>OY796656.1:71455185-71612185 GCA_963680705.1 Rhagium mordax | reverse complement strand
ATCCTCGATAACACCCCATTTTCCTCCAACTCATTAAAATTTTTATCATTTTGGAGAGCCAGTTCTCTTAAAAATTGTATGTGTGCAGACATATTAATCGCTCTAACATTCACTCAATTCAAAGACAAAGAGTAAAAGGAAAGAATTATATGATTAAAAAATTTTTGATGATTATTAAATAAATTCGATGATGCTAAAGTTTATTTATATTATCACTTACTGTTGATATTAAAATTCATTGTTTACAAAGAAGCTACATTTGCAGTTTATATTTTATCGTCATATAAAAGAAATATTATTCAAACCGGACCATAGGTTCAGAATAAGGAAATTGAAACAGCTATCAACTGAAAATTTACTC
The DNA here is from genome assembly GCA_963680705.1 of Rhagium mordax. Taxonomy (NCBI): domain Eukaryota; kingdom Metazoa; phylum Arthropoda; class Insecta; order Coleoptera; family Cerambycidae; genus Rhagium; species Rhagium mordax. The sequence goes on along the minus strand of OY796656.1, from coordinate 71,611,824 downwards.
TTAAAATTACTTTTCTCTTATATTTAAGATATTCATATCATATTTCCACATCCCTCTTTTATGAACTATAAAAATATTACTCACTAATTATTTTTTATTTGCAATATACATGGTGCTTATTTTTAAAAAGTATATTAATCATTGTGGTACGTTTAGAATGAAAAGGTTTGCGATTGTGGAACAACTTTAGTTTAAACAAAATATACGTAGTATATGGGAAAATATACCTACTTATCTACTAAAATAGTCGTTATGGTTGTGAAACCTTATGAGATAAACAAAAGAAGCGAAAAAATTATATTCCGTTTACAAACATATTAAGGTAATAACACTAATGATTAAAAATAATGATGTCACCCTGTATTTTACATTTTTGATATATCTTTTGCGAAATAGATATTTTGAAATTATCTAATGGGTGTTTTTGATTAGTGTTTGTCCCCATTATACAGGGTGATTCAGAAAACATAATCACCCCCCGTTTTTTTCGAGATCTATTGCAGATAGCGAGTTGCGGTAAAATTCAATGGATTCAGTATTTAATTTGGGACAGATTCCATGTGCCGCCAAAATAATTTCACTAAAATTCTGCATACAGGGACGTCACAAAATTTTGACAAAAATTTTTTTTCATCACACGGTATTTAGTGATGGGTCATTGAAGAGAACTTTAAATGCTCTATTGACTCTGAAAAAATTATTTGAAAACTTTAAGTGGTTCAATTTTTATGGCCAGAAACGTTTACTTTCAGGTCTGTATTAAAAAACATGAATCCTTATCTTTAATTTATTGGCAGTCATACGAATAATTTTTTTCTCACATAAACTAGCATATCATCAAAAAATGAGGGGGTTTGATTAGGAAACATGTATTTTCTTAATGTTTAAAAATTAAATAAACCCAAACAAAACAATAAAATCAGAAACCCTACCACAAAATCAAATAATAATTAAAAATAACTTCTAAAGATCCTAATACCAGAACAAATAACAGCAAACAATCAATAACACACAAATAAATGTAGGTAACACAATAAATTGTGTGCATAATACATTAATATGTAAATAATAACTTATAACAGATGTTGAAAAGAACCACCATTTTCATTTAAACATAACCGTAAACGTTTCATCATGGATCGATTTGTAGCTCTTTCAAGAATATCAAGAGTTAACGATCTGCATGAAATTTCAATTTTCTCTATCAATTTATCGAGGTTTTGAGGTTTAGGAGGCTTATCGTATACAAGGGATTTCAAGTAACCCCATAAAAAATAATCCAGGACTGTCAAATCCGGCGACCGTGGCGGCCATCTAATAGGCCCATTATTTCCTATCCACGTTTCAAATCGTTGGCCGAGGTAACGTGAAACGGTATTAGCTGTATGTGCAGATGCGTCATCATGTTGGAATATCACTACGTCGTTGGTTAATGGCAACAGCATTATTCAAATATTCTTCGAATCTCGTACTTAGAAACTCCAAATAGTTTACCTGGTTTAAATTATGTTCATAAAAGAATGGCCCAAGTAATGTATTGTCGATTATCCCACACCATACATTTATCGAAAACCGCCTTTGGCTATTTACGGGGCGGATGCGATGAGGATTTTCGACAGCCCAGTGGTGCAAATTGTGGTAATTTGTAATTCCATCTTGATTTGGATTCATCTGTCCAACAGATGTGCTTTAAAAATCTTGGATCATTTTCGGTGAAATCTAGTAGTGTTCGACAAAAATTAATTCTTCTTTCTTAATCTCCTTCGTACAGTTGTTGGACTCGAGTGTAAGAGTATGAATGCATCTTGCTATTTTTAAGAATTCTTTGAATAAATGAATAAGATACAGTAATATTTTGCGCAATTTTTCTTATCGATATGCCTGGATCAGCAACTACTGATGATAACACAGCTGCAGTGTTTGCTTCATTCGTTGCTCTCTTGTTAATTTTCGTTTTTTTTTTTACTCACTTCGAAATTGCCATATTGGCGTAAAGTAGCCTCTAAGCGAGTAAAAATTGATCTTGACGGTTGTTGCCTATCCGGAAATCTGACAGCATACGCTCTTGTGGCAGCTTTGGCAATTTTTCTACACTCCACATAGATCTCGAACATGTCGGTTTTTTCATTATTACTGTACACTACCATTTCTTTTGTAATTTTTTATCGCCGCGTACACCAATGTATTCTGACAATTATGACAGCTAGCACATACATTTTAGTTATCATGTTACATACAGAAAATCTAGTTATCCAAATCTTAGATTCTTCAAACTACTAGACTGTTAATTTCTTATTTATTTATGTATTATGCACACAATTTATTGTGTTACATTTATTTGTGTGTTATTGATTGTTTGCTGTTATTTGTTCTGGTATTAGGATCTTTGGAAGTTATTTTTAATTATTATTTGATTTTGTGGTAGGGTTTCCGATTTTATTGTTTTGTTCGAGTTTATTTAATTTTTAAACATTAAGAAAGTACATGTTTCCTAATCAATTTGTTGATGATATGCTAGTTTCTGTGAGAAAAAAATTATCCGTATGACTGCCAATAAATTAAAGGTAAGAATTCATGTTTTTTAATACAGACCTGAAAGTTAACGTTTCTGTCCATAAAAATTGAACCACTTAAAATTTTCAAATAATTTTTTCAGAGTCAATAGAGCATTTAAAGTTCTCTTCAATGACCCATCACTAAATACCGTGTGATGAAAAAACATTTTTGTCAAAATTTTGTGACGTCCCTGTATGCAGAATTTTAGTGAAATTATTTTAGCGGCACATGAAATCTGTCCCAAATTAAATACTGAATCCATTGGATTTAACCGCAACTCGCTATCTGCAATAGATCTCGAGAAAACGGGGGGTGATTATGTTTTCTGAATCACCCTGTATAAATTCTTTGAAGACCCTATGAAAAGTCTAGCTTCATTACTTTTCAAGTATCTATGCTTCATTATTTTTTAGCGTCACAATTTTTTTGCTTAAGATCGCAAACATATTCCCTTGAAAACCCCTGTAACTTGAAAACGAAACAAGCTATGACTAAAGTTTAAAGAACCTTCATACTTGTTCTTGTTCCTAGAACACGCCTACGTGTTTGTGACATACGATTGCGTAATGTTATGAAAAAAATATATAGAGTAAAGTAAAAATTGTTATACAGCCAGAAAAAGTTGTTTTCAATTATATTTAATACATGGAAGGTTCACCCCAAAAAGAAAAAATATTTTATTGATAATGAGCTTTATGATAGTAAAATCCTATTGTCCTCTATATAATTTCGTATAGTTTTTTATGATATACAGAAAATTATTGGATATCCCCTAAAAATATGTCTATAAAATTGTATTGTAATATGAAATACAATATCTTGAAAATGGCATACTAAAAATTTTTATAAAATGGAAAATTATTAGAATCACAATGTTTGTTTCCTACTACGCTTTTAATATAATATAAAGTTATTTATTCACATTATTATATTAGAAGAAAGTTAGTAAATTATCTAGTATTACGTTCGATAGCCCGAAGGCCTTTTCACGTACCTCGGTTTTCGGTTTTAAAACGCGTAATTTTATATTTTTGTCTCGAAAGTTGCGTAGAGACAATATCACTGTAAATTTGGTAAAGAATTTACGGTTAAATATTATTCTACGTTACGACCGACTGTTTCGTGGTTAGACATAAAAAAATCTTGTCCCATCCAACAGTTTGAACGAATTTGTTAGTAAAAGAATGAATGATATTCGATCGATTGAAGTGAACAGTGAACAGTACTCCCAATATAAGTTAAAATAAAGTGATAAATAATCCAAAATAAAATATAAAAGTAAGAAGGACAATTGCAAAACTTAATCAACAGCTCAGTGAGTAAAATAAATAAATATAAAGTTACCAAATATACCTTATAAACAATAATAAAGTGTCTTAAAATCAGCCAATATTTATATGTTAAATCAAATCTTGGTGCAAGAAACTACATGTGAGTAAAAACTTATCTCTACAGATACAAATTCACGAAAAGAAAACCAAATAAGAAATGACAAGTACCTTAAATGAAGATTTTTTTATAAAATTAAATGCAACTATAGAAGAGGCAAATAAAAAACAAACCCTGGAACTAAAAGTGGAAATAGATAGTGTTAAGGATACAATAAAAGAAGAAGTAATAAAACGAAAGGAACTTGAACGTAATTATAATCTACTGAAAGGTAAATACGAAAAGCTTGAAAAAACCTTGAGAAAAAATAATATTATAGTATTTGGTTTGCAAAACAACACAGATGAAAATCTACTAAACTATACAGTCAGGACACTTAATACTTATTTGCAACTAAACATAGAAAATAGGGATATAGATGATATTTATACTATCGGTAAACAAACAACTTACAAACCTATAATTATTAAATTTATTTCTTATCTGAAGAAAAAAGAACTTATCCAAAACTGTTATAAACTTAAAGAAGTAAACAAAAATCGTGATCAAAAAATAATTATAGCAGAAGAACTTTCCTCAGACGAGATTAAAATACAAAAAGTGCTTAGACAACATCTTAACGACGCAAAGGCAAGAAAAATACATGCTTATATAAAGGGAGAAAAAATATATATAAATGGTGACCCATACACCGTCCAAGAATTAGAAACAAATGCAGAGGTTGCAGAAAATGGAGAAATTGAAAACAAACTTGTTGAAATAAAAACAAAAATTAGAGAAAGCAATAGTGCACCGTCCACACCAGTTGCTACAGACAAAGAAAGAGAAGTAAATGTGGAAGAAGTCAACCATTTAAAACATTATCCAAAAAAAACAAGTACAACCGACACCGGCACAGTAATTAGAAACTCATCTAGAATACAAGAGAAAGGAGAAAAGAACCAGAAGATCAGAAAACTGAGTGAAAGAAAGCTAGACCAAGTCAAAATCACAAATAAAGATGGAGCCGACGCAGCGTCAGTTACTCCGAAGACGAAGACGTAGATTAATTGCCACTGTAAGACTATTTTGTTGTTTTTGAATGCTAATTTTAAATTTTAAATTATTTCTTTAGTAGATAATAACCCTGTTTTAAATCCTATATATTAATCTAACTTACAGAAAGTGTAAAAATATAAATATAAAAAATGGATGCATTTATTAGAGTATGATAATCCACCTATTAATATATATATTTGCAAAGATGCACAAGAATATAAACAAATAGTGTCTAGAAGAGATGTCCAATTCTCTACAGATTTTTCCATATTGCACAATAATATAAGAAGTGTTTCTAAAAATTTTGAAGAGTTTTGTGTATTTTTGTCTCAATTTGAAACACCTTTCGATTGTATAGTTCTAAGTGAATGTTGGAATATAGACGATTTGTCCTTCTTTCAAATAAACAATTATAGTGTAGTGTATAACGGGAAAAATTATAATCAAAATGATGGTATAGTTGTCTATGTTAAAAATGGACATAATTTTAAGTCAAATATTACACAATTGGGAAGTGTCGCAGCCCTTCACCTCAGTATAGAATCTAATAATAAAACAATAAATGAGCTTGCATTATATAAATCTCCCGCTATATGCACAAACGAAGCACTTAAAAAACTATTTAAGAACTTTAGACAAAGCCGAATATGCCCTATTAATAGGGGACATCAATATTAATATTTTAGACAACCATCCATATGTCCAAGATTACATAAATTTGCTAAATGAATATGGCTACGTCTCGCAAATAAACACATATACCAGAGAAAATAAAATGTCAAAATCTTGTTTGGATCATATATTTTTACAAACATCTAATAATACAATAAATTATGAAAATATTTCAGCTATCATACAGACCAATATAACTGATCACTATACAGTACTTCTAAATATCGGCTCTAGCACAAATAAACAAAATTCAAAATCTGAAATAAATACCTATGAAACATTAGATAAGCAAAAGTTTTTAGCACATATAGAAAAGGAAACCTGGTCTGAGGTATACGCGAATACAGAACCTAATATTTGTACGGAAATATTTTTTGACAAACTTAAATCATTAATAAAAACCTCAACCTTCAAAAAAAACATATAATAATAAAGTAAAAAAAGGAAACCTTGGATGACATCAGGTATAATAAATTCCATACAAAAAAGAGACACTTTGTACCAACAGCATCTAAAAGATCCTAATAATATTGACAAAGAAAATAAATACCGCACATACAGAAACAAAATAAATAGCCTAGTGAAGAAATGTAAAAACGATTATATTAAAAATTTAATATATAAAAATAAAGTATCCAGTAAAACCTTGTGGGAAGGTATAAATTCTTTAACTAATAATAAAACAAAAGCTTATAGTGATATCAAATGTATTGTACAAAATGAAGTTGAAATTACAAATACAGAGCAAATTGTTAATGCATTTAATAACTACTATGTAAACGTAGGTCCGGAACTAGCTAAAAAAATTAAAAATCAACCAAAAACTCCACCCGAGACACAAATAGCTGATTTCTTTTTCTTATATCCCACCGATGAACCTGAAATAAAAAATTGTATCAGGCAATTAAAAAATAATAAAGCACCAGGTAAGGACAACATAAAATCAGAACTAATTAAAGATATGGAAGATTGCATAACAACACCACTTTGCCATATTTTTAACAGAGTATTTCAAACGGGTATATTTCCAACTCTATTTAAAGATGCAATTATCACACCAATATTTAAAAATGGCGATAAAAGTCAAATGAGCAACTATAGGCCTATATCACTCATCTCAAACTTTAGTAAAATTCTGGAAAAAATAATAAAAACTAGGTTAACAAGCTTTCTCAAAAAGTATAAAAGTATATCAAATATGCAATTTGGCTTCCAGGAGCAAAAATCTACAAGTGATGCTATTGCCGAACTTACCTCTCTTATGTACAATGCAGTCGACCAAACGAAACCTGCGTTATGTGTTTTTCTGGACCTCACCAAAGCTTTCGACACGGTTTGCCATCAACGACTGATAGAAAAACTACAACTTATTGGAATTAGGGGGACCGTTCTAAATCTTTTTAAAAGTTATCTGGAAGAAAGAACACAATATGTAAAAATTGGAGATACAACTAGCTTACCAGAAATAGTCAAATATGGCGTCCCGCAGGGAACAGTTTTAGGACCTGTCTTATTCACTATTTATATAAATGAAGTACTTGCCTTAAATAGTACCGGCACTATTATTTCTTTTGCGGACGATACAGCCATATTTTACCAAAGTAATTCATGGGAGAACCTGAAACCAATGGTGGAGTTGGATCTGAAACAGATAAAAAATACCTTTGACAGCCTAAAATTAACCATTAATTGCAAAAAAAACATATTACTTACCAATCACGTCATATAGCTGCAATTTACCACCATTTCAAAAGTTGGAAATAGTCAATGATAATGAAACAACTAGCATCAGTGCTACGAAAAAAATTAAATACTTGGGAATTTATATTGATTGCCACTTAAGGTGGAATTATCAAATTGAAAGTATAGTACAAAAAATTAGAGGTTTAATATATAAATTTAAACAATTACAAAAAATACTAAACATTAAAGAGCTAATAGCAGTTTATAAAGCACTAGTTCAGTCAATATTAATATGTTATGGTATAATAAGTTGGGGAGGAGCGGGTATTTCTTATCTTAAACCATTAGAAATTTTACAGAAAAGGTTTATTAAAATTATTCTAGATAAAGATATCCGCTACCCTACAGACTTACTTTATCAGGAATCTAAACTATTTAATATTAGACAACTTTATTGCTATATTGCCCTTATATACCAATACGTTAATAAGGCTTCTAGTTGCCCAGTAAGACATAATTATTCAACCCGATTAAAAGAGAAGGGTGTCATTAAAACAAACAAAGTGTCAAAAAGTATCGGACAAAAATACTACATATACGTTGGGCAAAAATTATTCAATATGCTTCCGAATAATATTAAAGAAGCACTTCATTTGATAATGTACAAAAAATTAGTGAAAATATGGATACAATCTCAAGGTATTAATTTATATCTCAAAATATTTGACTAAGAAAATATAAATAATAATAATAAAAAAATAAATAAATTAATAAAAAAATAAATAAAAAATATTGTGTTGCATTCCATTGTATTTATATAATTTGTAATTGTTTCAAAATACTTATGCATAGGCTAAAATAAGTAGCAGTGTAATTGATATGTTCATCTATTAATCTTCTAAAAAACATATGATTGTGAATTGCTATCATTCGCACACAAGTTGCTGTAAGGCACTTAAGCGAATTATGTTTATTTGTATTCATATACATATAACTTGTTTTCATGCGATATATAATTTAATGTATTAGTATTAGTGTTGTATTGTTGTTGAATTTAAATAAAAAATGTATAAGAAAGCAGTAAACTTACCATAAAAATCTTCTAGGTCCTGTAATTTTTCTTCAATTTCGATATACTAACCACTCTTCAATTGATGTTTTTGTGTTAAATACCTAGAAAGTTTCAGTCTGTATAAGCGAATTTTTTCAGTATATACCTACACTAGGATATAGTAAAAATTCTAATAATACGAAATTGTTAAGTTTAAAATGTGACTAAAAGAAGTATATTAAGATACCTTGTATTATTATTATTAACAAATTATTTTAGCAAAATTTAAAAAGACTAATTATACTACAGGTAATCTTACTTCTAACTTCTAAAACAGTCAAAAGGAAATATTAAAAAAGGAATAAGGGATTTTTTCGCTAAATATGAGTTTCAAATTGTTTTTGATAAACTTCTGCTAAACCAAAAATTTGATTTTCCACAAAACTATCCATTTTTCGTGTCAGTAAATTTCAATTGAAAAATAATTTATTTCTTATATTTTTGACGTTAGGGGTGGTTTTCACCCTCTTAGGGGTAAGAGCAATCAATTTTCTTATTAGAATATTACGTCCTAAATTATAAGAAAAAAGTTATATTTGCTCAAAACATTTTCTCAATATACTATTATATAGGTAATATTTGGGGTGCAATTGCGAATTTTAAATTTCAGACTTCAAGTTCGTAATCAGCAACCTCAAAAACATGAATTTTTTCAATAACCACTCGAGACAGTAGGTATTAGGTTTTGAAATTCAGGGTTGTTTTCACCCTCTTAGCGGTAAAAGCATTTACTTTTTAATATTTCGATACCATAAAGTTTAAGAATCCGCAAAAAAAAATCCTCAAGTCGCTATGTAATTAGTTGGGTTCTTTTTTACACCAAGTTATATACATGTAAGAATTTTTGCTGAGTAAGCTCAAAATAGTTGCAAAATAGTTTCATTATATTTTGAGAAAATAGGCAATATTTTTTATTGATGTAAATAAGTACCTATGTCTTGTAAATTAATTTACAAAGCAACTGGAATTTTATACAGTACTAATCATTTTAGAAAAACCGAATGTAAATTAACAGAAAACGACGTTTTATACAAGTACATTACTTGAAAAATTAACTTTTCATTAATCCTTGACTAATATGAACATTTAACCTAAAACATAGAGATTAAACGCTCATCCTTACCGAGACTTAAAAAAAATTAATTAACATAGTTTCACTAACCTATAACTATCAAATTAATTGAAGTTTGTTAAACCTTATAAATATTTACTTACCCTGTGCTGTTCACTTTTATAATAAGGCACTGTTTTAAAAAATTATACTTAAGTAACGACACTTAAAGCACAACAAAATGTTTATGTATTAAATATTTTAATTACTTTACACTATATGATGCACATAAGAAACCGTTTGTAGTTCTACGATGATTGTTAAAAGTTCCTAACTGCATCTGCACTTTACGTTGTGTAAAAATTCCATTGAAATAACATTATCGCGTTTGACCAGATATGCATTCTAGGAATATTTCATTCATTGCGATTACAACTCGACGTTGAACAATGATTACGAATCGAATTGCTCTTACATACAATTATTTTCTAAATATTTAATTCAACTTTTAGCTGTAGAGGTTTAGTTCCTTATACAGGGTGATCACTTAATATGTGTTTTATATTTTTAGATACGCTAGCAACTTTCTTGGAGCAGAAATAACGACTATGATTTTCTGGGGTTACTTCAGTGACTTTAGAAACGGTTAAGAAAACATTTTTTTAAGGAACAATTGCTCTGTTAGTGTTTGTTTTATAAATACACCACTTAATTTTTTATAATTAGACAAGAGGTGTTTTTATTGTTTTTTGGTTATTTCTGAAATTATTGTTAATGACTACCTATATGTTTTGTCTTTTATAATAAAAATTGTTTTATTTAGCAGCTTTCGATAATACATGGAAAATATTGTTTTATTATTCGCGAGTAATAAAATGTTTCCCTCATTTGCATTAATTTATACAGGACGTTTTGTATTAATACGAATAAAAGTTTTGATATTTACCATTTTCTTAGTCTTTTTTTCTGAAATTTAACACAACTGATAGCGGTAGTTATAATATTTACAAATACTTATATATAATATATTATTTTAAAACCTAATTTTGCTTTGTTTGACCCTCTAGTTGCTTTTAGTAGGTATTGTATAATGGTATTTTCTATATGCCTAGTTTGCCAATGTCAGTTATTTTTCGAAATAAAACATGGCAACCCCAATTAAACTAAAAACATACTTATTATTGAAAGTATTCATCGTTTTCGTTATTATCCTGTTTACAGGGAGTTGTTCATAATATTTCCGTGCTTGGAGATTCTACTGAAATGTAAATAAAACAGATAGTCGTTCACAACAACCTTTTATCATTTTTGACCTGTTACGACCTCGAGCTGAGGAGATCAATATTTCGTATGAATGAACTCTTTGTCCAATCGTCTTCTCATATTTTGATAATACTAATTTTTGTTATGCATGCATTGTTTTATAAAACGTGGGGGCACTGAAATGCTGTAGAATTGCTTTTTTCATTAGAAAAATCTACGCACTGACAATATAAGAATTTTTTACGTAATTTTCTTAAAACTAAAGAACTGCATTACCCAGATTTCGGAAAAGCACTTTAATGATACTTATTTTAATGAATATTTATTTTGTAACACCTTTGTAATATGTATTCTACAAAAAAGCCTCAGTAAAATTGAGGACTCTGTATATACTCTACCTACAATATTTAATCCCAATATATACCCTTATATTATTTAAAAATGTAGTGACCTATATTTTGTATTGTATTATGCAACCTCTGTAAATTGAGGAAACTGAAAATGTATTAGGTATGTAAAAAGCCTCTGTAAATCGTGAACCCTATATATTTCTTAATAAAGCATGTTTATCTATAATGAATGCTTTATTTCTGATAACATCCATTAGTTTACCCATATATTCCCTCTTCTAAATTAAGACAACAGCTGACAAAAATATGAATATAAATTTACACTTCAATATGAATAAAAGAATTAAAAAAATATTTTTCTTATTAGTTTAAACATATAAAAGTTTTTGTTTTTTACCTCTTACAATATTCTTTGATCAGTTTTGATTAATTTATATCTCTGAGTTGAAAACATCAATTTGGTTCCTTATAAAAAAATTTCTAGAACGTTATGTACTTCTGTGACTCATATATTCATAGAACATTATAAAGGCCTGCTTAATTTATAACTGATAACAGTAATTGCTACCTAGATTTTTTCTAAAACTTAGTATCCTCTGTGTTTAAAATTCGTCACGTATAATATTCCTAAACATTTTTTACGACAAATACCCTATAGAATCGAACTAAAGACGATTTCGTATTACGTATCGTATACGAACTTAATAATTTGTCTTTGGAATTAAAAATACTTGTATGTACCTACACTTTAATCTCTTTGCACTACCTAGAGCGTCACTATTAGATTTTAAAAATCTCACTGTAAGATATACTGGGTGGGGGTGCTTAATTAAAATTTACTTAGACGAAACACTTCTCGGAGAGCTTAGCATTACCTCAATACAGTATGCATCATTAGGCATTTTTATAAGTTATACCTACCTACCTTTTTCGCTATTAAATAAATAGCTTATCTACTGCCCATATTTGTGATTCCGGTCTTAAAACGACTGTCGTCAAATCGTGAGAATTCAAATGTTTTAGACGATACATATTTAGATGTCGTGAAACGTAAACGATATATGAATCTCGCTTCAATCCCTAGTGTTGTACCCTTCTAATCGACGGTTGCACCTTCCACTCTCAAGGGAATTCTAACCTAAAAATACATTTTAAAATAAAAACAAAACAATATGGCGTTTAAGGTGACAGACAGGTGATTTAGTAAGGGGAAGATTAAATGTGCCCTTAAGTAGAGAAGAAATTATGGGCACAACTTGCTTTCAGTTAAATGCTCAGAGCTCGGGAGAGGACAGTGGAAAAATGGCAGAAGGTTTGTATCCATTTATAACTGTAGTTGTACAATTTATATTTTTGTTTTTTAGATATGGAAATACTCATTAAAGAGGAAAGCAAGTGGCAGGGGGACCTAAAGATGTATTAACAGATATGGAGGAGATATAATTCTTAATTTATTAGAGAATATTAGGGAATGTTGAGATATAAAAAAATAAAGAAACAGTAAACACTACTCCTAACTTTTATTTTTTTCAATCATTTATTTTCACATAACGTGAAATATTTATCAGAAATTTTTACCATAAGGTCCTATCTTATGCGTATTTCACTAATATATTAAATATATCTGCACCAGAATTCACAGAAGTAAACTATTTTTAAAAAACCACTCACTTTCCATTGTAAACTATTTATTGTTCACGGTTTCTTCATATTTTGACATTAGTCACAGCGCCATCTAGCATCTCATGTTACCATGATTTTTCCGATTTGTTCAAAAGTGTTATCGAATACCGACGATACCACTCCGGAATCGTTACCATTGTCAATTTGTATGCGATATCGAGTTTGATGTCGTGTCGTCGAGCTGTATCGTATCGTCAAACCAGAATCCCACTGCTGCAGTGCCGTTGATTCTTTCAAGTACATTTCGTCGAATTTCTTTATTATATCATGCGCTGAATTAATGTCACTTATATATTCTAACTGCTTGTTCGTAATTGCACTATATATATAATTTGTAGCTTTAATATCCATTTCTTCCCAGTCGTCATCTTTGTCTGTAATACCTTGTTCTCTATCAACTACGATTTTACATTTTTTGAACTGTAAGAATTTTAATATACGTATTTTCCAGTTGCTGTAATCTGACCCATCAAATATATATCATCACTCTTCATGAACGCCATTCTACTGTATTTTATTTAATTAACCACGCTCTGCTACCATGTTAATAAATTGACACTGTTAGATTAATAATTTTATATATTTTTATATAAAATCTTTTTACATGACAGAATATTATTTTTCATACATAAAAACAATACATGACATAATATATCTTGATAAACTAAAAACTATAACACAGCAACACAACAAAAGAATCCAGTTAGATAGTAGCACAAATCTAATAAGAAGCAATATGTACTACATCAACAACTATATCATGAAACAGACTTCGTTCAGTATCACCATTGTTTATAAAGTATTATAGTTATTCAACCTGATTTCTAAGTATGTGCTGCCAACTTGTGAGTAATTTACATACTAGTCAGTTTCTATGACTACGTTTACAGTTTTTTGACTTTTGTTTTTAAAATATTTTATCATTAAAAAAATATACATTTCACGATACATTACACATTGCGGCCATTGCGCAGCCGGATGTGACGTCGAGCGTGAAAAAAATATGAACTGTCGTGTACGTGACATCGCAACTAACCTCAAAAATATGATTTGCACGTCATCAAATGACGCGTTTAGTAGAAAAAGTAATACCAGCGCACAAATATGTAAAGTCACCATTTCGATATACATTTACAAAAATATACATTTTTAAAGATTTTCACATATTAAGCTGCTTTTATCAAAATCTGTGCTTGGTTCCTGTACTATCAAGTAAAATCTTGTTCAGTGCATTACTAATGAAGTTTTGATTGCCGTAATTTAATAAAATAAAATGATTTTTGTTGGCTGGAAATCCAACCTATAATTAGCAATTTATTTTAAATATAATCTATAATATTGAAACTTTATTGAGATAATTTCTATATGTTATAATCATATTATAATGGATTCAAGCTGAAACTACAAAAATTAAAATCGAAAATAAATTTAAAAAACTCTAAATTTGAGGTTATGTCAGTCCTATATGCTGGATCATGTGCATCATACATGATCCATTTGACGGCTTTAGGGCTATTGTAATAAATTTAAACGTTCGGTGATTAAAAGATGAAATAATAAAAAACTAGATTTTAAATACAATACATCATGTTCCTACACTTACTTGCCATTCCTCAAATTTATTTTGTCTTTTCTGTAGAAATATCTTATATTGATACCTTTTTTACTTTTATTATGAGTTTTACACATAGCTACAGCACTATTCGTGATTTTTATAGTCGCGAAATTGCGAAAAGTGTTGCTATTGGTCAATTCCAAATTTTAATGTAAAATGAACCAATAGCAACACGTTTCGCATTTCGCTTTTCACAATTTCGCGACTATGAAAATCAGGCTTTACAACTAACCTCAAAAATATGCACTTTTTAAAATTTTTGTATATTATGTCATTTTTATCAAAATTTCTGCTTGTTTCCTGTACTATCATCTAAAATCTTTTTCGATGCATTACTAATGAAGTTTTAATTGTCCTAATCTAATGAAATAGGATGCTCTTTGTTGACTGGAAATCCAACCTATAAATAGCAATTCATTTTTAATAATCTACGTAGGTACAATATTGAAACTTTATATATCTACTGTCTTATTAGAGAGTTTTTAAATGTTATTATGGATCCAAGCTGAAGCTACAAAATTATAATTAAAGTAAAAATAAATTTACAAAAACTAAACATTTTAGGTTATGTTAGTCATATGATGTATAAATGATTCATTTTAGAACAAAAAATCCAATAGTTTAATAAAAATAGAAAACTGACAAACTGTCAAAAGTTTAATATACAGTCAAGTTTCGATCTATGACTTTAGTTCCTCGTCGAATGTCATGTGACGTAGATGCACCGGATGTACGAAATTCGTGCATGCGTCGTAGCATTGTTTATAATAAACAATGGTCGTAACGTAAACGACACCGGGGGCTACGGTCGTAATAATGGGCACACATCATCCAGCACGCCATCTACCAATGATCCACCGGTACTAACAAGAGGTTGAATAACTATATACTTTATAAACAATGGTATCACTTATCCATTTTTTTGCTTTCTTTTTGAAATTAGTTACTGTATTAATGTTTTTCAGGTGATTTGGAAAAATGTTATACAATCGTGGAGCTATATATGTAGAATGGCGTTGTCCAATCATTTTTTCAGATCTAGGGGTTATATAATTTTCTCTATTTCTGGTATCATAACTATGATTTACAGGACTAAGCATGATTTTTTCTTTATTTATATTTAATAATATATTTAAACAATACATTTGTCTAACATCAAGTATACCACTATCTCTGAATATGGCGTCGCTAGAGTAGGTAATGTTTTTATTATAGATAATTTGTAGTATCCATTTCTGAATAACATTTAAATTTTTTAGATGACAGTCCAAAACCCCGCCCCATCCGATTATTCCGTAGGACAACTGCGATTGAACGAGGGCATAGTACATTACTTTTAAGTGTTCTATATCCAGGTATTCTTTTAGATGTTTGAAACGAAATAATAATCCTCGTAATTTTTTTTGTATATATTTAAGGTGGGAGTCCCATCTTAAATGTCTTATCAATAAATATACCAAGGTATTTTACTGTTTCTGCTTCGAATATTTCAGTTTCATCGTCGATAACCAACGAACCTATATTTGGCAAATTCACTGCGTATGATGTAAATGGCATATATTTTGTTTTATCTGCGTTAAGTGTTAGCTTATTTTGTTGAAACCATGTTTTAATATTCTGAAAATCAGATGTAGCTTTTTTTTTAGGGTTTCCCATGTGTTAGACTGGTACCATATAGCAGTGTCATCTGCAAAGCTCATAATGGTGCCTGAGGATTTTAAGGTAAGTAAATCGTTAATATATATGGTGAACAGCAGAGGGCCCAAGACCGTCCCTTGTGGAACTCCATAAGTAACGGTCTGTGGCCCACTCAACACACCATCTATATTCACGTGTTGTTTTCGGTTTTCTAAGTAACTAGTTATCAAGTTATAGATATTGCCTCTAAGCCCATAGTATTTCAATTTTTCTAACAATTTTTTGTGACTAACGGTGTCGAATGCTTTGGAAAGATCAACGAAAATGCATAATCCAGGTTCCTTTGTGTTAAGCGTGTTATATATGAGAGATGTTAATTTATGGATTGCATCCTCAGTTGATCTTCCCTCCCTAAAACCGTATTGTTGTTCCGATATTAATTTGTGTTTTTCTAGAAATTTTGTAATATTTTTTTTAATTATCTTTTCTAGAACTTTGGCTATGTTTGATATTAGGGATACTGGCCTATAATTAATTACATCCAATTTGTCCCCGCTTTTGTACAGTGGTTTAATAATGCCCGTTTTTTAAATATCTGGAAACCGCCCAGAAATGAAACAGCTATTTACTAGAAATGATAGAGGGTTAATAATTTCATCCGTTATTGCTTTTAGAGTTTCAGCACGAATATTGTCAAATCCTGGAGCTTTCTTATTTTTAAGTTGGTTTATAGTAATTTTAACTTCTTCAGGATTAGTTAAATGTAAATACATGCTCTCTTGTAATACCCCCATTCTTTCTGTTTTTGTGTCAATGTTTCTAATTTTATTTGCATAATTTTCTCCCAATGAACTATAGTGTACATTAAAAGTGTTTACTATGGAAACTTTATCAGTTAATACCTCTCCATTTTTTGTTTTAATTACATCTATATTTGTTTTAGGTTTGGTTGTATTACATATCGTATTAACGCACTGCCACAAGGATTTCGAAGAGTATTTATTTTTAGAAATTTCATTTTTGTAGTGGTATACCTACCTATTCTTTTTTCATTTTTATTATTAGTTTTTTTAAATCATTTTTATATGTTTTGTAACGTAGTTCTAGATCTTTATCGTCAGTATTTTGGCAAAGTAATTTGTACATGTCGTTTTTAGTATTTATTGATTTTATGAGAGCAGATGTAATCAATCCATGGCTTACGTTTTTTATCTTTTCGTGGTACTTTAATTGTTTTAGTATTTTTGTTAACATGATAAGTAAGTGTTTCTATAAATATTTCGACAATTGCGTTTACATCATTTTGCTCATAAAGCCTTGTCCACTGTTCATTTTGGAGTTCTAGTTTTAATTTCGGATAATTAATAAATTTTTTATATTGATTACTTGTTTCATTTTTACAAATTTTCTCTAACTTACAGGTTTCTATTGCAATGGAAACAGGTGAGTGATCTGTTAAGTCGTATTTAAAGACAAAGGATTTTATATTATTTCTACTGGAGTAAGAATTTTTTACGAAAAAGTGATCCAAACAAGATTTTCCACGTGTAGGACTGTTAATATATGAAATGTATCCCCAAGAGTTTAATAAAGTTTTGTATTCTTCAATATAATTTTCATCGCCTAGTATATTAATATTTATGTCACCTGTTATTATATGGAATTCTGTTTTCTTTGTATTTTTGAGATACTTATCTAGGTTTAAATTAAAGGAATTTACGCATGAATTAGGAGACATGTATATAGCAGTTACTTTTATGTTTTTGTGTTTGCTATAAAATAAATCAATTTCCAAGGTTTTTATATCCCCAATAGAAACAACAATATACAAATATTCATTTAATAAAAACGACAACTCCGTCGTTTTTATTAAATGTACTGTTATTATACAATCTATCATATCCATTGATATTAAATAAATCTACTTCATTCATAAAAAATGTTTCAGTTAATATTATGATATCATATGCATTTGTGAACTGACCTAAAAATATACAAAGCTCATCAAAATTTTTTTTAGACTGCGTATATTTGTTTAAAATTTGTAAATGGTTCTTTAAATTAATTTCATTAATTTGTGATATTTCTTCAATTTGTTGTGCTTTCTGAGACGGGTTTTGATATTCTTTAATGTATGGATCCATAATTACTAATTGGTATTATTATTTTATACATACGGTATTTGCTGATTCTGTTGTTCCTATAAACTTTTTACTTCTTCTGAGAACTGGTAGAACGCGTAGAGGGCTTTTCCTTTATACAACTATATTTTGTACTTTTCGTTCCTGTTGACTTTGGTGTATCGGTTCAATTTTTACGACTCGCCTTATCCAAACTTACTTGTGACAAAACTTGTGACTGTTGTGTTTGAATTTCAGAGAAATCGAACACTGGTGTAAAGAATGAATAAAATGGGACCTATAACAGAGCCTTGATCGAGGAACTCCATGTTTAATAGCTGTTAATTCTGAATTTACATTATTAAGCGTTACGCATTGTCTTCTATTTTCGAGATAGGATCTAAAAAGTGATAATGGTAGTCCCCGAATTCCATAATATTCAAGTTTTTGTATTAATATTTCGTGGGAAACACAATCAAAAGCTTTACTTAGATCGCACAGTGTAATGGACGATAATAAGCTTTCCTCCAAAGCCTCAACAACATCCTCTATGACACTTAAAATGGCCTTAGTTGTGGAGCAGTTCTTCCTAAACCCCATTGACACCCCAATATCACGTCGATTTCGAAACTAGGTGCAGGCAGTCTCAAAAAACGTCAACGCATCCTGTGTCTCTGAGAGATCTCGACCGCTAATCCTTAACGGAACGTCATCTTCGGCTGTATCGTCGACGTCGAATAGGCCGAATGAAGGAACTGCGACGCGATACACGTGTAAAAATAGGTGCACTGAAGACCATCGTCGTTCCCCGTAAATATAACAGACTTGTCGAAGGACAATCCTTCCTCAGGTTCACCTACGGAAGACTTTTACTTCTTCTATATTATGATCAAGTTTGGTCATCTTCCCACAAACATCGGCCATTGTGAACCAGTCCCAAGACCTCACTAAAATCATTCAATCATATACAGGGTGAGTTCACTTTAAATGGGGAAACTTCGAGAATCGATTCTTTATTGAAAAATAAGTGTAGTTTGTTCTATAAACATTTTTCATATGAGACTTGGTTTTCGAGATACAGGACGTTGAACTTTTTTTTTTTTTTTTAGTTTTCGACGAATAATTTTAAAGTGGTTAGACCGATTTTTATAAAATTTGGGTTTTGTTTACGTTAGATTAAAGTTTATCAAATGATCTGAAAAATTTGAAAATATCGCCCCCGCAGGCCTAGATATGGGGACCACGGACCCCTTTTTAAAAAAGAACTTCTACGCCTATTGTCGTCTCAAAAAATGGATACGATTTTTTTATTCTCCGATATTTTCTGAACATAAAATGTCTCTAGTAAATTTTCGTTATTTTTTATAGTTTTCCGGTTAATTGAGGTCAAATGGTTTATTGTAATGCTCCCTAATGTTTATTTTATTTGCCGATAAGCCGGTGTCTGCTATTACGTAAAGTCGTTTTAAAGGGTCTTTATCATTTTCAGTCTAAATTGTTTAAAACATTTTAAAAAATTGAGGGGGGAAAAATAAAGCAATTGAGAGACAATAAAGGTATTTATTAATATATTTTTTTTCATTTCTGTTAGCAAACACCGGCTCATTGGCAAATAAAATAAACATTAGAGAGCAATACAATAAATCATTTAACCTCAATTAACCGGAAAACTATCAAAAATAGAGAAAATTTACTATACTCGATCTGTTCAAAACATAGAGCTCGACTCCGCCCCATTAATTTTATGGCAGCGCAGAACGGTCCACGCAATAGTCAGTTTTACACGATGGAATTAATGAAAGCTGTGATAGCTTCAACAAAATTTGTTTATTATACGTGTTACATTGTATACTGCAGCGATGTTATATTTTTATAATTATTCCCATTAAAGTTTCTATTATACATTTGCAATTTTGGACTTTTAAAAATAATACTTATTCTCGCGAAAATTTAAAAGACGTTTCTTTATTAAATCCGCACTGCGCAAACTCGCGATACTTTGTTTATTTCCTGCCGTCTAGACGCCGATTGCTGGTTTGTTTACGTTTGTATTCGTTTTTAGGTTAGGTGCTTTTGCGAGTAATTTCCACATACCTACTTAAGAGATCGTATGTGGTTATTTCAGGCAAAAAAGTTTAGTTTGTGATTTACTGTAACAGTTTCACATAGGTTACTCTACTGGATAAACTCCAATGACCACAATATACACTACTCAAAAGTAGCCAAATCATTTACTTTTCGGTTTCCTCCACTGTACATATTTATTTATTAATATCTATCGTATGATTCTTTCGGTGGTACACTTTTGGTGATTGGAGTTGGTGTGTTTCTTTGTATTCATGAAGAATATTGTAAACACTTGCAACACTCACACCTGCTGCCGTTGCAGTGAACTTCACGCATTCCATTTTTGGCTTCTCCGGATTCTCCCTATCGTAGGCTTTGAAGATATTCAGCACGTTTTCCTTATTCTCCACTGAAAAATGTCTTGCTTTTCACTTTCTCGGTGGAGAAATTGCACCCCCTTCAGCCATCTTATTTCGATTTTTCATAACCTGTGCATGACAGTTGACAGTGCAGGCCGGCTCCCCATTTATTCGCGTTTTTCGTACGTTTAATGCGTTTCGCGACAATCCGTAACATAAGCTGATTGCTGATTGGTCTGTTGCAAAATACGTAAAAGTTTAATGTGTGACGCAAGTTCTTGTAGAGGCGGCCTTTCAGTCAAATCTAGAAGTTGCATTGTAATTTGGGTTCTATAAATACGACCAATAGAGAAATTCCATTCAAATTTAGCGGACATTTTTGGGGCGGAGTGTATTTCTATCTTTTGGACAGACAGAGTATAGAGACATTTTATGTTCAGAAAATATCGGAGAATAAAAAATTCATATCCATTTTTTGAGACGACCATAGGCGTAGAAGTTCTTTTTTAAAAAGGGGTCCTACGCCTGCGGGGGCGAGTTTTTCAAATTTTTCAGATCATTTGATAAACTTTAATCTAACATAAACAAAACCCAAATTTTATAAAAATCGGTCTAACCACTTTAAAGTTATTCGTCGAAAACTAAAAAAAAAAAAAAGTTCAACGTCCTGTATCTCGAAAACCAAGTCCCATATGAAAAATGTTTATAGGACAAACTACACTTATTTTTCAATAAAGAATCGATTCTCGAAGTTTCCCCATTTAAAGTGAACTCACCCTGTATACAAAGGGCAGGAACCTAATCAATGCGAGCTTATGACTCGCGCTTATAGGGAATTCCTCGTTCGTGGGGAACAATTAAGCCCCGGCAATTCTTAGCACGAAGCAGGTTCGGCGGGTTTCCCAGGCAGCGCGGCCAGGGAGGACACGCTGATTCCTTCAGGGTAGCGTCGTGCGGTCTAGAACATCTAAGGGCATCACATACCTGGTTACCTATTGCTCAATCTCGTGCGGCTAGAAGCCGCCTGTCTATCTAAGAAGAACATTTTGAACGCCAACAGTAAAAACAGCACGCAGAAAGAGAGAGCCCCAAACCGGCGCGGCGGGCTTTTGGGATATGGAAATACGCCTAGTTATCGTGTTGCATCGAATTAAGTCGCAGGCTCCACTCCTGGTTTAATTTCAGCTTTGCAACCATACCGACTGGTTCGCGGGCATCGTTCGTCTCACTAGACACTTTAAGTTGTGTCAAAGACGTAGACGTAAACGTACGTTTTGGTAGTCGCGCTTGCGCAGTTCATAAATTTTCACGTTATCGTCTTACGTATCTGCGTTATCTTACGGATCCTCACGTGTACCTAAAACGGTAACGTACGCTAACCGAAGTGTACCGAAGCGGCGGCGATAATTGGCGAAGTTTATTTTGATGCATTTTTAAATAACTTTAATAACTTACGTAGTTGCTTTATAGGGTTTACTTAAATAAATAAAAAATCCAAAATTTCAACTCGACAAACACAAATGTACGTCGGATTTTTAAGGTATATTTTGTGGACATTGTTGACAACCAAAATTTTAAGGTGACCTACAAACTACTTAAACTGAATTGTGAAACAGGACGTAAACGTGAAAGTTGTACGTTAACGTGCACATCTGCATCTACGTATCATGAACAACTTAAAGTGTCTACACTGTCTCACTTGCATCCGTACAAATATCCATATATCGTTTTATATAGAACCGGATCGACTGCGGAATGTTCGTTCGTTCGTTCCTTCTTGTTGAAATAAACAACTCAATACCGAACTTCGCCAATCGGCGAAGAAATTCGAACATTCTGTCGACCTTTCGCTAGATTGAACGCGACGGTGTTTCTCGAAAAAATTGACGATACATTTTAAATGTTCTCGCTCAGAGAGAGGAGACTTGTCGCAAAAATTACTTTGTGGTTTTGTGGAAAATGAATAAAACCGTATGTTTTCGGTATTATTCTGCTTATTTGCACAATTGACCACAAACATTTCCATAAGAACGGCGTTTGCTCATGTTATGAGCGTGGGGTTATGTCGCACAACACAAAACACTGTACAGCTAATACGCCCGACGATAAATCAAGATGTGCCGTCTACAACTGTTAATAAATTGACACTGTTAGATTAATAATTTTATATATTTTTATATAAAATCTTTTTACATGACAGAATATTATTTTTCATACATAAAAACAATATATGACATAATATATCTTGATAAACTAAAAACTATAACACAGCAACACAACAAAAGAATCAAGTTAGATACTAGCACAAATCTAATAAGAAGCATATGTAATACATCAACACACCTCCTTACATTTGATTCTTTAACATCTGTTTAGTTTTGTCTTATTTGTTTATTACCTATGTAATATATTATTATCTATTTTCTTATTATTATGATTATTTAAAATGCAATAGTAACTAATTTTTTCTATCTCTTACTTATAGCGACTAATGCTTGGAGTGGAATACGCCACGCATGCGCGAGAAGTACGCACGAACACATTACTTTTGAATTGTCCAAAAATCAAGTGTGTGGAAAAATCTCTCTCGGAAAAAAATAATAAAATAAATTAATGTACGAAAAGTGAAGGGTGTCAAAAAGTAAACAATTTTGTGTCGGTTATTATTATTATATACTCTACGCGTATGTAAACCAGAAGATATAGACATTATAGACCAAAGGCGAGCCTGGACGACATCGGAAGAAGCGTGGTAAGTGGTAAATTCTTTCTCCAAGTATCGTTGTAAACTCGGTCCTTCGAATTCATAAAATAATTTAACGTCAATCGAACATTTGGTCCTTCGAGCCGGATTGTGAACCTAAATTTCTGGATTGCATTTTGAATTTCATAATTATTCAGATCATATTCATTACAGTTCAAATATCGCCAAGTCACATACTTCGCTACTTCGAACGCGCCAGTCTGTAGTTTTGGCTAGAATTTTTTCTGTTTACAATAAAATTTCTTAAAATCAGATTACTCCGTATTTAGTACGACGACACTTTTTGTTTACAATTTTAATTGATTTAAAAACATTAATTACAATTTCTCCCTGTTGTTGATGTCAAATCACAACAATTGATTATTGCTGTTATTAATAATCAATGTTAAATTGTCACATTATAATTTAATCTTGATAAATTTAAATTTGCCCTCATTAAGTCATTATTTATTTAGATTTTCTGGCATTGTGTTCAGTTGATCATAAAGGGGTAGTTACATTATTGTACTCATTGTGAGACGCTCAACAATTAAGATTGAGTAATTCCCTATAAATTAATCTCCTAATAGTGATTGATATCACACACTCTCTCTCTCTCTCTCTCTCTCTCGCACTCTCACTCTCATAGAACTTTACTATTTATTATATTCTCAACCCATCCATAAGTTTTAATAATTCGTAATAGCGTGTAAAATTAAATTTTAACGACTATTCTCAAATTTTTCACTCTGTTAACCTGTAAACATTAATAATTAATTAACATAAAGCGTTTATTTTCTTTGGTTTATTAAGATTTTCTAAATTTAGATCCAATTTATCAATTAATGGTATAGGTCATATGCAGACTTCTATTAATTCAGGCGGATTAACCCGTCAATTAAGTCCGGTACAAAACTCTACTTCAACATTTAAAATCGACACTGTTATTCTTGATAAAATTTGCACGCCAATGCCTAACTTTAATCTTGACTCTCGCTCTCTTTCACACATTTCTAACCTTCAACTGGCCGATCCAGAATTTAACATTTCCTCATCTATTGACCTTTTATTAGGTGCTGATATATTCCCTCTACTATTACGAAATGGCCGTATAGAAGGTAACGAAAATGAACCCTCCGCTCTTAATACTGTCTTTGGATGGGTATTAATGGGCCGTATTAAATGCCCTACTAACTCAGTAATAAACACTCTTTTCTGCTCTCATGACGCTATATCTCTAGATGATACACTCAAAAAATTTTGGGAACTCGAGAAAATTCCTCAACCTCCGCCTATGTCTCCTGATGCCCGCCTTTGTGAAGAATTGTACGCTAATACTGTTCGCAGAGATAATATGGGGAGATACATAGTTTCGCTTCCTTTTCGCAGCTATGAACCGAGCTTTTCAGAAACTCGCACCCTTAGCCCTTCGCCGTTTTTTGTCTTTGGAACGTCGACTTCTTCAAAATCCCACACTCTATAAAGAATATTCTGCCTTTATGCAGGAATATTTAGATAATAAGCACATGGAAAAAATTGATAACAATATCAAATTAAATAAAATCTATTATATCCCACATCATTGCGTACTCAAACCAGACAGCTCCATGTAGCGTGCTCACACTACATTCTAAACCGATGAATAGTTAGCCATTTAATGAATATGGAGGGCATGGATGTAGTGTGAGCACGCTACATGGAGCTGTCTGGTTTGAGTACGCAATGATGTGGGATATAATAGATTTTATTTAATTTGATATTGTTATCAATTTTTTCCATGTGCTTATTATCTAAATATTCCTGCATAAAGGCAGAATATTCTTTATAGAGTGTGGGATTTTGAAGAAGTCGACGTTCCAAAGACAAAAAACGGCGAAGGGCTAAGGTGCGAATTTATACCAACATTTTATACCATCATCAATGGTTGATATAATTAAAATATGTTGTAGTTAAACAATTTTATTATAATTGAAATATAATATATAATTCTTCAACAGCTTTGGTACATTATTATATGGATGTTAAAAGTTTACATTAAATATTGATATTCATTTTGATTTATTTATATTGATTGATTTTATTTATATTGTTTTTCCTAGCAACCATCCATGACCTCCATATTCATTAAAAAATGACTAACTATTCATCGGTTTAGAATGTAGTGTGAGCACGCTACATATAGTTCAAATCACGAAAGAAGACCATTACGTCATCATTATAATTCATAAGAATCAAATCAGTACTGCGTTAGTTATCAACAACGTCAGTCGGAGATATTAACAGGCACCATATAATGGACTCCCTTTCCCTGTCTCTCTCGTTTTACTATTTTGTAAACAGAGAACGCTTGAAGCGTACCTTAAAAATTAGAAATTAATTTGTGACGTAACGGTCATCTCTCGTGATTTGAAGTTTATATTCCCCCCGCAAAAGAAGTAATCAAACTGTCAAAGAATCAATCTTAAAAGTAACTCGCTTAGAATTAGTATCAGAAATGTGATCCGTAACGTCATTTAATAAATACGCAGGCTTAACTCTGTCTAAACTGACAGTAACGTTTTTGCCGTGTTTAAGAACGGTAACAATTTTGTCTGAACGAGATATAACACGAAAAGGCCCTTCGTACAAAGGGGTAAAACATGACTTAAGTCTGTCCTGTCGGATAAAAACAAATTTACAAGTTGATAAATCAGGACTGACGAAACATTTTTGTGAAGTCACCTGTTTAGGTTTTGTGAAGTTTAAATTGTCAAAAAATGTTTGTAATTTTGAAATGAATGTAGAAACGTCAGTATCGACATGCGGCTTAATAAAAAAATTACCGGGGAGACGCAAAGTTTGACCATAAACCAGTTCAGCAGATGAACAAAGTAAATCATCTTTAGGTATTGCACGTAATCCTAACAAAATGATTGGTAATTCATCGTACCAGTGAATCGAATTAGATCTGGCCAATAATGCTGTTTTGAGAGTTCGATGAAAACGTTAAACCATGCCATTACTCTGGGGGTGATACGTGGTTGTGCGAATTCGGTGGAAACCCAAAAATTTTGAAAATTCATGAAATAAATTCGATTCAAATTGTGTTCCTTGGTCGGTAGTAACTGTCAAAGGAATGCCAAAACACAAATATAATTTTGAAATAATGTTCTAGCTACGGTCTCTGCAGAAATATTATTCAAGGGATAAGCTTCTGGCCAACGAGTGAATCGTTCAACAACTGTGAGAATATAAGAACAACCAGTGTGAAACTGGAAAAGGTCCAATTAAATCTATATGAATATGTTCAAAGCGAGCTTGAGGGACTGAGAAATCTGAAATCGGAGTTTTAGTGTGTTTATTAATCTTTGAAGTTTGACAACTAAGGCAAGTTTTAGTCCACAATCTACAGTTTGAATTCATTTTTGGCCAGAAATAGTTTGATGCAACAAGCTTTCTGGTAGCACGGATCCCTGCATGAGTTAAATCATGAAAAACATTAAATATTTGACGTCTTAAAGATTCCGGAACGTATGGCCGACATTTAGAATTAGAAATGTCACACCAAATTTTGTCGTCAGAATTAGGAATTAATATTTGTTGTAAATAATATTTTAATTGTTTATTTGAATTGGATTGTTTGTTAATTAAAGATATAAGTTCACGATCTACTAATTGTGCATTAACAAGTGTTTTTAAGTTGAAATGTTCTGATATAGTAGATATGAAAGTAGATGGAAAAGAAGGCAAATGAATCGCTGACATATCATCTATAATACGTGATAAAGTATCAGCAACAACGTTGTCTTTTCCTGACAAATGACGTATGTCACTAGTAAATTGAGCAACAAATTCTAGATACCTAGTTTGACGAGGAGTTTTTTCTGTTTTTGTAAAAAAAGCTCTAACTAAAGGCTTATGATCTGTATAACAAATAAAAGGGCGGCCCTCCAATAAAAATCTAAAATGTTTAATTGATGAGTAAAGGGATAAAAGTTCTTTGTCGAAAACAGAATAATGTTTTTGTGCGTCATTTAACTTTTTAGAAAAAAATGCTAAAGGGGTGGTAATATCAACAGATCGTTGTTCTAAGACCGCGCCCATAGACAGGTTTGAACAATCTACAGTCAAGGTAAGTATAATATTATCATTATGATTTGGATGTGAAAGAATAGTTGCATCAACTATGCCTTGTTTAGCTGAAAGAAAGCTATTGATACACTCTGTTGGCCATAAGTTAATATCCTTAATCTTATCTTTAGCTAATTGAGTGCTAAGAACATTAAGTGGAGCTAATGTTTCTGCAAAACGAGGAACGAAACGGTGGTAATAATTTACCATTCCTATGAAACGTTGCAATTGTTTAAGTGTTGACGGTTTTGGGAAATTATTAATAATTTCAACTCGATCAGTGGCGGGTGATATCCCATCAGAAGAAACTTTATGCCCTAGAAAATCTAAAGATAGTGCGCCAAAAATGCATTTTGAAAGTTTGATATTGATGCCAAAAGCATCGAGGCGCTCAAAAACTGTCCGTAAATGAACTAAATGTTCGGTATGATCTGTACTAGCTATTAATATGTCATCTAAATATACGAAAACGAACGACAGATTCTTCAAAACTTCGTTCATAAATCTTTGAAAAGTCTGCCCAGCGTTTCGCAAACCAAACGGCATTCTAAGATATTCGAAAAGACCAAATGGAGTAATTATTGCTGTCTTATAAACATCATCTTTCGCGACTGGTATTTGGTGGTATGCACGTATCAAATCAATTTTAGAAAAAACGGTACATCCATGTACATTTGAATTAAAATCATGTATATGAGGAAGGGGGTAACGATCTGGAATCGTAACTGTATTTAACTGTCGATAGTCACCGCACGGTCTCCAGTCATTGGGTTCTTTTTTCGCAACTAGATGCAAAGCTGAAGAAACCGATGAGGAAGAAGGTATGCAAATTCCTAACTCGACCATTTGCTTGAATTCATTTTTAGCGACATTTAATTTGAAAGCATCGAGTCTACGCGACCGACAATATGGTAAATGCCCTTCTGTCACGATATGATGTTCAACAGAATGTTTGACTGGTAATGAATAATTTGGGGAACTAGTCAAACTAGGAAATTGAAGCAGTAAATCAGTGTATTGATTAGTTACCGAAAACAATTTAGGAATAACAGTTGTAGCAGCAGTATTTGTACGATCAAAAATACAATTAATATTATCAAATAAACGTTTGTTTTTTAAGTCAACTACTAAATTAAAATGTTTAAGAAAATCAGCGCCTAAAATCGGGATTTGTATGTCAGCAATATTGAAAACAAAAGGGAAATTACGGCGTAAACCCAAGTTAACTACCAGTAATTTCTTACCATAATATGTATTAATTTGCGATCCATTTGCCGCTGTTAAAGTAAGGTCGGGGTTCTTTTTAAGATTGGTTAAGTCGTTTTTTGGAATAACTGAAATGTCAGCACCAGTATCGACCAAAAAACGTAATTGATTTGTGGTATCACAAACAAACAGGCGAGATTTATTGATTACACTAACGTTTGCTGTCGGAACGTTAGTGGTTGTCAGTTTTTTTGACTGATTTAGCTGATTTGACATATTGCTCAGTGGTGTAGTCGCAAAATTTGCTGAGCCGGAACGCAATAATAAAATAATTATTGTCAGGTCCAATATTTGTCTTTATTTTTAAAATTATTTTTTTACTAAAAAGCAGTGCCGGAACGCCGTTCCGGCACGTTCCGGCTCCACTACACCACTGATATTGCTAGTTTTGGTATTATTGTTAAAAATACACCAAGGTCCGGTGCATTTTCGTGCTTTATTTTTATACAATTGATGAAAATAACAAATTTTGGAATTCGATGGATCGTAACGAGAACGGTTTGGTGAGGAATTCCGCGAGTGGGACCGATTACTACAGTTTGAACAATGGAATCCTTTATTAATGTCAGTAGGAAATGATGAATAATTTGACAATGTATTATGGTTTGAAGAATCGGCGTCAAATACAGAAACTTGTGATTCCAGATTTTGTTTAATATCTGAAATTTGTTTGGCAGTGCGTTGAAAATTAATTTCCAACGAGTTTAACCGATTTAAATATCTGTCAAGTCAACTGTCGAATCCAGATGCGAAGGATGATGGTTAATTTGAGACATGATTGGGTCTTTGCAAGCTTCCCAAACTTTGTCGGCGATATCAATAATGTCTTGTATCTCTGATTTCCCAGAAGCAGTAATAGCTATATAAATGGGTTTAGGTAATTTACGTTGCCAAAGTTTTATAAGTAATTGTTGACTTACCATTCCAGAACCGCCAACAATATTCAACATATGCCGATAAAAATCGGATGGCTTACATTCACCCATCTGTGAACTGGTCAATAAGTCATCCAATCTTTTCTCTTCACTCGAGGATAAACGAGTTAATATAGTGGAACGTAAATTGGTATATAAATTTTGTTCAGGTGGATGTTGCATAACATCATAAATAATGTCCACAATTTCCATTGGAAGACAAGAAATAACTGTGTCATATTTCTTTCTATCACTAGTGATTCGAGCTACATTAAATTGGGATTCTATTTGTGAAAACCACATTTCTGGACGAGAGGTCCAAAAAGGTGGTAATTTAAGAGTAGATGCATAATGCTGAAGTGGAGCTAAGTCTGCGTCTTGGTCAGGCATTTCAAAAGGTAAAATTATGACAGCCAGTTATGAAATGTGCGTGATTCTGTGACAGTTGATACCACTAAATGAGGAGAAAACATAAACAGAAATACTCACACTACCTGAAGAACAGTTAGCAATCCAAAAGAAAGCTTCAATTAATTTGTAGACACACTCAGGAAAATGATGGAAGCACAGGGAATCTGATCCAGCAGTAAACTTAGAAATGGACACTCCAGCAGGTTGGGAAACTCAGGCAGGAACACGATCTACCAGGCAATAGGGAACAGCAGACGTGGTAAAGGAGAAGGATGCGTTATCCTTTAGTTCGGGGTCACCAATTTATACCAACGTCTTATACCATCATCAATGGTTGATATAATTAAAATATGTTGTAGTTAAACAATTTTATTATAATTGAAATATAATATATAATTCTTCAACAGCTTTGGTACATTATTATATGGATGTTAAAAGTTTACATTAAATATTGATATTCATTTTGATTTATTTATATTGATTGATTTTATTTATATTGTTTTTCCTAGCAACCATCCATGACCTCCATATTCATTAAATGGCTAACTATTCATCGGTTTAGAATGTAGTGTGAGCACGCTACATTCCACTACTAAATTAAGAGTAGTTTTTGATGCGTCGCCAAAGACTCTAATAATTTATCTTTGAATGATTCATTGTTAACTGGACCAAAATTGCAAAATGACATAGTAGCATTATTGTTAAATTTTCGGCTTTATTCTTACGTTTTTACTGCGGACATTAAGCAAATGTACCGTCAGATATTGGTTACTCCTGAGCATAGGGATTACCAACGTATTTTATGGCGCTTTTCCCCTCAAGAGCCCATACAAGACTTTCGTTTAAACACCATTACTTATGGTCTTAGTTCGTCTCCTTTCGGCGCTTTACGTACTTTAGTACAGCTAGCACAAGGATGAAGGCGCTCTTTATCCTATTGCCTCTAAAAAATTAATATCTGATTCCTTCGTGGATGATATTGTCTCCGGAACCAACTCACTAGATACTGCCCTGTCACTCCAACATGATTTAATTAATCTGTTAAATAAAGGTGGTTTTGAGCTGCGAAAGTGGGCCAGCAATTCTCCCAAAATCCTTTCACATTTACCTGAAAGTTCATTAAAAGATGCTTCTCTCGCCATCGATTTTGAGGGAAATAATATAATAAAAATTTTAGGCCTACAGTGGCACCCCATGTCCGACTCATTCTCATACTCCGTTCAGCCCCTTGATAGGGATTGTACGAAACGAACTTTACTCTCTGAACTTGCCCGCATTTATGACCCTTTGGGTTTTTTAGCACCTCTCACGTTTTTTGCCATATTGCTTATTCAGCAATTATGGACTCTCGGATTGTCCTGGAATGAATCTCCTCCACAAGAAGTTATAAATCTTTGGACGCAATATAAAAATGAGCTCTCCAGGTTAAGTGACTTTCAATTACCCCGTCGCATTCTTTGTGATAATATTACGTCATGTGATATGCATGGATTCTGCGATAGTTCCTCAAAAGGGTTTGCAGCCGTTGTATATTTTAGAGTGCTCGACACCAATTCGTCTTTTCAAACCTTTTTCATATGTGCAAGGTCAAAGGTAGCTCCTCTAAAAAGGATTTCTATCCCTCGCTTGAGCTGTGTGCAGCCGTTTTACTCGCTGATTTAATGTCCTTTGTGATGACTTCGTTGGAAGACAAAATCACTTTTAATAAAATATTTGCTTGGTCTGACTCAATGGTAACCTTATCTTGGTTAAAAGGTGATCCTTATCGCTGGAAAACTTTCGTCAGTAACCGAGTAACGCACGTGCAGAATACACTTCCTCCAACATGCTGGCATTATGTGCCTACTCATGAAAACCCGGCAGATTGTGCCTCCAACATGCTGGCATTATGTGCCTACTCATGAAAACCCGGCAGATTGTGCCTCCCGAGGTATTTTACCCTCAAAATTACTCGATCACCCCTTGTGGTGGACCGGTCCTGTTTGGTTAAAGGAACCGGAAACTTATTTTCCTTCCTCGTCTCTAGACTTTCCTAGCGCTTCTTCTGAAATTAAATCCGAAGAAAAAACTTCTATTCTCTCTACATTTGTCACTCTCGATACATTAGGTATTCTTTTAGAAAAATATTCCTCTCTAGACAAAATCCAACGAATTATTGCTTACGCTCTTCGCTTTGTATTTAATGTTCGTAATTCCCATGAAAAACGCACTGGTGTTCTTACAATGGCGCAACTGCATCATGCCTTGTTGTTTCTTGTAAAATATGTACAACAAATCTCATTTTCTCACGACATTAATTGCCTTTTAAAAGGAAAACTCGTCTCTAAAAGTTTAAGAAAATTAAATCCTTTTCTAGATAAGGAAAATATTTTAAGGGTTGGTGGTAGATTAAGCCATTCAAATTTGCCTCATAACATTAAACACCCAGCTCTTTTGCCCCGTGCTCATCGCCTTACAAATCTAATTATAGAAAAAATACACAAAATGTATTTACACCCTGGTATACAAACTGTACAATATTTATTAATGGAGCACTTTTGGGTATTGTTTTCTAAAAGAGCTGTACGTCAAGTATTATCTCAATGTCATACTTGTTGGCGTTTAAATCCAACACCTTTACAACCTCTAATGGGTAACTTACCACTTGAACGCATCTTTATAACTAAAGCTTTCTCCATCAGTGGCGTCGACTTTGGCGGGCCGATATTATTCAAAAATAGCAAAATTCGCGGGTCAAAAACCCTCAAAGGTTACATATGTTTATTTGTCTGTTTTACCACAAAGGCATTGCACCTCGAATTAGCTTCGGATCTAACCTCAGAATGTTTTTTGGCTGCTCTGAGACGGTTTATTGCACGTCGTGGGCGTTGTTCTAGAATATACAGTGATTGTGGCACTAATTTTGTGGGTGCTCATAAATATTTGAGACAAGTTATGCAGTCTGCTGTCGAACGGGAACAGATTGAATGGCACTTTAATCCCCCTTCTGCACCCCATTTTGGAGGGCTCTGGGAGGCAGGAATTAAATCAGTAAAAACTCATTTGTTACGTACTATAGGAGAGCAAATTCTCACTTATGAGGAATTGAATACAGTGTTAATACAAATTGAGGCAATATTAAACTCACGTCCTCTTTACCCACTGAGCTCCGATCCTAACGACCTGTCTGTCCTTACACCAGGACATTTTCTTACACTCGAACCCTTAACTGCTATCCCCGATCCCGACTTAACTCAATTAAATTTAAATCGTCTAACTCGATGGCAATTATTGCAAAACTTACACCTTTTGGAAACGATGGTCTCGTGAATACCTCCATACACTACAACAACAGGGAAAATGGACATCTCCCTCTACCCCTATAGTACCTGGTACTCTGGTACTAATTAAAAATAATTTATTGCCTCCACTTAAGTGGCACCTGGGGCGAGTAATTGAATTACACCCTGGCGTGGACGGCGTGTCGCGAGTTGTGACTTTGCGTACTGTTCAGGGCATTCTGAAACGCCCTGTAGTAAAAATTTGCCCCTTACCAACTTTATAAAATGCTAATCATTTTATAAGGGGGGAGTATGTTTAGTTTTGTCTTATTTGTTTATTACCTATGTAATATATTATTATCTATTTTCTTATTATTATGATTATTTAAAATGCAATAGTAAGTAATTTTTTCTATCTCTTACTTATCGCGACTAATGCTTGGAGTGGAATACGCCACGCATGCGCGAGAAGTACGCACGAACACATTACTTTTGAATTGTCCAAAAATCAAGTGTGTGGAAAAATCTCTCTCGGAAAAAAATAATAAAATAAATTAATGTACGAAAAGTGAAGGGTGTCAAAAAGTAAACAATTTTGTGTCGGTTATTATTATTATATACTCTACGCGTATGTAAACCAGAAGATATAGACATTATAGACCAAAGGCGAGCTTGGACGACATCGGAAGAAGCGTGGTAAGTGGTAAATTCTTTCTCCAAGTATCGTTGTAAACTCGGTCCTTCGAATTCATAAAATAATTTAACGTCAATCGAACAACATCATTACTTTAAACTTAATATTCAACATTTCTCTGAATTTAACAAATTTAATTTTTCCTAATGATTTTGTAAATATATCAGCGATATTATCTTCTGAATCTACTTTAATAATATTAATAATTCCATCGATATAATCCTCATGTACGTAATGATATTGTACTTCAATATGTTTTGAGTTCTTAGTGAAATTACCATATTTTGCAATCAGTACCGCTCCTGAATTGTCTTCAAATATCTTAATAGGCTCTGTAATCTTTATTTCAAAAACATCATCAACAATACCATTTTTGAACTTTATCTCAGTTACTGCTTCTGATAGTGCAATGTATTCTGCAAATGTGGACGATTTAGTTACACAATTTTGTTTCTTTGATTTCCAAGATATTACATTTCCAAACAATCTTACAACATATCCTGTAGTAGATTTCCTATCTAAAACATCGCCTGCCCAATCGGCATCCACAAAACAATCCATTGTGTCTGCATTACACTCTTGATAGTATGAAATGAGTCTCATCATAACAATTTTGAAATCTACTTAAACAATTTACACTGAAAGCTATATCTGGTCTAGTTCCACAACTAATATATAGAAGTTCACCAATTAAATTTCTATACTTTATTCTTCATTTATTTCTGCTCGTTCAAGTTTCAGATTAATTTCCATAGGCAATATACAACTTTGCATTCTCAATTTTATATTTTTTTGCTAATGATTCTATATAAGTTTTTTGACTAATAGTCATAAGATTATTTTTTATGAAATCATACAATATCAATACCAATGTAATTTTTGACTTTACCCATATCTTTCATTTTAAACTTATTTGACAATTTACTTTTAATTTCAGAAATTTTTTGTCTATCTTTGCAGCAAATTAATAAATCATCCACAAATAGTAAAATATATATGACTACGCTATTTTCTACCTTGACATAAAGACAATAATCATATTTACTTCTACGAAAACCTAGTCTTGTTATAAAATTATTGAAACATTCATACCATGAGCGAGGACTTTCCTTCAAACCATACAATGACTTAATTAATCTGTATACTTGACTACAACCATTTTCATAACCCAATGGCTGTTTTACATAAACTTCAGAAGTCACTTTACCATTTAAAAAAGCAGTTTCAACATCCATTTGATCTATATCCAAACCATTTTTACAGCAATAAGATAATAATATTTTTAATGTTTGTGTTTTTGCCACTGGTAAATAAGTGTCTTCAATTTCTTCCGTTTGTTGAAACCCTCTGACGACTAACCTTGCTTTATATATATTCTCTAACTTCTTCTTGTATACCCACTTTACATCTAGAACCTTTTTATCCTTTGGCTTGCTTACAAGTTCCCAAGTATTATTTTCAATAATACTGTGTATTTCTCGATCCATAGCTGCTTTCCACTGTTCTGCTTCATTGCACTTTATCGCTTCGCTGAAAGTTTCTGGTACGGTAGCACTACAATAGTTTACGTGAAAACAACTGTAGCCAAATTGTTCATCAAATCTAAGTGGAACTTTGCTTTTTCTTGTTGATCTTCTGATATTAAATTCTTCAGTACCTACTATTTTTCTCTGTTTTTAATTCATTATCGTCATTTCTTATCATTTGATCTTCAAATTGATCACTTTCAGTTGAGTCATATTCTGATTTATTTTCTTGTGCGTCTTCATCTTCATCCTTAAAACCAATATATTTTACATCTTCTTCAATTATATCAACATGTCTAGCTACTATTACTCTGTTATTGATTAAAACTCTGTACCCAACGTCTGTGTAGCCAAGTAAGGTACCTAATTCGACTTTTTTATCCCATTTTGATTCTCTTTTTATTTCTGTTATTCTGACAAAAACTCTACTTCCATACATTCGTAAGTTCTTAACACATGGTCGTCACTTGAAGAATATTTCGTACGGTGTTTTCTTTTCTATAGTACAGGGTGCGGCAAAATGATATGCACTATTTGGGATGTCAATAAAAACCAAAGCACACAAAGCAAGGGAAAAAGTTTTTTATTTTTGGAAACCACATATCATGCCATTTTGAAATGTCATGTTTTAAAAATTACATCACTTAAATGACGGCCATTAACATTGATAAACTCTTGAAGGTGTACACGAAAGCTCGCCATTGCCCTGCGGATCATCTCTTGCGGAATTGCGGCGATTTCTTGTCTTATGGCTGCCTTTAAATCTTCCAAATTTTGTGGCAGAAGTTTAAACACTTGCGCTTTGAGGTATCCCCACAGAAAAAAAAACCAGTGATCTTGCTGTCCTTGGTCGGCCAGTAGACTTTCGCTTAAGAGCAGAAGTTGTGTCACGGAAGTGTGAAATCCACCGACGAATTGTTCTCCCGTCAGGAACAGCACCATGACGACTAACACGAAATGCTCGCTGCGTCGCTATTACAGATTCACCATTCATTATGAACTTTTCGACTACAAAAGCGCGATGCGCTCCGTTCCAAGTCATGGCGATAACTGATATAAGTATGATGTTTCAAACATGACGTTTCAAAATGGCATGATATGTGGTTTCCAAAAATAAAAAACTTTTTCCTTTACTTTGTGTGCTTTGGTTTTTATTGACATCCCAAATAGTGCATATCATTCTGCCGCACCCTGTATTAGCTAATGTTCTGTTTTTTAGATACGCAGTAGCTTTTACCACCTCTGGCCAGAAACGTCTATCAACTCTTGCCTCTGCCAACGGACACCTTGCCATATCCATAATTGATCTATTAAACCTCTCTGCAGTACCATTTAATTCATGTACATATAATATGGTTTTATGACAATTCCTTTCTGTTGAGCGAATTTATACACACGCCCATTCAAATATTCTGTTCCGTTGTCACATCTCAATTCTTTAATAGTTTTCCCTGTTACATTTTGTACTTCATTTACATATTCTATAAAACAATCAACGACTTGATCTTTTGACTTAATACAATATACTTTCGTTAATTTACTCTAATCGTCAATAAAAGAAAGGAAATAATTTTCACCACAATTTCCTGTAGTTCTATGAGGTCCATTCAGATCTGTATGAACAATTTCTAGAATTTCATGAGCTTTTCTTCTATTATTATTGAAAGGTAAATTATGCATTTTATTTTCAATACAAATTGCACACTTCATATAATCTGACTCTATATTTTCTGGTACTCCATCCAATAGTTTATTTTTACATATTATATCTAAATAGTTAAAATTTACATGTCCATGTGTGCGATGCCATTTCTCTTTCAATGTAATAGTTTCTTGACTAGTATTACTCGACATATTTGCACACATTTCGTTTGGTAAAATAAAGCTTGTTATCTCGTAAAGTCTATTATCCTTCTTTGCTATAGCTACCAGTTTATTGTTTTGATCATAAATCTTGGACAGATATCCCTTTGAGACAATCGTATGTGTATCAGTAACCCTTGAATAGCTTATTAAATTTGCTTCCATTTCTCTCACATAAAATACATTTTTTAATGTCACTTTTGATTTTGTGCTATATACTGGAAAAAATATTGTAATTTTTCCAACTTTTGTAGCCTTCACGGTTACAGGTTCTTTTAATGTGATAACTTCATCAAAATATTCATCATTATTTATAATGTGGTCAGTACACCCACTGTCAAGTAACCAAGTTATTTGTTTTTTATTCAACTTGATTTCTTCACTTATAGACGACATATTATTTACTATAGTCGTATTGAAACAACTTCCAAGTCCATCTCTATCTGATTTGTCTCGATAGTTACCACGATTTACACGAAAATTGTCTTGATAACCTCTACCACGATTGCCTCGATAATGTCCATAACTCGACCGACTGCGAATACTGTCTCTGCCTTCCTCTTGACAATTCCTTCTCAGATGACCTGGTTTACCACAATTAAAACAGATTTGACTATAACTCATTGACGGACCAGCCACTGCTTCGAACACATTTGATTTTGAAATTATTTCATCACTACGGTTATTATCTGTTTCATTTTTTTCCTCCAAAGCCTTCATTTTAATTTTACTTTTCAAATAATCCACTGTTCTGTCCTTTTCTGGCAGTACATCAATTAAATCACCAATATGGTTGTAATTTTGTGGTAAAGCTTTCAAAATATAATTTAACTTCTCTTGTTCACTTACTTTAGCGCCAGCACCTTTTAATGCATTTACAGCCTTTTCGAATTCGTCAAAAAATATGTTAACTTCAGGATAATTTTTTAACTTTATCCTTTCAAGATTGTTTCTACAAACAATCTGCAGTGCCGTTGATTCTTTCAAGTACATTTCGTCGAATTTCTTTATTATATCATGCGCTGAATTAATGTCACTTCTTATATATTCTAACTGCTTGTTCGTAATTGCACTATATATATAATTTGTAGCTTTAATATCCATTTCTTCCCAGTC
Source organism: Rhagium mordax (assembly GCA_963680705.1). NCBI lineage: Eukaryota > Metazoa > Arthropoda > Insecta > Coleoptera > Cerambycidae > Rhagium > Rhagium mordax. The sequence continues at coordinate 71,573,326 of OY796656.1, read as the reverse complement.
TTCATCTTTGTCTGTAATACCTTGTTCTCTATCAACTACGATTTTACATTTTTTGAACTGTAAGAATTTTAATATACGTATTTTCCAGTTGCTGTAATCTGACCCATCAAATATCGGTATAGCAATATCATCACTCTTCATGAACGCCATTCTACTGCATTTTATTTAATTAACCACGCTCTGCTATCATGTTAATAAATTGACACTGAGATTAATAATTCTATATATCTAGCTAAACCATTATGTCATATAATAAATGAGTCATTCACCAGTTCAAACATTCCTCTATCTTGGAAAGAGTCAATAGTTACTCCAGTGTACAAGTCAGGCAATAAAAAGTTGTTAACTAATTACAGGCCGATTTCACTTATTAATAACTTCTCAAAAATTTTTGAAAAATGTCTAAAGAAAAGATTAAACGACTTTCTAGAAAAAAATAAAATAACAAACAGACAATTTGGCTTTAGACAAAATATGAGTGCAGAAAACGCAATTATGGAACTAATAGAAAATATTGTATGTGCCCTAAACAATAATAAAAAATGCCTTGCTGTATTTTTAGATTTGTCCAAAGCATTTGACACGGTTGATCAGGAAATCTTAATAAACAAATTAGAAAAGATCGGTGTCAGAGGCATTGCATTAGATATATTTAAGAACTATTTGACTCACAGAAAGCAAAAGGTAAGAATTAATGATATATTAAGTGATCCTTTAATAATTACCACGGGCGTCCCACAGGGCACAGTTATAGGTCCTTTATTATTTTTAATATATATCAACAACATTGCAACAATTATAAATCCAGGGGATCACCTTATATCTTACGCAGACGACACGGCCATTGTATTTCAAGGTAAAACATGGAATGAAGTATATTCCAATGCAGAAAACAGTTTGAATAAAGTACATTCTTGGTTAAATATAAGTCTTCTTAGTCTCAATGTAACAAAAACAAAATTTCTAACATTTTCCATATCAGCTGATGGTCAACCTGCAATAAATAAGTTAACAGTCCATACTGACTTGTGTAAAAATAAGGAAATATGTGACTGTCCATGTATAAATAGAGCATGTGATATAAAATACCTTGGCTTAATGGTTGATCAACACTTGAGATGGAATGTACATATAGAATCCCTTACAAAAAGGCTAAGAGGACTTATATATAAATTCTATCAACTAAGAGGGATTCTTAACAGGAAAAACCTGACTATGACTTATAATGCTCTGGCTGAATTCATTATTAGGTATGGCATCACAGTTTGGGGTGGTTTGTTTAACAACTCTTTAAAGCAACTTGAAATTATACAGAACTCTTTACTGAAAATAATATTTAATAAAGAAAAACGATATCACACAGATTTACTGTATGAGGAATTAGGATTGTTTGGTGTTAGAAAATTATATGCTTACGAGTGTTTACTGTGGATGTTTAAATCACAGCCAAATTTGCTAAACCATAACTAAGGAACTCGATGGAGTGCTAATCTTTCTACACAAATGCCATTTTTCCAAAAATTACATACCCAAAGGTTTATTTTTTATTATGGACCCAAACTTTATAATATGTTACCCGCAACAATAAAAAATATTAAAAAAAAAATATGTTGAAAAGGGAATTAAAACTATTTCTAAATGCAAATTACAATCAAATTAAAGTAATTTTTAAATAATATAAAAATTTGATTTATAAACTTACCTATATAGTATGCCAAGTAGGTATCAATATCTGTTTCCATATGAAAATGAAAATGATTAACGTGAGACTGCGCGAATGCGTACTGTGTAAAATTATTAATAATTTTGCATCCTCCTCCCTCTCCTCGGTTTATTATTTCTAATATGATTAACACTGGTATTTTCTCAAAAAATTATTTCTTTTTTGTTTTTTTTTATGGTTATTTCACATAATGTGAGTAGAATTATAATATGTATGTATGTTTATATTTGTGCCTATATGTATGTATATTTATATTTGTGAATCACGCACAAACTCCTTAGAGAGTTTAGGTGATTCGCAGATTACCAATAATTAAATTAATTATAAGAATGAAATATCAATATTAATATTATATATAGTATATAGGTACTGTAAGCTACTGTATTCTGTATTCTGAATAAACCTATTCTATTCTATTCTATTCTATATTTTTATATAAAATCTTTTTACATGACAGAATATTATTGTTCATACATAAAAACAATATATGACATAATATATCTTGATAAACTAAAAACTATAACACAGCAACACAACAAAAGAATCCAGTTAGATAGTAGCACAAATCTAATAAGAAGCAATATGTACTACATCAACAACAACACTTCTCATTTACCTTACAGTTAATAATATTCATGAACTTAAAAACTTACAAAACAATTATAATAAAATAATGAATAAAAGCAATAAAGACTTCGCATATATTAGCTACGTTGAAAGGTACAGTACAAAAGTTATTGAACAGGCCGCCGCGAGCGCTAGTAGTCACGAATAGGCGGAATAGGTAACCTTTCTGCAGATAGTCTATACTATCAAATTAAATCGAAATATTGTTGCTAAAGCTAAAGCTAAATAAAGTTTGCTTCTGAGTTATACAATTTTTTTTTGTGCTAAATAAAACATACATTTCCGTAGAACATGAAAGAAAGAATTATATATAAGTGCAGCTCCACTGCTTTACTAATCTAGTAAAAATCACAGTGGTTTTAAGATAGTATTAAGGGAAATGAAATGGCGGTCAAAATTGACGATGCAAAGGTTCTTGTCTGACGCACGGTCTTATAGATACAAAAGTTTTTTCTCTCTTGAAAGTTTTGGTATGGGGAGGGTCGGTTTGGGTAGGGGGGGTTAAAATCGAATTATTACCCATGATGCAAATAAATAATAGTAAGTATATTGTTTTATTAGGAGTAAAAGTGATACTTTTGTGACGAGTCTGTATAGGTTTGCCGGACGTACGAAGTGAGTTCGGCAATTACAGACGAGTCACAAAAGTGGCTTTTACTCCGAATAAAACATGTTATTTTTTCTTCAAACGTCGATTAGCTATAAAAAATTAAGATAAAAAATCTCGAATTTCACCACCAAAAACGCATTACGCATTACTGTTAATATCGCATGACCGGCGTATTAAACAAAATTGTTGCTATGGATACCTATTATGTACGCGTTGCTCGATTTGACAAGTGTCAGTTTAAATTGTACTGCGAGTGTCTTCACAATTTGTAAGTATTTTAAAAAATATTCTTTTGATATCATTCTTTCAAACCACACTTATTCTAGATTAGAGTGACAGACTCAGTTTTTGATTGTACACTCCCTGAGGTTGCGGAAATTGCCGCAGATGCCATGAATAATTTATTACCTATACTAAATAATTATTGTTCTTTTAATATAATATTTAAACAGTTAAATTATGGTGTTTTTTTTTTTACTTAATAATTAAAGCATATAAGTTTTGTATTATTTAGATGTCGTTATTTATAAAGCAATCAGTCGTACTTTCTCTTCCGCTCACAGCGTAAGAAAAAGTACTTTTGCCTCCGCTGCTAATGGCAACGCACAGCCGTCTAAAATGTCAAACTTTAATGTCATGAAATGAGTTAAGAAATGTCATGTTTTTCGAACGTTTGAAGGAAAAGGCTATTTCACTCACCTTAAAATTATCACATTATCTGACCAAGCACAAACCAAAGACAGCTTGTATTATCGCGACTATTTCACTCACCTCAAAATTATCACATAATCTGACCAATCACAAGCCAAAGACAGCTTGTATTCAGCGAAAACACCGACTGTCTTTCAATTCTAATTGGTCTATCAGCGTGGTGTTTTCAACGACGTAACCATGGATACGGATGGCCGTAACCATGGATACGGATGGCAAAGCAAAGTTTGACAGTTTGATAAAAATTAATTATAGATACAGACGTCAAAATGAGTCGCTTCGGTGCTACTTCAAGTGAAGTTTTCAACCAAAATATTTGTTCGTGAAATAGTCTAATAAAATACCACTCGTGATTGAATTTATCTTAGCTACGTTCTTAAATTCGCTCGATTGGCTCTTTTAAATCCGTTGTCGTTTTTTTATTACTTAGAGAGCAGAAAGAGTAAATCTGTCCGTGTTCTTTTTTAATCTCGGCGATGCTTTCGAGCTAAATCTTTTTGCTCCGAATAACAATGCCGAGCTCGGAGAGTTCATCTTAAGGAGGATAATCTCATTGGCTACAAGACAAGGATAAAATACTCCGTGGGTTGCTCTCACAGAACTTATTTACTATAGACTCCATTAGTTGTGACGTCACGACCCCCACTTCTACTGGCATACAAGCTTACGGCCGAAACTGTAATACGGGAATCTGACCCGTATTGCGTTGTCCATAAGGACTATAATATATAGTACTAAAACATTGTCGGGAATTTTATAGTATTTCTGTATGTTGAAAGACTATTTAAGGACTTCCAATACCTATTTCACATTTAAGAAATATGTTAAAATATAATATATTATGTATTCACGTATGATTTATAAAAACTTCATTTTAGTTTTATCATTGTTTATAAAGTAATATAGTTATTCAACCTAACTTGTAAGTATGTGCTGCCAATTTGTGAGTAACTTACGTACTAGTCAGTTTCAATGACTTTTGTTTTTATAAATTAAATAATATCATTTATCGTATCATTGAAAATTAAGTTTCCTTTAAGTTAAATGTTTATTGATAATTATAAATATCATAATATTACAACATCTTCACAATAACTTAGTAGCACATAATACGTTAGTTACAATATATAATACTTTGGTTCCTATACTATCAACTAAAATCTTGTTCGGTGTATTAACTAATGAAATTTTAGTTTTCCTAATCTAATGAAATACGATATTTTTTGATGACTGGAAATTCAACCTATAATTAGCAGTCTATTTTAAATAATCTACAATATTGAAACTTTATATATCTACTGTTTGTGAGAGTTTTTAAATGTTATTAAGGATCCAAGCTGAAACTACAAAATTATAATTAAAGTTGAACATAAATTTATAAAAACTAAAAATTGGAGGTTATGTTAATCCTATGATCATTTAAGCGGCGTTGACATTATGCTAGTTCACCAGCACCAGTAAACTAGCGACAGTCGACTAGCATGTTACAAGCATGATGTAAACTGTGACTAGCGCTAGTACCGTGCTTATTTTACTAGCGCTAGTTAAGTTAAAAGCATTTGAACTTTTGTGTACCAGTCCGGTGATTTAAAATGGCGTCGACTAATAGGTGGAGTGAAAGTCACCAGTAGCCAAGTATCGTAAAATGTAATTTGCAGTTTTATTTCAGGCGACAAAGCTTCTCTGAAACAAGTGTCTTGTTTTTCAATAAACGGGGCGACAAGTGCCAATAGTTCTGAAAATTTTTCAGGATTCAGCCGTAAGTGAATAATATATGTTTGTGGGTCTGCAAATTGAGCTACTATTTCAATTCCTTCGACAACTTCACTCATTTTCACCCACTTCCAGACTTTAATAACAGTAAAATGTATTAATTTGCTGGTACCAGTATGTAAACAGATTCACAAGCGCTAATCGACTGGCGCTAGTTGATTAGCACTAGTGAACTAACATAATGGGTGCGTTCAGCCGTGCATAACCGCTAAGTGCTAACTTCTAGCGTGATTAGTTTGCTTACATCTAGCAGGCAGGTTCTGTGTTGAACGGTCCAGGCGGTATCGTGAAGTTCTGTCATACTTTTGTCTAACCTTATAAAAATTTGAAAATGAAAATTTGGAGTTTTACGATGTTGTATTCGAACTGATAGAAGAAGATTTTAACATTAATGCTCTGAAATTATTCAAAATAATTTTCAGCAAAAACAGGATCAACAAAAAATAAAAATCGTCTGTATACCTTGATTTATTTTATGATCTAGCTAGATGTATACTTATTATTTTCTAACTTTCCTTGAATATCATGAGATTCATAAATGGTGTAATATGAATCATTAAACACGTACTCTATTTCATAATATGTTTCTGACATTTTATTATATGAATTTTTAGGTTAGAGTTATAAGCTGGAACTTATTACCAGCACGTCAGCGTAAATCAAACGTGATGAGTTGCTTACCAAGCGTTTGCTTATGTGATGAAATTAAGCGGTGCGGACACGACCGCATGATGCACTAAGGCCCGGTTTTTCAATCTCTGGTTAGCTTGACCATCACTTTTAAAATTACCATTTCTCAAATTTTATATACTTGTTTGAAATAATTATAGTGTAAAATACTTTCTATCTGAGTTAACATTCAGTTTCAATGTTTTCTATTATGATTTTATCAATATTTATGAAAATAGAATGCAAGTTAACCGTCAACTAGTAGTTAACCAGAGATTGTGAAACCGGGCCTAAGCAGCTCAGCTACTAGGCATGGCTGAACGCACCCAATGTCAACGCCGCTTAACTCTTTGCCTATGATGCACGCATGGTCTATATTTGTGATTTATGACATTTTTAGGTGAACATCCAGATTGCTAAAAACTAGGTTTCAAATACAATATACATAACATGTTCCTCCACTTGCCATTCTTCAAATTTATTTTATCTTTTCTGTAGCCAAGCTGTTTTGCCAAATCTTCGTTCTTCGGAAAACTGAAATATTTTATATCAATATCTTTTTGTACTTTGGTTATAATTTTTTCACATACTCGTAGCTACAGCACAATTCGTCATTATAAATTATAAACAGTCAATAACAAATAAAAAAGAACATTAATTTAAACACCTTAAGCCTGATTTTTATAGTCGCGAAATTGCGAAAAGCGAAATGCGAGACGTGTTGCTATTGGTCAATTCCAAATTTTAATGTGAAATGAACCAATAGCAACACGTTTCGCATTTCGCTTTTCACAATTTCGCGACTATGAAAATCGGACATTACAACTAACCTCAAAAAATGCACTTTTTAAAATTTTTGATTATATCATTTTTATCAAAATTTCTGCTTGGTTCCTGTACTATCATCTAAAATTTTGTTAGGTGCATTACTAATACAGATTTAATTGTCCCAATCTAATGAAATAGGTTGCTTTTTGTTGACTGGAAATCCAACCTATAAATAGCAATTCATTTTTAATAATCTACGTAGGTACAATATTGAAACTTTATATATCTACAGGTTGCCAACACTAGCTTGAGCTGTGAACATCGGATGCGCACGAAACTTGAGATTCTGGAGTAGGGAGAGCTCATTTTACCTAACGCTCTCGTTGGCACAGATTGTACTTTCGTATGTCACATTGTATTGCATCCTTTTTCAACACTGACCCTTTCTTTCCCTCGTTTGCGCAATTCACGGCTCATGCTAGTCTTGGCAAACTGTACTGTCTTATTAGAGAGTTTTTAAATGTTATTATGGATCCAAGCTGAAGCTACAAAATTATAATTAAAGTAAAAATAAATTTACAAAAACTAAAAATTTTAGGTTATGTTAGTCATATGATGTATAAATGATTCATTTTAGAACAAAAAATCCAATGAAATTCGTGCATGCGTCGCGCGTCGTATCATTGTTTATAATAAACAATGGTCGTAACGTAAACGACACCGGGAGCTACGGTCGTAATAATGGGCACACATCATCCAACACGCCATCTACCAATGATCCACTGGTACTAACAAGAGGTTGAATAACTATATACTTTATAAACAGTGGTTTTATAAATAATTAATATCATTGTTTAAACAATGTTAATATGTAAATCGGCGGAAGCTTCCTCCAATAGGAATAAAGAATGCAAAAATTCAAATTATGAGTTTGCAGCGCTAACTTCAAACATTTAATTCATGTTCGTTCATTTTGACAATGAACTTGACGTTTAACTTAAGTTTTCTCTCAATTTCAAATCTACTCTACTATTTTTTCTAATAAACTCGTTTTTGTGCTTAATTTCAAATGTGGGTTTTGCTTTGCACCTGCGTGTGATCTTATCAATAAAACTGGATGTAAAATGTTTAGTTTCCCAAAGGATTACAAATTAAAACAAAAGATGTAAAGCTATAATGTGTATGTTAGTTTGATTATCGTTTCTTAAATATGGGGACATGTAAATTGTAAAGACAAAATAATGCTTAAATACCTACCTGTGCTGTCTTTAATATTCTGTATTTTTTAAATTAGGTTTAATTGATTTTTATTGTATTATTGACACCAAGATAAGAGGTTATAAAGTTTGCGTCAGCGACACTGACACTAACGACAGCTGTAATAACTCAGAAGTATAATGAACTTAGCAGCAGTGTAAACTTTTATTTTAATAATTGATTTATTATATTAATAATAAAGTTTTCGTAATACCATTGTTTATAAAGTAATATAAAGTAATCCAAGCTGAAGCTACAAAATTATAATTAAAGTAAAAATAAATTTACAAACACTAAACATTTTAGGTTATGTTAGTCATATGATGTATAAATGATTCATTTTAGAACAAAAAAATCCAATAGTTTAATAAAAATAGAAACCTGACAAACTGTCAAATGTTGTTAATAATTACAGTCAAGTTTCGATCTATGACTTTAGTTCCTCGTCGAATGTCATGTGACATAGATGCACCGGATAGCACCGGATGTACGAAATTCGTGCATGCGTCGTAGCATTGTTTATAATAAACAATAATGGTCGTAACGTAAACGACACCGGGGGCTACGGTCGTAATAATGGGCACACATCATCCAGCACGCCTTCTACCAATGATCCACCGGTACCGGTACTAACAAGAGATTGAATAACTATATACTTTATAAACAATGGTAATACTTTATACTTCTGTATATTTTCCGATATCTTGTGCATGATAAATGGTAACTGAAAGTTCTTATATATTTCTTCCACAGGAGAAATAAAATAAAACTCCAAGCCATGTTTCTATACCAAAATATGTCGCCTTTATGCACATATGCATTAAGGGTCAATTTCCAGTGAGATTGAGCGCAACCCGTCTGTCATGATAGTAGTACGTACGGTTGCATAATTATGTGAAGTCACACTAATGCGGTCCATTTAGGTCTGTGGTTGCTGATTGTTTAACCTCACTATTGTTGTATTTAGAATTTTTAACTTTTCTACTTACTTAAATAAATGATGGATCGATTGGAAATACACTTAGTGACCATGACTCATCCAAGTGATGTAGAATTTAGAGTCATTTTAACAAGTTATGAGTTAAATAGGGCTCAAAAAGGCTAAAAAATTGTAACATTTTTATGTGTAAAACCTCATTGTTTTGATAAGGTGCAAGGTGCAACAAATATACAAAATTAGGTTAAGTTCAAATTCAAATTCTCATATTCCCAAACAAGTCATCTAGCATCTAGTCTAGTCATCGTTTCCCGTTCTTTTATTTAATCCGCTAATTCGGAACTCGAGTACCACGTGACCCAAAATCTGCTCTCGCTCTGCCCTCATCTCGGAGCGAATTTAAGAACCTAGGTCTTATAAGTCTGTCTTTTATTTCTAAACTCAACTGAATTCTGCGAACTCGTGGTGTTTCCAAGCAACTCAGTAAGCGGCCTGCTATAACATCTGAACTGTTTGGTGCGGAATATTTCTACTGCGATAGTTTTACTGCTATGTACTGATTGACTGTACTTTTTTAATGAAATAATATATACTTGTTTAAAATGGCGTCGAATAAATAAATATAGAAATAAAGGGTGTGATTACCTGTTTATTTATAAATGACTTTGTTTAGGCTTTATACAAGCATAATAACAACAAACATATCCAAACTGATATACTTATATTAATGTTTCATCTCTAAACATGCTATTATTAAATTCATCGGACTTTCTTTAATACATGATGAATACTGGATTAAATATCATAAAATTCAAAACGTCTAAAAACAAATTATTAAAAAATTATTTTTAGTTTTAACTTACCACAAATTCATTTATTATGGTCAACAATTAAAAAACGAAGTCCACAAGAAGATGTACTATCGCGGTCGAAAAAAAGTAATCGATTTTTATCAAATAGTATGTTTTTCGAAAAATTTTCCTTTGTAAATGGGAGTGTTTACATCAGTTATGTCAATTAAATTATTTTGACAAGAAATCATTGGTGGGGTCGTATTTATTAAAAAAAAAACTAATAAGAAATAAGTTGTTAATATTTTTTAATTATAAGAAAACAATTAATTAGTATGGTTTTGAGAGAAGCAGAAAAAAGCTACATCATCACCACACTTGGAGAAGGGTGGTCTTAAAAACGCATGGCAAGTCAAATTAATTGCAGCAAAGGCTCAATTCAAAAACTAAACAAAAATACAGACCTTCCGCTATTATCTGTTCTGTACAAATATTCTTCATCAAACTTATGACCCCTAGCTAGGACGGTAAACTCGCAGTTGACCATTGTAGCAGGACTGAAATATCTTTTCATCGGAAAAGACCATTCTCTCCCAGTAACGATCTTATTCATTAATAAAATTATTTGCAAACTGCATTATTATCATCTGTTAGTCGGTGCTTTTTAGCACTGGCACCGAGACTGGCACAGTTAAATAGACCTTGCTCTCGCAACCGTTTTCTTGCTGTCCTAACAGACGCTGGGAAGTTAGTTTGCTCTTTGGCTTCAATAGAATTAGATAATGGGTTTAAATTCATTGTCGTTTTCTAGAGAACTCTTTCTTGGCCGCCCAGAACCCACTGCCCTGCTCAGATCATGAGTTTCTTTCCACTTTTTGTTTAGTTTTTGAATCGTGCTTTTGCTGCAATTAATTTCACTTGCTATTCGTTGTTGAGACCACCCTTCTCCAAGTTTGGCGATGATGTAGCCCTCGATGTAGCCTTTTTCTTCTTCACTCAAAACATGATAAGGCATGATTATTATAATACAAAATTTATTTTTGCTTAATATGACAATGACGTTGACACTAATAAAAAAATATTGGGATTGATGCGACACTGAATAGAACCATAGTTACAACGGGAAAATCAGTCGATTACTTTTTTTCGGCCGCGATAGTACATATTATTCTTTCGCTCTTACAAGCTCTTCAGGTAAACGAGTAATCTCGCAAAATAAAGTGATTTACTTGAACTTACATTTTATAATTAATAAACTGTCATATGTAACCATAAAAAACAAATTTCTATAATTAATGCCGCCTACATTTTCATGTTTTCTTATAAAATACTCTACCTCTCTTTATTCGAGACTTGTTGTCTATAAACAACCTTATTCAAGCCGTATATGGCCCAATAATAACAAAATTACCTAATATATTTATTGACGTTCTATTTCTGAACATGCAAATATAAATTATGTTGAATCCAAAAAAAAAATTGTTGAAAATACTGTAGAACGTTGTTATTGTCGAATAATGCAAAAACAAAATACTCTGAAGGACTATATGTCATACAGCATTGAATTATATTGCAGAATCCATAACATTCAAAGCAAAACCAAAAACATTTAAATAAAAATTATTTATCTTCATAAAAATTAATATAATCTAGTTTTAGTTTAATTGTGACGTTAAAAATTCCCTATTTTTAATTTTATTCTGACATTGACATTCAAAAAAATATAACCTCATTCTAATGTCAAATTGACATTAATGAAACAAATTGATATAACCTAAATCCAATGTCAGTCTAACATTATTTGACATTGATGTCAAAAATAAATCAAAATAAACTAGTTCTATTCTATCCCCTATTGTGTATGAGTTGAATTGAAGTGCCTATGAAAAAAAATAATGCTTAATGGAGGAAATAATACAACCATATAAGACTGTTTATGAAAGAGCTACAAATTATTCAAGTAAGGCCCTGAACGTTTTGACTAAGAATATGGCCGATGCATATTGGAGGTCACCGAATCTGGCTACAAATGATAAAAGATGCCGACTTTGAGTTTGGGTTCTGATTGTTATTAATTCTGTGGCCATGTGTAACTGATGCCGCTTTAGGCCGGAGTCAGACTGAAGCCACCAACCACCACAGGTTGTCATCGAATTCTATCAACCAACCAACAAAAAACATGCATGTGGTCACACTGCAGCTACATAGACTACTAGTAGCACCAGCAAATATTGCAAGTTTCGTAGGACGTAAAACTATTAAAACTAAACTTAACCTTAAAACTTTACTGTAGACAAGTTAAATTAGTATTAACAAAAATAATAGATCAAATAATTCATCTGCGACGAAAATAAATACCTACGTGCGCATGACTGCTGCAACTAACCACCAAAAATTTCCAACATGCTGGAAATATAAACAGGTTCATAGCAAGTGTTTGCGGTTGATCTGTAGCTGGTGGTTGCAGTATGACCTAACGCATAGTTTACTCTATGTTGGAATTGTGGTCGGTGGTTGTGGGTGGTTAGCAGTGAATCAGTCTGACTGCGGCCTTAGGCACCAAAGTGTTAAGCACGTGACGTGGTAGCGACGTGGCGATCAAGTGACAGGTGGAATCGCTAGAGCCCGTGTAAACAAATGCAGTCGCGCCTATTGAAATGGTGTGGCACTGGGGTGGTGTTTTGTAAGTAGCGTGGCGTCAGTCGGGTACCACTATAGTCCATTTTTAAACCAGGAGGACTCTTTCAAATTTGCCGCGCTAAATCATACACATGTGATTGGCTGCGCGTTCACCAGTTTTACACTAAGCCAAATCGTAAATTTTGACATACAATATGTCAGTTGAATATTTCAACCAAATTTTGAAGTGTCTTCATTAATTATTTATCATCACTCATTCTCGTTTGTAGAAATTTGGAAGCAAAAGGAAACAGTTCTTTACAAAACTAATTATATATTATTTATATTTATTATATCTGGAAGTTTTTCAATATGGATGTTGTGGCAAATTCAAGTTTAGTGCAAGTTTCACCACTAAAGAAACGCAAGCGATTAGATTTATGGTCGTCCAGATTAATTTCCTATTTATAAACAAAAAATTCCAAATTTTCCATTTTTCTGCCAGAGAGGATGAATCCAATGCTTTTTTTACTTGCGTTGATTTTGATTGTTAAGGTTAGCAAGCTGTACAATTAAAAGAGCATCCTCATTATCTGATGAAGACGCCACTTTTATAACATTCAGTTCGCGTTTATACAATTGTTACCACTTCACTGCTGCAGAGAAGAACGATCACAGAGAAGCGACAGTGCCGGCGGAACGTTTGAAGTTCTATGGCCCAGCCGATTTGAAGTAAACACACACGTTTACACTGAGAGAAGTTATCCTTTTGGTACATGTACACCGAGATGTACACTGAGCGAACTGCATGACAGTGTATTATATAATATTGTTCATCGCAATTAGAGCGCATGGGTAAATGTTATAAAATGTAGACCAATTAAAATATTTATAATCTCTATTGCAAAACTTTGGCATTATTTATAATAAAATATAAATTAGTTTGATTCACATATAAACTAATATTAGAGATGTTTAATGCATTTCTTAAAATACATTTTAGAAGGATTTTGTGCCACATTCACACACTTATATTTATTATTAATAATATGTGTTAATAGTATGTATATAAAAATAAAACAAGATGTTTCACAACAAATATTTTTATTTATATATGGGTTAAAATTTTCAATTTTCTATCTACTTTATTTATTTTGAAATCCCTATTAGTATATTTAACAGAATAAAATATTTTAATACTTTTTCCTGATGTAATGTGTTCGCATATACCTGCCTATTTTAATTTACTTCATAGCGTTTTTATAACCTAAATAAGTACATCAAAATTGGCAAGTTGATTAGGTATTTCGTTTACTTTGTCTTTAATCGTTAAATGAAATAGATTTAATAGTCGTTATTTTACTGCTTAAACAAATATTTTCAATATACTTAGGTATAACCTAAAAAAATATTGAAATATACGCAAGTGACAAGTGACAACAACACACCATAGTTGGCGCATGCGCGTACGAAAACTGTTCACTCTGAAAGCCTTTATGTCGCTTCTCTGTGATCGTTCTTCTCTGACTGCTGCTCCACTGCCGCACCAAATTTTGACCATTTCTACGCTACGCATATTTCTTTTACCTCACCACTGCTACACTACTTCAGTGCGCGCCGCGCCTTAGAAATAAATTGACACTTATCGCGAAAATTCAATCTCTTGTGGTATTGGTATTACTACTGATAAATTGCGCATGTGGGAGGATCCAAGCGGTCAGTTGGCGCACGTCACCTGGTGACGTTTCTTGCTGTGAACTTTATTGTTCCTCATTATTTTGGCGTGCTTTAGTTATATATTTTAAAAAAGTGTCTAAATTATGGATAAATATGCATTGTGAGGTGGCAAATTGTAAAATAAGCAATAATCCAAGTTGAAAAAGAAAAACAACAAAGTCTTGTTCCCACAAAATTATTTTTAATTGCAACCGGTTTCGTGATCTAAGTCTTACATCACATCATCAGGCTACAAGAATTTCTATAATGTAAGACTTAGATCACGAAACCGGTTGCAATTAAAAAGAATTTTGTGGGAACAAGACTTTGTTGTTTTTCTTTTTCAATATGAACAACCCACATGGGATTAACTCTACGTTAAATAATCCAAGTGATGGCGGCGGCATTAGCTGATAATCAAACAGAAAACGTTCAAAATGGGTTAAAGAGTGATCGTTCAATCGAAGACAATTTTCCCACGTAAGCAGTCTTATCAAACGAGTTATAGAACCAGGTGGTTAATTTAATTATCTGCGGATGGACGAAGAAACAAAAGAAATCACCCTACGGTGTGGACAGTCCCGACACTGATAAAAGTTCGTCGTTTTACCTGCGTGGCAGACTAGCGAGCGCCAAGCACGTTCAACAAAATGGTTAAAATCAACCGTTGGCAAGATATTGAACGCCGACACCAGCAAGAAGGACGGTTTTCAGCCACACACCTCATTACCCGTACATGCAGTTTTACCCGAAAGGGCAAAATTGCTAAAAAGGAACGCAGTCTGTTGGGGCCTATAGATTGCTAATGTGTAAAATCTTAAGAATAACAATATGAAGGATATCGATCCTGTATGGGTCTGTATCAAAAAATACTTACCTATTAAACTAGTCATAATGGGCTCATTTACGATTTTTTTTTAAATTCATATTTCGAAAGTACACCTTGAAGTTAGCAAATGTGCAAAATATTAAATTTCTTTTTCAATTGCTTCCCCGTCAAAATAAATAATGAAAATGGAGCGCACGAAAACGCAGTGTGACGTCACACCACTCCTTGCGGTCCGCCGCTCGCTTGTTCCCAAAAATCATGATACAATAAATAAGAGCCCGTGACGTCACTCGGTGAGCTAGGACGCCATTAACGTAGCCATTAAACGCCCGGCTCTCAGGAAGAATTGTCAAGTTGTTGCGGATATTCTTGTGTTTAAAAGTTAAAAAATCGTCGAAAATGAGATGTGCTGTGTACGATTGTGATGTTGATAATCAATCAAGAGATTCTACGCACGATATAACGATTTTTAGTTCCCTGAAATAAGAAAAATTCAGGGTGTATGGAAACGCGGTTTCAGAAAAAATAATATGTGTATCATCGTAGTAAAAGCATATTTTTGAACTCCGTGTTGTTTGTGCCTCGATGATAAGCAATCTGCACGGTCGTCTGAGAATGTTAAGTTATTCCTATTAGGCACACAATGTACTATTTAGCATTAATTCTCTTAGTAACTAGAAAATTTTTAGAGAAAGTTTATTTACATTTTTTACCTTAATTATTAACATTTTTATATTTTTTTAACTTCCTACATATTAAAGGTAAAATTTGACGTCAAAACTGGTTTTTCTTAGTATACTTTATTCCTGAAGAGGGGTTGGAACCTTTGGTGTAGAACTTACACTTGGAGTAGTTTTCCACACACACCAAAACACTTTTGCACACACTCGACGCGCGTTTCGCCAACCAAGTTGGCATCATCGGGAGATGATTAAAACTGAGTTTTAAGTGTATGCAAAAGTGTTTTGGTGTGTGTGGAAAACTACTCCAAGTGTTAGTATACTTAACTTTCGGCAAGAAACAATTTTTGAGAAATTAATTATAAATAAGTTTTCTATTATGCTGCATATACTGTCTGGCAATCGCACTGAATTTTTACGTAAAAACATTCTTTAAAATTCTTAAATATCAAATATATTGAATGTATATATGGTTAATTTATTCTTTTTTACCTTTGACTTGCCATTTTTGTAATTTCGAAAACTTCGAATAACAAGACCCCGAAATTATTAATTTGTAGGGCCAGACATACCTATTCAATAATTACAAATCGAAATAAGACGCCATATTTTTTATATTTATGCAACCAGCATAACCGGGATAATAATTTATTTATAATATGAATCATAAAACATCACATATGAACTATTACTACCAAAAATTGGACAAAACAATTTAATCATTATTTTCACATATAATTCAAAATGGGCATTGCTTATTTTAGATAAAAACGGATTTATTTTAATTACCTACAAAAAGAAAAAGAAGGGTAATAAATTAAAATTAGATAACTTACCTAGTTAGTTAAGTTAGATTCATAGATTTAAAATTAAATATGTATTAGATTCTGGTTAAATTATCAAAGCGCATGCGTCTGATTCTCAGTTTGCATTCGATCCTCAAACCGCTTTGACAGTCAGCAAACTGTTTGAAATCAGTTTGCAAATTCGTAAGAACATCCAATTATTAGTTTGAGTTTGAGATCGGTATTGTAAGAACAGCTAAATCTTAATTGCGCAGGCGTCTGATAGTTTCAAACGGTTTGATGTACTTGTAAAAACAAACTTTATATGATTGGCTTAAGTTAATTTACGAACATTTCAAACTTTTCCAAGGTCATGGGAAATGTCGAGGGCCATTTCCGTACGACATGTCCGCAAACCAACTTTTCTGGAAAAGTGCCATCACTAGTATATATTGTGCAACAAGTGCAGAAAATTGCAAATTTCTCACGAGTTTGAAGAAGTTGTGGAACGAGCGAAAGCGAGTGCCACAATTCAAACGAGTGAGAAATTTGCATTTCTGCACGTGTAGCACACGATACTTTTTCTACAACCACGCGTTTCTTCAAAAATAAAAAATGTAGTATGTAGTAAATTTTTTCCATTAAATATTTATTGTAAATTAAGATCTATAACAGGTGTAACAAATAAGAACTAAATAGCTATTAACATATCTAGGAATGTTATGACTATCATAACTGCCGCAGATGTCGGTTTAAAATCCGAGCTCGTAGAGCGAGGATTTTAAGACATCTAAGGCTGTTATGATTCATAACATCCGTGATTTGTTCAATAGTTTATCGGTTTCAGAAAATAAAGACATTAATAGATATTAGGGAGTTTTTAAGCCTCTTATTTAACATTCATATCATCGTTAACGTTATTGTGCTCATGCGTAGTTGCAACATAATAACCGATTCCGTTATTAAGGGATAGCGTGATACGTTAATTGCGGCCCAACAACGTTCAGTTATTTACGTACAAAGTCTCAGACAACGTTGTCGGCTCATATTTTTTTGTGGATATATGTAAGAAGTAAGACAACAGAAAATAAAGAATTGCATAGAATTTATTGAATTCGTCTTAATTAGCACTTTTTGCGCTTTATTTTTTTTTTCTAAATGCAAAAACGTTACATAAAACTACAGAAAAGAGTACAATTGGCATCACAGCGGACAGCCGATCAGTAAGCTTTTCTGAAAGCAACTAACTGAACCACATAAGACCATTAAGACTCTCTGTGACTGAAATAATCAAAAGCCACAAAAATCGACAGCTTGATTAAAAAAGAGACCAAAACGTAAAGCTACAACTTAAGTCAAAAGCACTGAAACTTCCTATGTCAGAAGTGAGGTTAAATTTCTTGACGTTGGTGCCCACGTTAAAAACGAACGTTATAATGGGTGATTCATTTAGAGGTACTTTTTTCAAATATAAAAAAAAATAAAAAACATCAATTTTATCGGCTAATCTTTATTATCATACAAAAGAACCATTCTTTATATTTATTTCTTCCAATTTTCGATAACACGTTGGAGCATTTCGAGTGGTATTTGATCAATAACGCGAGTAATGTTGGCTTCCAATTCCTCGATCGTAGCCGGGTTGTCCATGTAGACTTTGGACTTTCCGTAGCCCCAAAGAAAAAAGTCTAGAGGTGTGATATCACATGATCTAGGTGGCCAATTCACCGGTCCGAAGCGTGAAATTAACCGTTCACCGAATTGTTCTTGCAATAAAGCCCATGGTTTCACGGGCTGTGTGGCAAGTAGCGTTCCGTCTTGTTGGAACCAAATGTTTTCGAGATCACGGGCTTCAATTTCAGGCAGCAAATAAGCCAAGTTGTTGCATACGACAAGCCAAGTTGTTGAGAATGGCGCCGAATCGATTCAGCACGGTCATCTCGTACACTCTCAGCTACCGCCGCTATATTTTCTTCACTAGGTACGTGCTGGATGTGGTCTATTTGGTTGCGTATTATCCAATAATGAAAATTTTTCGATGGTGTTGCGAATTGTACGTTCGGTAGGACGATTATGTGGACCATAATTTGCTCTAAGAGCACGAAACACATTCCTCGTAGAACGCTGATTTTCGTAATACAGCTGAATAATTTGTAGACGTTGTACCAGGCTAAGTACATCTTTCCATGATGAAATGTCAAACAATACTGAACAAAAATACAGGGACAGTTTGACACGACTCATGCGTGATCTGTCATAAAATCCCTACTGAAATAAGTACCTTTAAATGAATCACCCGTTACAAAGGCTTTAAAATCTTTTTTTCTTTGACAATCCTTTATTTAGGGAACATCACAATACGCTTGCTGACTACAATAACGGAAACGTTAATAAAGTCACGTAAAATAAGAGGCTTAAAAACTCCCTATTACCTTTTGATATTCTCTTATTAATAATGTTTTCATTTCATTAGTTGGTCAAGTCTGTATGGGTTGATTTGTCGCTATGGTTATAGTTATATTTTGTTTATTTGTTATCTTTTTTCATATTATATAAATGTTTATATTTTTAATGTCACAACGGCTACATAAAAATGAACCTTGGATTGCCTGAAAATACATTTCAGTTGGATTTCAGTATTTAATTATTATTGTTTGGAGTTTTCTGTCTGTTTGTATTAATAAATAGCCCTATAGTTTCATTATTTATTATTTCATCTGTTGACAGTTATTCAGCCTTGGTGACCATTGATTATTGGTTATTGAAAAATATCTAATAAGTATGAAGATTTCGGATTCTGGTGTACATTCATAATTTTCAATATTGATTCTTATAACCAATATTCTTGAAAAATGGACGACCTTGAAAATTAACTAATAATTGGAATTCTGGTGTACAATATTATTTAATTTTATCTACAAGACATTGGAAATTTTACAAAGTTTTACAAAGAACTATTTAGAAGCTTAGTTATTAGTAATGTCTTTAAAGGTTATGATGGCCAACATAGAATTTATTTTTTTAATAAATGCATTGGCTATAATAATGAGGAGGGCATAAGAAACATTCAAAATTCAGCAATAGAAGAAAAAAAAAAGATTAAGGGATACCTTTATTTGCCAAATAAAATACTTAGCAGGGGAATACACAAGGTGTCCAATATTTGGTAGGTAGGTTTCTTGACGAAAATTAGGGGGTGTTTCATATATAAACTTATTTAAAATAAGTCCCCCCTGTTAAGTTACACCCTCTCAAAGGGGTGCACCAAAATCAAGTTTTATATTATTTTCTTTAAAATGATTTAACTTAGAGAGATCAAATTTTATGTACATACTGTACCACCCATAAAAGACCATTTTATGGAAATATTATTATCCACCAAATCTTCCCTTAAGGGAGTGAAATAAACTACCTCTTACGGTTTTTTGCCAGAACTTTGATCGACTATAAATATTTAAAAGAGAAATACTTCACTCGAAAGCCCGATCTTATTTTAAAACTTCTTTGCCTCTTACTAAATTTTTGTAGGTATTCGTAATCGTATTAGATTAAAAAATGAAATGCATAACCATGCGCAGACAGTTCTCGCCTGTACCGTATCTGTTTTTTTTTTTTTTTTAATCGAATACGGTTGAGTATAGAAAAATTTAGTAAGAGATAAAAAAGTTTTAAAATAAGATCAGGCTTTCGAAATCAGTTTGGAGAAAATAATATGAAATTGAGTGGGTGACTTCGAAAGCTTTAAAATAAGATAAGAGGCTTTCGAGTAAAGTATTTCACTGTTGAATATTTATAGTCAATCAAAGTTCTGGCAAAAAAACCACAAGGGGTAGTTTATTTCACTCCCTTAAAGGAAGATGGGGTGGATGATAATATTTTCATGAAATGGTCTTCTATAGGTACAATATCACAGCCATCACAGCTTTCATTAATTCCATCGTGTAAAACTGACTATTGGGTTCACCGTTCTGCGCTGCCATAAAATTAATGGGGCGGAGTCGAGCTCTATGTTTTGAACAGATCGAGTATATACAGGGTGTTTCATTTTTAAATGTCGTCCTTTAAGGAGGTGATAGAGCATCGAAAAATAAGTCGACCTGCCCAAAAAAAAATATCCAGTGGCGTGGGAAATAGGGTGAGAAATAGAGGGCGTCACCCCAGTATCTACGCCACTGGTGATTTTTGACATGAGTTATTCTTATAGGATTGTAGGTATGTAGTTCAGTACTGCCTGTGCAAAATTTGGTTAAAATCGGTCGTATGGTCTAGAAGTTATGACAAATAAACGATTTTTTTATTCCAACTTTGAAGGCCTGTAACTTCGTTATTATGCATTTTTGATATAGGTTTTTTGGGCAGGTCGACTTATTTTTCGATGCTCTATCACCTCCTTAAAGGACGACATTTAAAAATGAAACACCCTGTATATTATGACTAATGACATAATATATGACAGATGGTTTGTAGATAGCGCGTCACAGGCCGCTCTGGTGGCTTTCCGTACTAACTATGTTACTAGTAACAAAATTTCCACCACGGTGGCGTTCTGTATTAACATTTTGTCACGATACATAAATTTAAACATTTTGTTATTAGTAAAACAATGTCCTATTTCTAATTCTTTTTTGGTAGCACAATTTAGACATTTTAATACGCTTGAAGAAAAAGTTATATATTGTTTGATCTGGATTTCTATTTATAATTATAATTTATAGTTACATTGTTGCAATTTTGAAATAAAATACTTGGGGTGTCAGCTTGTGTTATATTTTCGGTTACTGTCATACATGTAGAAATTGACGGTAGGTACGTCATTTTCTATTGTTGAAGGCTCGATTGAAGGCTCAACTGCGTGCATTATTTTGCCTGCAATGTTCATTTTGCAGTGCAGTGAGTCATCAATGTAGCCCTCGGCGACGCTGCTTGAACGCCAATCACCATGGCGTTTCACCGTTATTAGATCAGCTCCTGCATTTGCTAACATGGTTGCCGAGGTTCGTCGAAATGTATGTCCTGTATACAATTCGGGGTTCGGCAACTTTAAGAGGGATGCAATTTCTTGAGGCATTTTACCAAATTTGTTAACTCCTACCACTTGTTGTGTGCACTTGCCCTTCTGATAATTCATGAAAAGACGAGTTTCAGGTAGATTGATAGGCCGTAAGGAAATATATTTTTTACAGAGATTATAAAAGGTACCAGTAATTGTAAAGCTACTGGGAGTTTTGGTTTTTGTGTTGGTTAGTTTTATTCATAGAGCGGAATTTAGGTCTATAATATTTAATGCCACCAGTATAATATTTCCTCATTATTTATAGAGGTGTGCATATATATTTATTTAATTTGGTGCGAAAATAGCTAGCACTTGCTTTTGGCGAGTCTATTTTTTTCTAGTGCACACCAAAGAGAAAAGCCGCTATTAGCTTTATAAAGGGTAGCGTTTTTGCTGCCACCAGGTCAAGACACTTATATTCCGCTTGACCTCGGAATTTTTGTGCTGAAAAATATACCTAAATCTGCAAGCAAGAAAATAGATATTTCTTCGGCTACTGGTTGAGAAAACTCTTTGGACGCCTGAATTCGGCCGCGGCTTAATGTGATATGCACGGTCTTTATGTGGGTATAATAGGAGATAATAAACAAAATCAACAAACTACTCCGTGAATAAAATCAGATTTTATTACCACGAAAACAAAACTTACAAAACAATTATCTATATCAAAAAATTTTGTCGATGACATAATGAAACAAATAACTCAAATAATAAATCTATAGTGATCTCAATTTTTAAATCTAAGATGGGGTGGCTCTTTTCGCTTTACTATCAAAATACAACGCCCGCCAAGATAGACGTTACTTTTTCTTTATTTACGACAATTTACGTTGCCTTAAACTACGGTGAACTAAATTTAGATGAAGTCGCCCCCGACCACAGATTTGTTTGTATCTCTTACAAACACTATGGTTAGGACCTTTAAGCCTTAAATTATATAATATATGAAACTAAACACCACAAAACATACGAAATGTCAACACGAATATTTTTAACCTCAACCAGTGGCTATTACAAATTTACTCAATGCGCCTTTTTTAATAGGGGTTAGTGTAAATGTTTTTCAAACTACACTTACCACGTCCCTGGACTTTGTAACTGAATTACTCCCAAACGTAATTATTACACTTGTGCACTTTATTTCTTTTCACCTAGATCCCAATTTTGTCAACTAATTTTATTACTCGCCGTCATGAGATTCGCCCGTCAACCCGACTTAACTATATCTTTATTTTCCCCCTTGAGAAACTCAAACTATCGTTCCCGTTTCCTTCTCCCAAGAAGAAACACAATTTAGATGTTAAACGACAGCCCTGCTGTACGTCGATAAGTAAGTCCCTTCACGCCCAATTAAACTTAAAAAAAAAACGGTCTCCAAGAGCCCCAACAATATGTCACAACACAAATTATTCGTCAACGCCCCGACACTACACCGTCCCGGAGGTGTACTTGCGCTTTTTCGCCGACGCCGATGTGCGCCTCTTACTAATTACCGACACGAAGTCGAAGTGCCGTCTCTCTGCACGACGCCGAAGTGCAGCTTTATTTCTCGCTGACCGAAACTACCCGTTCCGTGAGTCTAATCGTGACTCTTGCCCGGCCCGAAGTCAAGTGAAGTCTCTGCGCTCCCACTTAGTGGTTCGTCTGCCACGGTACCCCTGGTAAAATCGCTGACTGTGCCCTATTTTTGCCCAATATATGGTCAGGCGAGTCCATCTCACAATTTCGCGTAGCTAGCAATTTCCCTGGGAATCGACTCATGTAATTCTTTCCCATCGAATTTCAACTCCCTGATAAGCCAAATCTATACAAACATGAATTTCCTGTTGCTGCAGACATAACAAGAACTCAACCATTTACTTCTGATATACCCCGTGGCACAAATTAACATTTTTAAATTAGTAATAGCTATTTTCTTCGTTTATAAAATTTCTATACCCCCGACTTGCTACAATACTTCCCCCTTTAAAAAAGTTCGTGGCCTTATCCTGGCCCTAACTTTTAAACTTCATGTTGACATTTTTATATTACCCTGTAATGTCAATTCAAGATATTTCGTTAACCTCTACCATAAATAACATCTTTCCCTAGAAAGCTGTAAGTCCCCTTATGGACAAGTGAAAGAAAGGTTTACCCTTAAACTAGGTCAGAGCCCTACGAAAATCTTTAAAATAATCTACATATAACACGCAACAGACAATGTCCAATTGCAATATCCTTAAAATTAAGCATACAAAAGTTCCCGACATTCTAAATTTCGCACTTCACACCACGCACAATCACTACGCGTTGTTGTGAGAGCTAGTCTCTGTCACCTCCGGTCCTCCTCATGGCCTATCGTTGTTGTGGTTCTGAGGTGTGTAGGGTATAATTACATGGAACTATGCAAATGTTTTTAACTCTGACTGACGTTAACACTGTCCTTACGTTTTTCGTTCTCGGTCCAATGACCGACCGGTTGTAGACTCGGATAGATATTCGGAGCCACGTTTCCTAAATTGTTTATAGGCGCGTTACTTGGATTGGTTTCGATAGTTCCTAACTGTTCATCGTACCCGGCACTACACATCTCATTGTCTTTTGACTTAGTCAACTCGTTCACATAATAACGATGTATCACCCACATCGTTAGCTGGTTCCACAAACATGCCAACATAGCAATTCCACCTCCTATGGTGCGGTACAAATGGAAGGCATTTATAATAACTCCGAAAGCATATTTGATGATTCTGAATATGAAAAAGAATCCAATTAGTCCACTCATAAAAATGCCCAAGTCGGAAAACCATCCCCACATCTGTCTCATAGTAGAATGGACTAGGTTTTTTAATTCTTCAGGATTAAACATACCTAAAGTGGAAAATCCTTGTCCCCCGGCTTCCATGCCAACTACTCGTCTGGTTATAATATTTTCCACGACCTTTCGCTCTACTCCGAATGTGAATAGGTTTTGCACCTTTCCGATTTCTTCTGGCGTATACAATCCTTTGGACCCTACTGGTTGGATCGGATGAAATTCGATACTGGGGCTTTCTTTTACTTCTAACTCTCTGGGTGCTGTCCTAACCGTAGGATAAGGTATAAGTCCCATCCATTCTCCCTCAATATGAAATAACGGTGGTGTTAGACTATTACAATCAATCTCCTGACCATACTCCTGGATTATTCTCGTAATTGATGCCATAAATTTGGTCTGATTATCCACGTCTATCGGGAGTTCTTGATAACATTTACTGGTTCTTCTAATTTTAACTGGTCTTGGAGCGCATCTGAGTATGTATAACACTTCTCCTAGTACATGTCCTAGATGACCTTCGTGGTTTTGGATAATTTGACTGGCTGCGTCTGGGACCAGTGGAGCTAATAGTAGCCTATTCTTCAAAATTTCTCTTTTCGCCTGACATCTTCGGTGTATGGTATCTATATACATTGTCTCCAAACCTCGTTTGTAAGATTGTTCTATATATAAAAACTTGCTATTTATGTAACTCAGGAGGTCAACGTCTTGCGCTGAAAGGATCGTAGACGGTTGTATTATCTGATGATGTCCTTCACACACCAACAATTTTGGATGCTCTGTTTGCCATAATTCTAAATTACAAAAGGCGGCTCTTTTTATAAGGGCCACTGCAAAAATCTTCGTATCACTCTCTACGACTATGAAATTTTCTTGTGTTCTATTATATGTTACTTTTTCGGCGGATCCGACATATAATAAATTAAAACCTTCTTCGCATGACGACGTCTGGGGAATCACTTCCCAAGTGGTTTCTCCTAAAGACGCATCGAAACAATATCCCTTTAGAAATGGACAGGTTATGCTTCCTCTCAAACTAACCTCATTGTCCTTCAACTTAACCATCGCATAATAGTCTGATATGGTGATTTTTACGGCCGCTGTCACTATGACATCGTTCCAAGATTTTCCATCTTCCTGGTAACTTGTCCCATCACATTTTCCCGTGTCGTCTAGACTTCCATGCAGAGTTATTGCCGCCGTAGTGGTTCCGTTTGCTGTAATTTGTCCTATCGCATTCTTGTATAGTTTCAAAGTTTTATATCGATGAATCGATCGGCACTCCTCACTTCCAACTTGATGAACATAATTTAAAAGTCCTCCTGCCACCACCGAACTGTGACTATGCATTCCGCAATGTGTGATTAAACGCGTAACCTCGATTAAACAGGTCCATACGTGTTGTAGTCCTATCTTTCTCCTTTGTAACACCCGCACAAATACTGTCTTACTTTGATAAGCTGAACTTGGTTCAGGGCACTTAGCTACGTCCCTTAATGATACGGCCGAAATGTCTGTCTTTTCACTCTCGCAATCATATGCAATTAACCCTTCCACCTCTAACCTCAGTAATGTCCATACCATTAACGCCACTATGACCATTGTTTGCCATCTTCGCAGATTCCCCATTTTGCTATCGTTCTCCAAAATCGTACGCACTATACCTAGTATATAAAAAAAACATTTACAATCAATCCACATTCTGCTTTAACTAAATCAAAGTTTCCCTCAACTAACACACTACAAGCACACAATCCTTTATATCGATAAGTACATTCACCTACCCTTCCTATTGCCTGCATTGGGTCCTAATTCAGTGCAGCCATTAGGTTAAATGATAAATCTCAAATTTATCCCGAAAATCCCGTTCCTAATGAATTAAGCCAAACTTCTATTATACAGAAGTAGTTACGCTTATTGATATTTAATAATTCTAACTACATTCTAAATTGATAAACCTCATCAATATCAAAAAAAAAAATCCTCGATACCAAAACGCTTAGATCCTTAATGATCCCCATTTAAACTTTCCCTTAACTTACTCCCACTTCCTCTAGAAAATACTTACTGGTTCTCTTCAGTAATTAAGGCGTATTAGCCAGATATTTTCTAATTATCTTAAAACTAAATAATTGAAATGACACCCCCTTGCTCTAATTAAAGAAACAAGTGATGCCCGTGTAGCGACGGTTCCATCTAAAAGAACGGTCTATATAAAAACCTTCTCCACTATTAAAAATTGACTGTTAAAAGATTAAGCACAATATCCCCATCGGTAAAGCCGTGAGGTGGAGAAGTAAACGCGTGTGTACAACAATTAATATCTTTTTCTATCGAACGAGCTGTAGTCATAAGTATTTCATTGCTCGACCGATGTGTATGAAGGTGTTATGTCCACCTTATAAATCCAGTCTCACTGGAGGTCGCCGTAGCCTTGTTGATCGTTTCAATATCATAGGTTCTTCTGGCTCTTCGTCACTTCCACTATCATCCTCGATTTCTTCCTCTTCCGACATCTCATCACTACTATCATCATACTGAGAATCTTCAAAAACCGTGTCCTCGTTGTCTTCATCCTCTTCTTCCGACATATCATCACTGTCTTCATACTGAAATTCTTCAAAAGTATTTTCTTTCTCATAATATCCCTGTGAACTCTTTAATTTTTTCTGATTCTTGCATTCTTGCTTTTGAGCGCGAATCATTCTTGTCTTCTTGGTCCAATCGTCATTACGTATATCGATCACTCCAACACCCAATTTATTTTTATCTCCTTTTGTTATCGTCCTTAGTTGCAGTCCCTTTTTCATTGTGACTTTCGATTGTCCATTGTCCTTTGTTTTATATTCGCGTGTATGGTTCCTTTCCGTTAATTTACTCAGCTTTTCTTCCAATCCAGCAATTACTGTTTCTAAAATCTCCATTTTATCCGAAATATCCGTTTTATCCAGGCCTCCTTGGCTTCTTACATCAATTTTGATATCAGCTGTAGCTTGATCCTCATGATCTTTTACTGGTGATGTGTCTTTTTCATTTTTCTCACAAGTAATATTAACCTCCTTTTTCCCTGAAAACTGTTCTTCATATTCCCTTATTTTACTCTTTAAAATTCCTTGTTCATCATGCAGTTTATAGAATCGCTGTTCCCATTGTTCTGCCAAAAGTATCCACTCACTCTTTATTCTTTCTTCGGGAGCTAACCTACCCCCTAAGCTGCATTTTGGTTCTTCGTCTTGGACTAAACTATCTTCTTTGTTCTTCGTAACCATAACCATTGGTTCATATATCTTCACCTGTTCTTTTTCGTTTGACCTTGTATAATCTTGTTTTCTCCCCTCCTTTGGACTGTGTTTCTCCATTTCCTTAGTGATACTGCTATTGGTTCTTCCTTCCGCTACTTCATCCCCTCGTTGTGGACTCCTTTCGCCCCTTGTTTGCACCCTAGAATTTTTGTAAAATTTCTTTACAGCCTTTAACCATTTCTTCCAATCTTCTTCCGGTTCGACCACTGATGCCGGCCTTTGTTTTCTTTTCCATTCCGTTTCCTTATACACTCCCCGAGGTTTCTTACAACCCCATTCTTTACCATGGGAACCTACTTCCCCCTTTAAAGAATGATGCTTATCTTCTTGCATCTTCCTAAAGTTTGTTTGATACACTTCGTTTTCATTTGTTTCCATAATTTCTTCCTTCTCTTCTGCAACTCTTTGTTGCCAGGGAAATACACGCTCCCCCAGTACTGTCATTGTCGGAAACTCCCTACAAAAAATATTCACATGGTGAGCTGCTAGAAAATCTCTACCTAGCAGTATTTCAAATTCATTGCCTTCAAAAGCTCCATCCCCACATGCTACAAAAGCACCTCGTAAGCGCCTTCTTGACGCTGGTAAAATGAAATCTGTATATACGGTACCATAATTCCGTATCACGTGACCGGTAACGCCTACCAACGTTAAATTCGGTCGCCTCTCTCGTCGAAATCTCTCTTCCCGGACGATACGGTCCTTTATTAAAGACACTGCGGCTCCTGTGTCCACTAACTTAAGCATCTACAGAGTCTTCCATTTAACTCTAGCTCCATCAGATACGGTTGCAATTCTTGAAAGCCTCTTGGGTCAAAATATGGTATTACGGTTAATCTTCCTCTTTCTTCATTAACCTTTTCTTTATTAGCGCTGTTCCAAATTTTCCGTGGTTCCCTGTTATTTCGCATATTTTCTTGTTTTCCCTTTTTCATTTCTCCTCTGCCTTCCAATCGGGAATTATTGGAAGGGCGAATTAGTTTAAATTCCTCTGGTTTTCCGTTTCTTTCTCTCTGTCTTCCCTTGGCGAAGATTGACGACCATATTCTCGGTTTGCTGTGCGTACATCTTTTGGTACGGCCCCTGTATAACTTCTTCTATACTCCTTCCTTTCCGATCCTGTTGATCGACTAAATCTTCCATTGTTTAATCTTTGTTCTCCAGAAGAACTTCCTCTATTTTCTCCTTTATAAGGTCCATAATTTGGCCGAGATGCGTTTTCGTTTTCATCTCTTCTATCTTCATGCTGGCGTCTATTTGAGGACACTCCATAGTCCTTGTTCTTTCCTTCGAACTTCTTCTTCGGGCAGTCCCTTGCCCAATGTCCACTCTGTTGACAATTAAAACACACTTCTTCTCTAGAAGTCCCCATTTTCGTTTCTCTCTTCTTGCAGTCTCTTGCAATATGTCCCAAACCATCACATACGTAACATCGTACCTGCTTGATACCTCGTTGATCCGTATTCTTCCCATGGATCATTCGTAAATTTATTTCGTGAAGCTTTACCAATTCTTCTGCTTTTTCTAATGTTAGCTGCGCTTCTCTGAGCAGCATTACACCTACTTCCTTCATGATATCCTTCTTCAGTCCCATTTTAAATTGATTCAGTACCAAATCTTGATTTTTCTTCTTTAATCCCGGTACTTCCTCCGGCGTAGCGTTTTCTAAATCTTCCTGCAATACTTTTGCCCCTGCAGTTCTTAACCTTGTGCAAAAATCCGTAACCGTTTCGTCGTGCCTCTGATAGCATTTACTCAAATTTAATTGACCCTCTCCGGGTAACCTAGTTGTTACAAAATTTGAAATAAACCTGGCTTTAAGAGCCCTATAATCTAAAGTATCTAAACCTGATCCGATTTTAAGAAATCATAAGCCGCGCCTACACATTTGAATTTAAATAAAGCTAAAGTTTCTGATTCTGACCAATTATCTAATCTCGCCTTCTGGTCTAACTTTTCCAAATATTTGGTTACATCTCTACCACTAAAATTGTCCAAAGTTGATGCAATCATCCCCAACGAATACATCATGGGCATACGTAAGGCACCTACACCTTGTATACCTCCACTAGGCATACTTCCAGTCGGTATACTTCCACTTGGTATACCTGTACCTGTTCCGCTAGATCCTGGCGTAGTTATCGGCGTAATTACCGAAGTCGTTGTAACGGTGGTGGTGGTAATAGTTAAAGGGTTAGTAAGTGACATAATGAGTAAATTTGAACAATATTAAAGCTATATAAGCAATACCTGTTTATCAACCTCGGCGAAATCCTCTTGTAGAATGGGAAAATCTTCCCCCCTGTATAAAATTATCTATTCAACGTGAATAGCTAGGTAAGCCTTTCTATCTACCCCTGTATATTTAATCAAATTTCTTTTAATTCCGACTAAGTTTCAATCTACCCCTGTATATTTATTCCACAATACTTTCGGACCTATCCTTGTATACTGTATCTCAAATTAAATTATTCCCAAAATTCAAGCAATCTCTTCCAACTACCCTGTATGTAGTGAGCAAAAAAAATTAGTCAAACTTTTCAAACTCCCCCTGTATATAGAAAAAAAATTAATCGAAAAAAAAATTTTTTTTTTTTTGTAACTATCCTCGTATACGCTAAACTCAAAAAAAAATAATTAATCAAACATTTTAAAGTGCCCTGGTATCAGTAAACTCAAAAGAAATTAATCAAAATTTTCGAACTACCCTCGTATGTGGTAACCAAAAAAAAATTAATCAAACTTTTCAAACTACCCTCGTATGTGGTAAACTAAAAAAAATTAATCAAACTTTTCAAACTACCCTCGTATGCGGCAAACTAAAAAAAAATTAATCAAACTTTTCAAACTACCCTCGTATGTGGTAAGCTAAAAAAAAATTAATCAAACTTTTGAAAGTGCCCCCGTATAAACACTTATATCCAATACACTAGAAATTCTATTTCTAAACTTTCGCGAACTACCTTGTATATCAATTGAAATATATATATATATATATATATATATATATATATATATATATATATATATATATATATATATATATATATATATATATATATATATATATATATATATATATATATATATATATATATATATATATATATATATATATATATATATTTATTTTGGAACACTTCGAAATACCCCTGTAATTCGAGAGAAAAAAAAAATATTTCAAAATTTCTCCTTTAAAAGTTCTTAACTTTTTGATTCCTCCCTGTATTCTATCTATTCCGTGAAATGCAACTCACTTTTTAACTTGCCCCTGTATATCGTAAAATTCTACAAATTTAAAAGGACCTAACTTAATCCCTGTGATATTTCAAAATATACACTTTCTTCGCCTATTGTACTCCTATAAACTTGGTTTCATCTATTTGACCCTTGACTATTATTTTATCCTGTCTATCTTAATATCTACCAAACTCAATTGAATTCCGCGGGGTAAACCTCCCCTAGCACAATTTAATCCCACCTTAGTACACCTTTACTCTATATTAATCCCAGGGTAAACCTCCCCTAACATAGGTTAATCCCTATTATCCCACAGGGTGAACTACCCCTAATTTAAAATCCCACCGCTGGCGCCAGTATAATATTTAATGCCACCAGTATAATATTTCCTCATTATTTATAGAGGTGTGCATATATATTTATTTAATTTGGTGCGAAAATAGCTAGCACTTGCTTTTGGCGAGTCTATTTTTTTCTAGTGCACACCAAAGAGAAAAGCCGCTATTAGCTTTATAAAGGGTAGCGTTTTTGCTGCCACCAGGTCAAGACACTTATATTCCGCTTGACCTCGGAATTTTTGTGCTGAAAAATATACCTAAATCTGCAAGCAAGAAAATAGATATTTCTTCGGCTACTGGTTGAGAAAACTCTTCGGACGCCTGAATTCGGCCGCGGCTTAATGTGATATGCACGGTCTTTATGTGGGTATAATAGGAGATAATAAACAAAATCAACAAACTACTCCGTGAATAAAATCAGAATTTATTACCACGAAAACAAAACTTACAAAACAATTATCTATATCAAAAAATTTTGTCGATGACATAATGAAACAAATAACTCAAATAATAAATCTATAGTGATCTCAATTTTTAAATCTAAGATGGGGTGGCTCTTTTCGCTTTACTATCAAAATACAACGCCCGCCAAGATAGACGTTACTTTTTCTTTATTTACGACAATTTACGTTGCCTTAAACTACGGTGAACTAAATTTAGATGAAGTCGCCCCCGACCTCAGATTTGTTTGTATCTCTTACAAACACTATGGTTAGGACCTTTAAGCCTTAAATTATATAATATATGAAACTAAACACCACAAAACATACGAAATGTCAACACGAATATTTTTAACCTCAACCAGTGGCTATTTCAAATTTACTCAATGCGCCTTTTTTAATAGGGGTTAGTGTAAATGTTTTTCAAACTACACTTACCACGTCCCTGGACTTTGTAACTGAATTACTCCCAAACGTAATTATTACACTTGTGCACTTTATTTCTTTTCACCTAGATCCCAATTTTGTCAACTAATTTTATTACTCGCCGTCATGAGATTCGCCCGTCAACCCGACTTAACTATATCTTTATTTTCCCCCTTGAGAAACTCAAACTATCGTTCCCGTTTCCTTCTCCCAAGAAGAAACACAATTTAGACGTTAAACGACAGCCCTGCTGTACGACTATAAGTAAGGCCCTTCACGCCCAATTAAACTTAAAAAAAAAACGGTCTCCAAGAGCCCCAACAATATGTCACAACACAAATTATTCGTCAACGCCCCGACACTACACCGTCCCGGAGGTGTACTTGCGCTTTTTCGCCGACGCCGATGTGCGCCTCTTACTAATTACCGACACGAAGTCAACTCTTCACTCCTCGCGACGTCGAAGTGCCGTCTCTCTGCACGACGCCGAAGTGCAGCTTTATTTCTCGCTGACCGAAACTACCCGTTCCGTGAGTCTAATCGTGACTCTTGCCCGGCCCGAAGTCAGGTGAAGTCTCTGCGCTCCCACTTAGTGGTTCGTCTGCCACGGTACTGTGCCCTATTTCTGCTGACTGTGCCCTATTTTTGCCCAATATATGGTCAGGCGAGTCCATCTCACAATTTCGCGTAGCTAGCAATTTCCCTGGGAATCGACTCATGTAATTCTTTCCCATCGAATTTCAACTCCCTGATAAGCCAAATCTATACAAACATGAATTTCCTGTTGCTGCAGACATAACAAAAACTCAACCATTTACTTCTGATATACCCCGTGGCACAAATTAACATTTTTAAATTAGTAATAGCTATTTTCTTCGTTTATAAAATTTCTATACCCCCGACTTGCTACAGGTCTTCAACATCACCCATTTTTAACTTCCATAACTCACATCTCCGACATGCACCACTAATTGCGATAACCATTGCAACCTATAAATAAATATAATATAGGTACTTTATTTTGTTCAATATGAAAATTATTATCTTACCTTTAAGCATTGAGTAAAAATAATAAAGAGGCGCAACTGTCAAGGTTTCGAGATTTTAGTGTTGTATTTTTTCACCAATAGCTTCATGATTGTCTTCAATTTTAAGGGCTATACAGCCACATTACAAATACCTTCCCGTAGCACTAAAAATTGATGACAATCATGATGTTATTGGCAAAGAAATACAATACTAAAATCTCGAAACCTTGACAGTTGCAACTCTTTATTATTTTTTACTCAATGCTTTAAGTTAATAGGTAGGTATCTATCGTCCGGTGCTTCCTTTATGAATTTGTTAATTTCTTCGGATGTTAGAGTCTTTGCTTTCTTGGCAACGTAACCGTCGGATTTTCTTTTTACAAGCTTTTATTTAACTTGCAATGTTTGTATGTCAGTTTGTTTGTTTGTTTGTTTAGGTCAAATTTTGCAACTGAATTTTAAAATAGTTATCACCAACCGATTGCGCTGAAATTTTGCAAACACGTTTAGTTTGGATGACTTTGCATGTTTAGCTAAATGACGTCATTCTAAATCCAATATGGCGGACGCCGCAAGATGGCGGACTAGTTATTTTTATGCACCCCCATGATATGGGTATCAATTAAAAGGGTTTGCTGAGAAGAATACGAAATATAAAATGACGTCACACTAAATTCAATATGGCGGACGCCGCAAGATGGCGGACTAGTTATTTTTTATGCACCTCCATAATATGGGCACAGATTAACTATACCAGATGCGAATGTAAGCGTGGCGGCCTGTCCAACGGTCCCCACTACTTCCATCCTCATATATGCGGAGGGTTTAGTACGAGAGCATTATCGTGACATCGTGTACCAGAGTTTACGGCGATATATTGTTAGTCCGAGCGTTCGGATTTTAAATGTCAAAATAGTGTCATACGAGTATACAAATTGAGATCTAAAAACATAAAAAAAACCTGATAAAACAAATAGAAAACTTACAATATTATCCCATTTGTAAACATACAATTTCATATTTGTTTTAATAAAAAATATTTTATAATATATTTTTATTGTTTTTCTCAAGCGCTTAAGTGGTGCAACTAAGTCGCATCCACAAAAATAAATATTAAAGTCTTGTGGTGCAAAAAGCATGCAACGTTACGAGTAGCCGACGGGCCTTTGTCTAATACGTGTGTCGCGGACATGAAAGGCACCGCGCGAAGCATTCGCATCTGATATAGTTAATCTGTGATATGGGTATCAATTAAAAGGGTTTGCTGAGAAGAATATGAAATATAAAATGACATCACACTAAATTCATTATGGCGGACGCCACAAGATGGCGGACAAAATTTTCTTATCTACCATCATAATATTATATGGGTATCAAATGAAAGGGTTTGCTGAGAAGAATACGAAAAGAATACGAAAAAAACTAAAAAATAAAAAATAAATTAATAGTAAAAAAACATTTTTAAAAACAAGCTTTTATTTAAATGCTCTAAAAAGAAGAAAATAAACTTGAAATTAAATCAAATCCATATATCAATTTATTACATTATACAATTTAAATGATATAAAAGCTTGTCGCGAGATTTGCCTGGGTAAATAAACAAGAATACAATATTAAACTCTCGCGACAAGCTTTTATATCATATAAATTGTATAATGTTATACAGGGTGAATTTGAAATACACTGGATAATTTTAATCCGTTAAGCTCTATGGTCCGTAAAAATTCTTAAAAATAGTCATTTGTAAAATAAATGAAATACAGCCAAGAAAACAATTTTTGAATATTTATTAAATATTCACGACGCTCCTGCATGAGCAGAACAGCTGATGTGTAAATAATGCCTGTACCCCCACTCTTCTTAGCTATCGTGCTGTTTGTTGTGTTGGCGTAGTTCAGCCTGTGCATCCATGATGTCGAGTGTGAATTTTTCCTAGTGTTTTAGATTTCAGTTTTGTGTTCGTAGCTACCACATTGCCCGCGTAGTTCAGCCTGTGCATCCATGATGTCAAGTGTGAGTTTTTCCTAGTGTTTTATATTTCAGTTTTAGTTTTACTTGGTAAACACTGCGAATACTGCGTAGAGGTATTTGTTCGTAACCAAGTCAATGTCAAGTTCACCGGTCAGTGTATCCCCAGTGGGACGAGTTTAGGGTTTTTGTGTTGAAACATTAACTATGAAATTTTGAAATTAAAACCCTGCGAATTCATTAATTATGCTATAAAAAATTACAGATTAAAAATATTCAGTGCATTTTAAATTCACCCTATTGATGGGTTTGATTTAATTTCAAGTTTATTTTCTTCTTTTTAGAGCATTTAAATAAAAGCTTGTTTTTAAAAATGTTTTTTTACTATAAATAGGTATTAATTTTTTAAAATGCACGTAACCTTGGATATGTCGATATATTAATACCATTTTTAATATTTATGGTTGATTTTAACATAGAATAAATAGACCATAAAGTAGAAGATTGTCTTACTTTTGATAATTCCTCAAAATACGCCATCATTATATTTTCAGAAAATGTTTTAGTTTTATATTTTTTCTTCCAGTCTATAAAGTGATGATAGGCAGTTTCATACTTATCTTTTGAAATTGCTGGTAACAAATTCAACGAAAATGAATTAAACTTGCTCTCTGATTTCTGGCGGTGTATTTTCAATGTCACAATCCATTTTAGTTTGTTTAGAATAATTAGGTAATAAAACTATATTAAAATAACAATGTAAACGTACGTGACGAATTTATTATGCCTTTAACGTTTGTCGAGGTAAACCGATTAACAAGTTTTAATCGTTGCCTGGCAACAGATGAACAATCGCACACGCTGTCTATGTTTTCTCTTATATTGTGAACTGTGCAGATAAAATTTTTGCGGCACAGTCATGTCACTTTGCGGCATGCTTATGTTAGTTTTTAAGTAGTGTGAGAAATTATCTAGTTTGCGTACAATAAACAGTGCACAAAAGCGTGTTTTGGATAGTGGTTGTAGAAAAAATAATAAAGTCAATGCCTTATTAGTACAACTTCCGTCGATGCAGATTTTAGAATACCATTTCTCCTTAGATATTTACTCATTGCTTCTTGGTTTCATGGGTAGCTTTTTACCCCGAAGTGAAATTTAACTAAACGCAATAGCCGCCGGAATGCACTACACGAGAGATATCACATTTCACATAATATATAAAGAGATATTTCTCTGCATGAAGGCGGCGGTCGATAACGTCAGTGTCGGCACGATTGGAGACGGTGCTGATGTACTGCCTCTAATTACACTGCGCTTTTTGTTTTAGCTATTTAATTTACGCGTTTAGGGCGTATTAACTTTGGTGTTATTAGACATTTGACTATAGACGAGTGTAGTAAGTATACTAGCAACGTTCTTAAATTCGCTCGATTGGCTCTTTTAAATCCTTTGTCGTTCTTTTATTACATATAGAGCAGAAAGAGTAAATCTGTTCGTGTTCTTTTTTAATCTCGGAGATGCTTTCGAGCTAACTCTTTTTGCTCCGAGCAACAATGCCGAGCTCGGAGAGTTCATCTTAAGGAGGATAATCTCATTGGCTACAAGACAAGGATAAAATACTCCGTGGGTTGCTCTCACAGAAATTTATTTACTATTTAGGTCCGTGGTTGCTCTGACTAACCTCACTTTTGCTCTATTTAGAATTTTCAACTTTCCTATACTTACTTAAATAAATGATGGATAGATTGGAAATACAATTAGTGACCATGACCCATCCAAGTGGTGTAGAATTTAGAGTCATTTTAACAAGTTATGAGTTAAATAGGGCTCAAAAAGGTAAATAAAAGAATTGTAACATTTTTATGTGTAAAACCTCATTGTTTTGATAAGGTGCAAGGTGCAACAAATATACATAGTTAGGTTAAGTTCAAATTCGAATTCTCATATTCCCAAACAAGTCATCTAGCATCTAGTCTAGTCATCGTTCCCCGTTCTTTTATTTAATCCGCCGATTCAGAACTCGAGTACCACGTGACCCAAAATCTGCTCTCGCTCTGCTCTCATCTCGGAGCGAATTTAAGAACCTAGCTTATAACTAATATACAGGGTGTCCCGATTTTAAACCGACAAACTCCGGGTACAGAAAGTTCACATGAAATTATGACATACCCCTTCTAACATTTCTTCTCTATCGAGCCTCCTAACGGAGATACAGGGTGTTGAAAATTCAATTTATTTTTTGGTTTTCTTTAATAACTTCCACAATATTAAAGATAGGGAAACCAAACTTGGTACACATTGTTAGGTTATGAGGGTCCATCTTTGCCATGTGTTTTTGGTGCATCGTTTGTTTTGTTCAGACGCAAATATCTCGAAAACTAATGCCTCAGTCAAAATTTTACATGAGCAAGTTTTTTTAGAAAATTAACCGTAAATTATGAAAATCTGATCAGAATTGCGAAAAAAATTAGTGCACATACTTTTTTCCTTAAAATTATGTCGACGTGACCACACCGCACGCCACTGGCCATAGCAAAGATGGACCCTCACAATCTAACTATGTGTACCAAGTTTGGTTTCCCTATCTTTAATATTGTGGAAGTTATTAAAGAAAAACAAAAAATAAATTGAATTTTCAACACCCTGTATCTCCGTTAGGAGGCTCGATAGAGACGAAATGTTAGAAGGGGTAAATCATAATTTCATGTGAACTTTCTGTACCCGAAGTTTGTCGGTTTAAAATCGGGACACCCTGTATAGATGAATGTACTAACTTAACCTCACTTATGTTTGTCAACAATTAGAAAGAACAAAACAGAAACCTCAAGTTGAGACTCTCCTGCCACAGCAAATAAAACGAGGCGGTATATTGAGACCCCCGTGCAGAAGAAGTTAACCTCCAAATTGACGTTGATTCTGTTGTGTTGTGTTTATTATTATATTTTGTACCTATTTTGTATTTTATGTGTTTTCGCCCGTTATAATGCCTGTAACAACGCAGTAGCACACTTAATATTTATAATTTAATTTATCGTAGAATTTAGTACATGGTTAATGCAAGAAGGATCAATGGCGGCAAAACACCAACCACTGTGCTCCAAAACGTCCTTGAAATGAGTGACGTCACGGCACGGGGGTCTCAATTTACCGCCTCGTCAAATAAATAGTAATTCTGACACAGGATGCGGAAGTCGCCGAAGTCGGTCAAATGTCAAATAATAGGAAACAGACGAAGAAACAGACAAAGAGAGATACATTTCACTGCTTCGAAGTTGAAAGTTGGCGAACTTTCACCATTCACCATTTGTTCAGCGTGAATGGGAAAATCTGATTGGCTGTCGTGGCTACTCAAGGCTGGTAAACTCTAAAGGTTACCCCATCGAACCTGTAGTGGGATCACGCCATGTAGAATTCTATTTTGATGACGTCACGTTCCTTTGTAACAAATTACGCTTGCCTGCAAACGTTAAATTGGAATCACGCACTTTCTACCTAGGCAACCCTCCTACTTCCCAACACCCTCGTAGAATCGACTAGAAACTACAACAAAATAGCTGTCGACTAATATGTTTGCATCACTTTACTACATGTGTCAAACAGAGATAGAGAAACGTCTAAAAAATGTGTTGGAAAGTACGCGCCAGATTTTATTACTTTTTAAAATTCATTTCTTTATTTGTGGCCCAAGTGCAAGATACCTATTACAAATCGTACAAAATTATATTAATAAAATGAGAGTACAAGCCGACCATTGGGCAGTTATTTTGGATTTTTGTCAAAAAAATCCGCAAATTATTACAAATAAATTTAACAGTTTAGGGGGTAGAAGTGAAAATGCAGAACTGTGGAAAAAGTTAAGTGTAATACTAAATTCTCTTGGGTTTGGTGAAAAAACTGTGGAAGGGTGGAAAAAGGTTTGTAAAGTTATATCTTATCTAGCTAAATCAAACATAAAAATTTAAAAAATGATTATGTGGCACCTGTGTAATATCCTTTGTATATGTATACATTTATAAGGTTATATGTATACCCACGTATATATAGGTATCTACATATATATAAAACTTTTTTTTATATGAAACTACATAGGTCATGCGTTTATATTATTTTATATTGCAGACATTAACTGACTGGAAGTCAAAAACGAAAGCGAAGGCTGGGGCTATAAATACCCATTTAAATAAAACAGGAGGTGGTACGTCCTGTAGCATAATTTTAACAACGTACGAGGAACGTCTCTTTAATGTTAATGGGAAAAACCTCATACCAAGGTAATCCACAAAATATTGAGATAGGCTTTCACAAAATATTGAGATAGGCTTTCGCAAAAGAAAACTATTTGTAAGTATAATATATTTTTATTTAACAGTTCAACTAAAGTGATAATATAATTTATTTGTAGTCGGAATGCCACAAAGATCCTGCTACAAAACCAGAAACTGCAGCTGTTCATTCGTACATGACAGACCACACATATACTACAGATTCGACTACAGAGGACGCGACAGTAAATAATGACATTTTGATGGACTATGAAGTACCCATAGAAAACGAAACAGTAACCATGACAAATAACATTATTCCTATATCTAACTTACATTCAAATTTTCCCAAAGTGCATACGTCTTCATTTTCATTACCATCGACATCTAACGAGTCTTATAGTTTTCCCGGTACCCTTACTCCTTCATGTAAAATTCTTCCAACTTTTACGCCACCAAAGCCTAAAGACTCATGCCGAAGACTAACCTCCGACCGAAGTGCCAACCAATTAGAGACGCCTCAAGTGCATTTAGAAATTAGACAACTAGAATCTACCCCACTTAAACCCTGTACATCAAAGATGCAAACTCCTACTGGCTGTGACACTAGTAGACAAACTAATAAACAAAGACAAAATACAAGAAATAAAGCTGAAAATACAACACAAGCATTTCAAAATATGCATTTCGATCTGCTTTGCGAATTAAGAAATATA
This sequence comes from Rhagium mordax, assembly GCA_963680705.1. NCBI lineage: Eukaryota > Metazoa > Arthropoda > Insecta > Coleoptera > Cerambycidae > Rhagium > Rhagium mordax. Next base: position 71,533,261 of record OY796656.1, on the reverse strand, counting down.
AATGCAAATATTGCTCTCTAGCAGAAAATTTGAAGGAAATGACACTTGCGATAAAAAAATAGCATAATTGTCCATCAGTACAGTGTTTTTGTATTGTTTTAGTTCCTAGTAGTCGTCAAAAAACTTTAAATGTTAAATAACAATTTTTTTATACATTTTTACTACTTGTAGTTCCTTGTTTAAGCTGTTGTATTTTTTTATACCTGTATTGTCAACATTACACTATTTTTTAATAATAATAAATATTTGAATTTACAAGAAACTTTAAACAATTTTTTATACAGGGTGAGCCACGGTGGGTGGAGTATTAGAAGTATATGGAGAACGGATCAACCGATTGCTTTGAAATTTTGGTTACCAAGATAATCGAGTATGATCTCTCCAACTAAAATATTTTCGAAAGTGCAGTGTTGCCACTTATGCGTAAAACTGGCAACAACTTCGTTATTTTAAATGGAATGCCCTGTATATTTTTGCATTTTTTGGATCGTCGTCTCTTTCTGAGTAACTGTTGTTAATATTTCCCTATTATCTCAAGCGGTTTTCGAGATAATAATTTTTTTCTGAATTTATTGTCAAAAATTTGACTTTTAGTAAATCGTGTTTTCTCCTACCTACGCAGCAATTAAAAGATAATTTTTTAGTTGCAGCTAGGCAAGGCCTGGGGGCATCTCCTCCATTAATCAAATGTTTTAAATTTTATACAGGGTGAGTTAGAGAACGCTTTCTATAAGTGACTTAGAAAAATGCACGAAACTCAATTTTTTTAAATGAAACGCCCTGTATATTATTACTGATTCGGAAAGGTGATACATTTACCTATTTAAAAAGGTAATACACTCTACACCTAGTGCTCACCGTTTTCGATTTATGGGCACTTTTCTGTAACCTTAATAAGAATATTACTCTTTTGGTAGGTATCATGACGGGTGGGCCATGAAATTTTTATTTTGTCATTTTGTAATGACAACAGACATGCTACTTTTCTAAATAAATTTGACGTTAGTGATATTTGCAGTTAATTTGAATAGCTGTAGCACAAATATGGCAGAAAATAATTATACAAACACAGTTTTAATGGATTTTTTTATTATCCACGGACAGTGTAATAAGATTATCAGCAGAACTTGTAGAAAATTTAATGAGAAATATCCCAATTTGCCGCAGATGAACAATAGAAAAGTTCTACGAATTCAGAGGAATTTTATAAATTTTGGTTCTTTATAAAATTCCTTCGAAAATAACGAAGTTGTTGCCAGTTTTACGTATAAGTGGCAACACTGCACTTTCGAAAATATTTTAGTTGGAGAGATCATACTCGATTATCTTGGTAACCAAAATTTCAAAGCAATCGGTTGATCCGTTCTCCATATACTTCTAATACTCCACCCACCGTGGCTCACCCTGTATATACCTATTTTATATTTTACTACATACTTGTAGTTCCTAGTTTAGGCTGTTGTATTTTTTTTGTGCTTGTACTGTCAACATTACATTATTTTTTTATAATAATAAATATTTAAATTTACAAGAAACTTTAAACGTTAAACAATTTTTTATACATTATTTTGTTATAATAATAAATATTTAATTTACAAGAAAGTTTAAATGTTAAACAACAATTTTTTATATATTTTTATTACTTGTAGTTCCTAGTTTAAGCTGTTGTATTTTTTTATGCTTGTATTGTTAATTACATTATTTTTTGTATAAATATAATATAATAAATGTTTAAATTTACAAGAAACTTTTATTCCATTTAATTAATCAAAACAAATGTTTATATTTATAGTCCACTATTCTAATTATTAAAATAATACCAACAAAGAATAGTACATTACATATCGAGCTCGGAAGTACTTCATTACAGCCGAGGTCAGATATAAAAGCGAGGCTGTAATGAAGACGACCAGCGAGGTATGTATACTATTTTATTCACAATTGTGTATAATAATTTTAGCATACAATTTTTTGATTTAATTGAATAGAGTAAATAAATCGTCGGTCTCAACACAAAAGGTCATAACTCACATTTCATTAATTATTCAGGAATGCAAAAAAAAACATGTCTGCATAACTAATAGTTGATGTTTAGCAGATACGACTGCAATTTGATTTTAAAATAAAGTTTTCACAGGCATCGTTATTATTAATAATTTGTGTTAAATTCGCTCAGAATTCTAAAAAAGTCATAAAACGAGATAAAATAATACATGGCGAAACATACAATACTTATTCAAGCTAATTTTGAGAAAAATATATTTCAATTAATTGTCTTCTCGCTTCTCTACCATCATTATTGACTTGCTGATCTGCTTGGTATGCATTAGCATTATCTTCATTTGGCATATCGGGAGCATTAAAGTCTTCAAGTCGAGCCGCAACACATATATTATGTAGAACAACACATGACACTACAATGGTTCCTACCTTTTCAGGATTGTATCTCAGAGTTCGCTCACCTAACAAACATCGAAACCTTCCTTTTAATACCCCAAAACAACGCTCTATACAGTTTCGTGCTGTGGCATGAAAATTATTATATCGCTCTTCTGGGGTACCTGGTGCGGCATTTAATACAGGAGTCATCAACCATGACTGTTGTGGATAACCGGAGTCACCTAAAAGCCAGGAATTATGATCTCCATTATTAAAACATGTTTCTAATTCATGTTGGACCTGCGACATTCTCCAAATATAAGAATCATGTGTTGAACCAGGGAATTGCGAGTTAATATTAATAATTCTTAAATTGTAGTCGCAAATCTGTAAACAAAACATCAAAATATAATATTTATAATACAAACAGATTATTTGAAGTTACGTAGAGAAAACAATATGCAAAGGTTGACTTACCATTTGAATATTTTTCGAATGATAACCTTTCCGATTTACATAATTGTGCTCTTCTTGGGAAGGGGCTAAGATGGATACATGTGTACAATCGATTGCCCCTATAACTCCTGGGTGCTTATTCTCATCGAGGAGACGAAATCGAGAGAAGTGAACCTTCTCTCACACGAATGGGAACGCTCCTCGTTAACCTACAACTTTTCTTAATCCTGTGCCTACAATGCAAAGTAAATTACACTATGCGCACACTATATGCGCATGCGATTCTCTTGAAATTACAAAATTCGCTTGGTGGAAAGCAGGAGAACAAAATTGCTCGTATTCTACTGAAATATCGTAGGAAGGGAATGGTCGAGAATACGGCTTATTAGATTTCAGTAGAAACATGGCGGATTTTCTCATAGGAACGCTGATATCCACTGGCTGAGAATAAGGCCCCTGGGAAATTTGTTTTATCCGTTTTAAAAGTCGTTTTTAAAAAATAGCAGTCAAATGTCAAAGTTCTGTCACAATTGTCACAAATAAGTGCGATATTTTTATAAAGGTTAGTTCAAATCCGATAATTAACGAACGACGAAGCGATAGTCGAATTCTATTTGGTGTGATACGAGAAACCGCTTCGAATCGCCTTTTGCATGTGACGTCACTGAAATAGAAAGCGATACGGCGTGATTCCACTACTGCATGGCCTAACTTATTACAGCGTTTTCGGCTTATATGCACAAACAGTGCGTAAACACCGGTTGAGTGTGCACGAACGCATTTCTGGAGCAGCACGCGCTTCGTACGAGTGTAGGATAAGTAGAACACATGCAGAGGTAGATTTGTGGTCAGTATAGGATCAAGCCTGAAGTGTTTTTTAAACTGAAACCCAAAAAGTAAGGCATATTAGACATTGATTTTCACACTATTACTATTATTATATTACTTCTAGAGCACTGAACTTATCAATAACATCATTAACAAAACCTTCAATTTTCGGTATTTTATTTTTCCTGCATAAATATTTCAAAATCTCGTCATCTTTGGATGACGAAGATGACTCAAGCAGCTCATTTATTACATTTATTATAATAGATGCCTCCATTTAACTATTAAAAAAATGAGGAAATTTTAATGCGTATTCTCGTGGAGAAATTAATGCACCCAGTGCAGAACTAGTTCAGTTTTTATTATTTAGACACTTTAAATTGTGTCAAAAACGTAGACGTAAACGTACGTTTTGGTGGTCGCGCTTGCGCAGTTCATAAATTTTCACGTTATCGTCTTACGTACCTACGTTATCTTACGGATCCTCACGTGTACCTTAAACGGTAACGTACGCTAACCGAAATGTTTCGAAGCGGCGGCGATAACTCGCGAAGTTTATTTTGATGGAAATCATCATCATCTGAGTCCGAATCAAGGAGAGCTAAATCGAAAATATCATCCATATCCATACTTTCTAAATAAAAAGAAAACGTGACGCATTTAATGCAGAAAATTTTTGGATATTGCAATTTTTAAATAACTTAATATAACTACCAGTTGCTTTATAGGGTTTACTTAAATAAATAAAAAATTCAAAATTTCAACTCGACAAACACAAATTGTACGTCGGATTTTTAAGATTATATTTTTGTTGACATTGTTGATAACTAAAATTTTAAGGTGACCTAGAAACTACTTAAACTGAATTGTGAAACAGGACGTAAACGTGAAAATTGTACGTTAACGTGCACATCTGCATCTACGTATCAGGAACAACTTAAAGTGTCTATTAATCGAACACAGAACACTCAAAGAGTTTGCACACATTACTAATTTCGGGTAAGCCAGTGCAGCACTAGTGCAATAAGTCGAAAACGCTGTTAATATATCATACGTCACTTGGCAACCGCTGGGTTCGTCCTTCTCTGTTCTACATAGAGATTATATTCTATCTCTATGCTGTTCTACAACAGCAGAGCAGTGTTCAGCGTCTCTTTTTAGTATGTAAAATAATTAATGACAGACCGCGGTCGCTAGCTCTGCCTCACCCCGCATTTTCCTCGCCCTAATGCTGCTCATTGATCTAACCTGTACAAAGTCTATACGCCTTGGTGGCGGTGGCTACTGTCTCCCAAGAACTATAGTCGTTGACTGTCTCCAATCGTACTGCCATACCATGATACAATAAATAAGAAGATAAGATATCGCGCAGCTCGTGACGTCAGTCGGTGAGCTAGGACGCCATTAAACGCCCGGCTGTCAGGAGTGTCAGGTAGAATTGTCAAGTTGTTGCGGATATTTTTGGGTTTAAAAGTTCAAAAACCGTCGAAAATGTGTACGATTGTGATGTTGATAATCAATCAAGAGATTCTACGCACGATATAACGTTTTTTTAGTTCCCTGAAATAAAAAAAATGCAGGGTGTATGGAAACGCGGTTTCAGAAAAAATAGTATGTGTATCATCGTAGTAAAAGCATATTTTCGAACTCTGTGTTGCTTGCGCCTCGATAAGCAATCTGCACGGTCGTCCGGGAATGTTAAGTTATTCCAGAGGTTATTCCTACTAGGCACACAATGTACTATTTAGCATTAATTCTCTTAGTAACTAGAAAATTTTTAGAGAAAGTTTATTTACATTTTTTACCTTAATTATTAACATTTTTATATTTTTTTAACTTCCTACATATTAAAGGTAAAATTTGACGTCAAAACTGGTTTTTCTTAATATACTTAACATTCGGCATGAAACAATTTTTGAGAAATTAATTATAAATAAGTTTTCTATTATGCTCCTACTGTCTGGCGATCGCATTGTATTTTTACGTAAAAACATTCTTCAATATTCTTAAATATCAAATATATTGAATGTATATATGGTTAATTTATCCTTTTTCACATTTGACTTGCAATTTTTTTAATTTTGAAAACTTCGAATAGCAAGAATTCCAAAATTATTAATTTTAGGGCCACACATATTCAAAAATTACAAATCGAAATACTTACCTACGAAAAATATAAATTGGGAGTTAATTTCGTATTATTAATACTTATATTCACGTATAATATAGAAATATCTGCATAAAATAAATCAAATGTAATAATCAGTGTTATCTCTGGGTTCTAATAAATTTCATCTAAAATGTAATAATTTAAATAGCCGTCATTAACTTAGTATTACACTATAATCAGTGAACCTATATTATGAATAAAAGCCATAAAACAGAGTTCCTAACTAACAAAATTTGATATTAAATTCGAATGCGCGACATAGATTTTAAAAAATACTCACTGTGTGACGTCATGCGCAAACCGGACGAAATTTGAACGCTTTGATATCATATCTTGTGTTGTTGTATCATGCTGCCATACTGACGTTATATGGACCGCCAAATTAGCCGCATTGCTTGCGCCCTCTACAAAATGAGGATCAACGGAGAACGATAAACTAAATTTTACTTCACAAACCTCATAGTTATTCTATTGTAATAGCTTTGTTCAAAAAACCTACACTAGCCGCACTATAGTGCTAAATTATTACACTGGATCATTGAGTAAAAATAATAAAGAGGCGCAACTGTCAAGGTTTCGAGATTTTAGTGTTGTATTTTTTCACCAATAGCTTTATGATTGTCTTCAATTTTAAGGGCTATACAGCCACATTACAAGTACCTTCCCGTAGCACTAAAAATAGATGACAATCATGAAGTTATTGGCAAAGAAATACAATACTAAAATCGCGAAACCTTGACAGTTGCAACTCTTTATTATTTTTTACTCAATGACTGGATCCATTATTCTTGTTCACAAACTCTAGTGTAGATGTCATCTAGCGTATGTAAAAAATATTTGTCGTTCAAATATTCCAGTTTCCAGTGTAGTGCAGAAATGTGTTAAGGCTCATTTACATAGAGATTAACCGCAACGGTAGTGCAGTTGCATTTGTAGTGCGAAAGCTTGATTGCATTTGTTTGAATGCGAGCGTTTACATCGAAACTTATCAAATTGTCTTAGTGTAGAAGTTTGCAAGGTCCAAGCTTTCCGCACTATTTAATTGTACACCAACCAATCACATTTCGTCTGCGCCTCCAAAGTTTAAAAATACATGTGCCAGAAATGTCTCAGAATAATAATATGAATTTGGATGAGAGCCTAGTTGCCTTATTAGGTTCATATCCGGCAGTGTGGGACAGAAATTAAAAAAATTTTAAAAATAAAACTATGAAAGAAAATGCTTTTAAAGAGCTATCAAAATAAAAAAAAACACAATTTACCCCTACTGAGTTAATTGTACTTTTCAATCACCCCTAACCTTAAAGTGTCAGTCAGATGAGAAGATGAAATTGAATGTAATACGCATGCCTACTATTTCATTTTCTACACTAATCTCTCTATGTAAATGAGCCTAAAAATACCAACAACCACACTATTAATTTTGCATTAATTTTCTACACTAATCTCTATGTAGATGAGTCTTTATGGATGGTGTACAATTAAATAGTGCGGAAAGCTTGGACCTTGCAAACTTTTACGACAATTTGATAAGTTTCGATATAAACGCTCGCATTCAAACAAATGCAATCAAGCTTTCGCACTACAAATGCAACTGCACTACCGTTACTGTTAATCTCTATGTAAATGAGCCTTTACTGTGTAACACTTTTACACCAACCACCAACTTGAGACGTAGTGTAAAAGTGTAGTGTAGAATGTGGAGATTTGAGGACAGAGGACAAGAAATACAGAAAAATAAAGTTATGCTTGAGGTGTCATTGAACCGAAGAAAAAATAAAATTTACCAATTAACTTTAATGCATCAAAAAAATAAATAAGCACAACACCTGGATCATCTCGATCAAAACATAAAAGTAAGGTTAAATTTGAACTGTGTTCATAAATCAATTATGCACTGACAATTTACCTACACTTTTTATATAAACTGCACTACACTGGTGTAGTGTCACAGCAAAATAAACTTACACTACACTATACTCTGTCTGTCCAAAAGATAGAATTACACTCCGCCCCAAAAATGTCCGCTAAATTTGAATGGAATTTCTCTATTGGTCGTATTTATAGAACCCAAATTACAATGCAACTTCTAGATTTGACTGAAAGGTCGCCTCTACAAGAACTTGCGTCACACATTAAACTTTTACGTATTTTGCAACAGACCAATCAGCAATCAGCTTATGTTATGGATTGTCGCAAAACGTATAAACGCTAAACTTACGAAAAACGCGAATAAATGCGGATCCGGCCTGCACTGTCAACTGTCATGTTCATATTTACACAGGTTATGAAATGATGAATAAAGCATATATTATATTATATTGATATCTCTCATCTCATAACTTTCTTATACGATTAATTAAAATAAAGGATAATATCTTCATCACTTGAAGCACTACTATCACTAGACATTTTTTAACACGATAACAACAATAGCTTTAATCACAGTAATAGAATAATTATTTAAACACAATGTAACAAAGCCGCAACAATCTAGAAGTGACTTGATTTTATAAAGTAGCATCGTGTGCGATTCATACTTTGTAACTAGTTTGTAGTAGCATAATGTGCGGAGGGCCTTACAGTTAATCACGAACTAAACTTTTGCCTGAAATAACCACATACGTTATTTTAAGTATGTGGAAATTACTCGCAAAAGCACCTAACCTAAAAACGAATACAAACGTAAACAAACCAGCCAGCAATCGGCGACTGGTCGTTTCGTTACGTCTAGACGGCGAAATAAACAAAGTATCGTGAGTTTGCGCAGTGCGGACTTAATAAAAAAACGTCGTTTAAATTTTCGCGGCAATAAGTATTATTTTTAAAAGTCCAAAATTGCAAATGTATAATAGAAACTTTAATGGGAATAAACATTAAAAAATATAGCATCGCTGCAGTATACAATGTAACACGTATAATAAACAAATTTTGTTGAAGCTATCACAGCTTTCATTAATTCCATCGTGTAAAACTGACTATTGCGTACACCGTTCTGCGCTGCCATAAAATTAATGGGGCGGAGTCGAGCTCTATGTTTCTAACAGATCGAGTATACAACTATGTGCCACTGCACTACACTTAGTTTAGTAGTTTTTGAACAAAGCTTTCTGTGTATTGGCAATACGCTCATTTAGTGAATACGTCATCTGACAGATAATTGGATGCAAACAATGTTTGAAGTTAGTAAAAGCGATAATAATTTAATTAAATAAAAATATTTAAGCACTAAAAAGGTATGTATATGATTAATTTACCAGTATTTTATAACCTGTTATAATATAACGTAATATAATAAAGATTTAAATTTATAAACAAAAATAAAATAGTCTTGTACATACCTTGCAAATGGTTATTTGTAAATAAATACAGTTTATTTGATCAATTTTACAAAATTACACGTGTTTATATCAGTAGATGTTATAAATTCATAAATTGTTTGCATCCAATTTTGACATTACATGACTTTTATGACGCGCACTAAATGCGCGTATTGATTGTTGTCTTGTTGTGTTGTGATTGACACTTTAGGCATTTACGATAATTGGAGCGCTACATACCGCAATGTATCAGAGCGTTCGATAATAAGAACATATCTACCGAACCGCGTTCGGTAAATGTATCGAATGTATTCGCTACATCTACCCGATCCAAAATTTATGGATCGACTACATCGGTTGGTAAATGCGGTATAATCTTAAAATATGATTTAAAAAAACTTAATTTTTGACATTCTGTGAGTATTTGAGAAAAATGAAACCCATCACTGACGAAAATAATGAAGTAATTTTAGATGAGGACGGAAACATTGTATATGTATAATGAATTAAGTAAGTAAGTAGGTATACCTAAATATGCAATACATATAAATGTTTTTTTACTTTCCATTTTGACATGGCGAGCAGTATGGACTTATGAATAAGCATAAAATACAAAAGTAATTCAATTTTCAATTATTTATTAATTAGTCAAGTGATGCTTTGGGTTACATTTGAAATTTTGCGTTCGGTAATTCTTAGCTCGGTAGATGTATTGACAAAAAACAGCTGATTACCGCAATGTACCAGGGGTGCGATTTTTGAAATCGTACATAGACGTTTCGTATGCGAAACTAGTGTAATTCGATCGAAATTTAACGTCATCCTATTTTTGAATTAACAGTTGTCATTCGCACACGAATTTTTTTCGTTTACAATTATTCGAGTGGTCATGTACTACACGAAATGTGATTTTTCGGACGATATAAGTGAAAAAAATGGCCGGGATAAACGATCTAGTGCATTACAATGCTATAAATGTTATTCGTGAAGCTGAAGTTTTAGCTCATAGGCGGTACAGACGATATTCCTTCAACGATCCGTTTGAGGACTCCGATGAGCAATTTGTTAAATTATATAGGTTACCAAAACCTTTGGTGTAAGAACTGATAGATAACGTGGAGCCCCATTTAATTTATCCAACCAGAGTGTCGGCGTTAAATATCACTCGAAAAGTATGTATTGAAAAAGTTGGTAAATGTGTAGGATACCGACTGGTTTTTCTTAGTATACTTAACTTTCGGCAAGAAACAATAATTTTTGAGAAATTAATTATAAATAAGTTTTCTATTATGCTGCATACTGTCTGGCGATCGCACTGTATTTTTACGTAAAAACATTCTTTAAAATTCTTAAATATCAAATATATTGAATGTATATATGGTTAATTTATCCTTTTTACATTTGACTTGCCATTTTTGTAATTTCGAAAACTTTGAATAACAAAGAACCCCAAAATTATTAATTTGTAGGGCCAGGGCCAGACATATTCAACAATTACAAATCGAAATACATGCCTACGAAAAATATAAATTGGGAGTTAATTTCGTATTATTATACTTATATTCACGTATAGTATAGAAATATCTGCATAGAATAAATCAAATGTAATAATCAGTGGGCTCTAATAAATTTCATCTAAAATGAATTATTTAAATACCCGTCATTAACTTACACTATAAGCCGTGAACCCACTGAACCCATATTATGAATAAAAGCCATAAAACAGAGTTCCTAACTAACAAAATTTGATATTAAATTCGAAAACGCGACATATTTAAAAATTACTCACTATATATGTGACGTCATGCGCAAACCGGCCGAAATTTGAACGCTTTGATATCCATGTGTTGTTTTATCATAATTTAAATGTCTATTTTGCTCTGTAAAGTTACACAGTTCCCTTTTTTGTTCAGTGGAAACGTTACCGGCCCCTTTTTTATACTCCATTTCCATTGCAAAATGAAATGAATAATAATAGTACTTATTTTAGTTATTTTAAGATTATTTACAATTTCTGCAATTTACAAAACTTTAAAATAAGGTTAAGTTGGGATCACAGCCGTCAAAATTCTATTCAAGCTGAAGATAGTCACGTAAGAACCACGCTATTTTGCGGCATTGCCATATAGGTGCAGTCGAATTTTGATTAGTATACGAAATCTGGTTTCGATTTCTATTCAAAACTTAGCTTTACACATCGTATGCGAAAATTTGTAGTCGAAGTAATTCGCCCACGAAATAATTCGTTCACTTTCAAAAATCAGACCCCAGGATATATTACCCGCTCCAATTATCTGCCTTTTATTGACTTGACGTCATTCAAGAATAATATACTAAGAAGGATGGTTTATTCCCATAAGACCCTATGTTGGCTCTACGACCATCACGTACCGTGTGCTTGTGACGTCACCTCCTGACCTAAACTTTCAATTTTCGCTTGCTTTTACATTTGTTCTGCTGTGTTTAGATTGTTTTAAACTGTTTCTTTGTTGAATATAGACTTAAAAAGTGGATGTTGTGATTATTGTGTTTAGTGTTGTTTATTGTAAGTTTTTTTTTTGCTATAAACTGGTAAAAACATCATTAAATAATTTCAGAAACCGAGTAGGTAGTTATATAGAAATATATAATAAATACCTGGTAGGTGTGCTATTTATGGCTTCAATAATAGCAGGATGATTATGAAAATCAGCAATGCAAGCATTGTATATCACTGTTTTCCTAAAGGAAAATATTTTGTTTCTAAAACTAATCTGAAAGAATGGATTATGCTGTAAACGTGCCGATAAATTTAATCCTGATACAAGTGCGATGTGTTCTGTTCAATGTAATTATTTTGTTCAATAAAAATTAAAAAAAAAAAATCTATTTAATTCGAGCTTAAAAAATGTGGTGTATCTGTTGCACTCAGCATGATTGATGATGAAATTTCATACCTCGTGCAACAAATATACACGCTTTTTACACTAGTTACACAAAACTATTTTTTAACCTTATTTAATAAATATTCATAAAAAAAATTATATTTGTTTTTATTATAGTTTATAGCTTTTTCATAACATGTATATATAATAAATAAATAACGTATAATATATAATATATAATTATTCAAATACATATTTTAAATACCTACTTAATAGAGGTAAGTATAACTATTTATGTCTCAAGGACGCAAAATTATTTTATATTACCAAATTTTTACAATCCCATGTTGCTAAAAAATGTCATTGATCAAAGCACTGTACAATTAATCTTGTAAATAGGCATTGAAAATAACAATTTCTTTTAAATTAACAATAAATTTCGTTCCCTATGTCATATTTATGTGCTCGCGCTCTTTCGGTGGCCTCTCGCGCCTACACCATTCAAGTTAGATATATGCCATCACTGGCTTTTTTGTAGGAAATTTTGTGCTTTACAAATTTGTATAAGTGAAATTTTATCGTATCTTGCACCGTTTTTGCAGCGTTCGCGATGATAGGTCGCAAATCGCTAATCTCGTGGGTAAAATATATATATATATTTTTTTGTAAGAACGAGTTACACTTGAGGTTTCATATTTCCACAACATTTAGTATTTGCCACTTGCTTTCGATTTTCAATATGTTAGTACTCTCCCCCAGCAGTAGTTTAAATTAATATCACAATTTCTTAGCATATACGGTCCCTTACAATAATGATTTCTAAATTCTGGTCAGGAGTCTACGTCATCGTAGCCACGCCCACCGCCGACAAATTAGCTTATTTGAACTATCCTTCTAGTATACTATTCTTGGAGAGTACTAACATATTGAAAATCGAAAGCAAGTGGCAAATACTAAATGTTGTTGAAATATGAAACCTCAAGTGTAACTCGTTCTTACAAAAAAATATATATATATATATATATTTTACCCACGAGATTCGCGATTTGCGACCTATCATCGCGAACGCTGCAAAAACGGTGCAAGATACGATAAAATTTCACTTATACAAATTTGTAAAGCACAAAATTTCCTACAAAAAAGCCAGTGATGGCATATATCTAACTTGAATGGTGTAGGCGCGAGAGGCCACCGAAAGAGCGCGAGCACATAAATATGACATAGGGAACGAAATTTATTGTTAATTTAAAAGAAATTGTTATTTTCAATGCCTATTTACAAGATTAATTGTACAGTGCTTTGATCAATGACATTTTTTAGCAACATGGGATTGTAAAAATTTGGTAATATAAAATAATTTTGCGTCCTTGAGACATAAATAGTTATACTTACCTCTATTAAGTAGGTATTTAAAATATGTATTTGAATAATTATATATTATATATTATACGTTATTTATTATTATATATACATGTTATGAAAAAGCTATAAACTATAATAAAAACAAATATAATTTTTTTTATGAATATTTATTAATTCAGGTTAAAAAATAGTTTTGTGTAACTAGTGTAAAAAGCGTGTATATTTGTTGCACGAGGTATGAAATTTCATCATCAATCATGCTGAGTGCAACAGATACACACCACATTTTTTACGCTCGAATTAAATAGATTTAAAAAAAAAAATTTATTGAACAAAACAATTACATTGAACAGAATACATCGCACTTGTATCAGGATTAAATTTATCGGCACGTTTACAGCAATTAAACCATTCTTTCAGAATAGTTTTGGAAACAAAATATTTTCCTTTAGGAAAACAGTGATATACAATGCTTGCATTGCTGATTTTCATAATCATCCTGCTATTATTGCAGCCATAAATAGCACACCTACCAGGTATTTATTATATATTTCTATATAACTACCTACTCGCTTTCTGAAATTATTTAATTAAGTTTTTACCAGTTATCCATCAAGTTTAAAGCAAAGAAAAAACTTACAATAAACAACACTAAACACAATAATCACAACATCCACTTTTTAAGTCTATATTCAACAAAGAAACAGTTTAAAACAGTCTAAACACAGCAGAACAAATGTAAAAGCAAGCGAAAATTGAAAGTTTAGGTCAGGAGGTGACGTCACAAGCACACGGTACGTGACGGTCGTAGAGCCAACATAGGGTCTTATGGGAATAAACCATCCTTCTTAGTATATTATTCTTGAGTACTCTCCCCCAGCAGTAGTTTAAATTAATATCACAATTTCTTAGCATATATACGGTCCCTTGATTTTTAAATTCTGGTCAGGAGTCTACGTCATCGTAGCCACGCCCACCGCCGACAAATTAGCTTATTTGAACTATCCTTCTAGTATACTATTCTTGGACGCCATTGACACTATTGACAGTTGACACTTGGCAGTTCTATCTTCTTCTTCTACTTCTACCTTCTACCCCACAATATAATTCATAATCATAACAATTGTATTAATTTATTTCTCTGCTATGCGGAATTTGTGAATTAGAAATCATTGAAAACAAGAAATTGCTTAATATTGAAAATTGAGAAATTTTTGTATCGAAATTTTAATTTTATATACTTATTTATTATTTTTTTGACTTATGACTTCGTAGATTTATATACAGTCTAAACCACAGAATATATAAAGTCTAAACTAAATATCTTAACATGTACGGTTTGGTTACGGTTACTAGTAAGAGTGAAAAAAGATTATTTATTTATGTAAAATCGTAATATTTTTGGAAAAACGTTTTATATTTGTACTATGGCAGAAGCTGTTAGTAACGACAGCAATAACAGCGATACTAATAAAGGCAAATGTAAGTATATAATATATTTGAATCTGTTTGTGACCACGAATAGGTAATTTATACATTTTCTAGACGATAATCCAGAGTGTGCAGTTTGCTTGCAGCCCTGTGTACATCCAGCACAACTACCTTGTGGACATATTTTCTGTTTTTTGTGTATAAAAGGTTTTGCAAATCAAAATAAAAAATGTGCAATGTGCAGACGAGAAATACCAAGAGACTTCATAGATCAACCAAATTTAATACAGCGTCCATTAGCGCTTAACAGTTTGCAAGGATTTGATGGAGAGTTCCAATGGTTTTATGAGGGAACGAATGGTGAGACATTTGTTGTTACTTCTTATTCTTGACAGGGACGAATGGGTTATTCTTTACGAATCCGAGCATGTAGACCAAAGCGATCCCGACTGCAAAAAAATTGAGGGAGTGGGTGGTTGTAAATTATGGATGGTGGAGAAGAGGGATTAAATTCTATATTTTTATTGTGAAAATGAAAAAAAGCAAATATTTTTAAAATTTGGCCAGATAGACTTTTGTTGGTAGTGAACATCCACATTTTTTTCCAAAACCGGGACCAAAACTTAATATCAATAAAACCATTAACATAAGGATTTGTTTGGACTCTATTTATCACGGAATTTTTATTTTTTATTGTAATTAGGTAGTTCAAAATTTATTTAATACAATTTATCTTAGTTTCTTGTATTATGACTAGTTTTAACTTTAAAATTATAATGAGATAAAATTTCAGGACAATCTAGGACATATTTATAATTTTAAATCCAAATTTACACTGAGATTTGAATTCTTTATGTTTTAGTGGTTCTAATTTAAATTTTATTAGCTGTTCCATATAATTTAAACTATCTAATGAAGAATTTGACTTATACATACAAAATTTTACCATATGCTTTTGAACCATTTCTACGTATAGCTCAGGGTCGCCTGAAACCCCAGCGGTAAGGCTTTGAGCCCGTCCTTCCAAAACAACCCCCCAAAGGGGGTAAAATTGTCCGTTTTTTACTTTTTTCTTTATAACTCGAAAACGAAGCATTGTAGGAAAAAATTCTAAGAGGCCAAAAATAAAGAGCAGAAAATTTTCCATCAAATAGTTCTACTTTGAGAAATTTTGAGGTAGCAGTGGCGGAGCAAGGAATTAAATTAGCATTTTGGTCCGGTAAAGTTTAAGTACGGTGGATTTTTGAAATTTCCTAAAAAGCAGTAGATAGAATGAGGTTTATAGAACAGTTTAAAGAAAAAAAATCATTGGATGAACCATATGCATCGGAGAACAAAATTAAATTAATCTAATCTAACCTAACTTTTTTTATGAGTATTGTGATATGTAGTGTGTATAGAAATATACAGGGGACTGCTAGAGAAAAGCGAAGTGGATGCAGAAATAACAGCATGGAAAAAGAAGAAACAATAGGTACATTTAAAAGGAGTATTTTTCGGTAATATGGTGTAATATATTCCGTTGCAGTAGGTTCATAGTGTTCTCACCACATGAACCACATGAAGATGCCATAACTCCTAACCGCCACAGAAATTCTTTCAAACGAGACCAATAACCCTGATTGATTTGTACAGACGCCGGTAATGAGATCTTTGAAATATCAGGAGTGATTCACCGTTTTGTGAATATATAATAATAACTTTATTAAATATTAAATAGAATCTATCTATCTACACTCGAGTCAATGGCTAAGGCAACGTGGCCATTCGCACAGTGTCATGTATTATAAATAGAATCCTAATATACATATTAGATTATAAGAAAACTGTAAGTTAATAAAATAATTAAATTATACATTAAACATATTGAAATACTCCAAACAAACAAACAAACAAATAATGATGAACCAAAAGTACAACCACAAACTAAGCAAAAACATAGAATAATAAGTAAACAAAGAAAAAGACTATTGCGAAATTACCTCTTGATATGACCAAGCAACATTTATTTAAATTTACTAGAAGTTGTACATTGTTTAATTTCAATGGGTAGCTGATTATATAGTAATAATCCCTTATGGAAGAGGGAATTCATAGTTTTTTTTTTATAGTTGGTTCGAGAGACATGTAAATCATAGTTACCGCGAGTAGCATAATTATGTATTTGATGATTAAATGTTATAAACTGGTTGAAATATAATGGGTACTGGCCACTTAAAATTTTAAATATAAAAACCATTGAGAAATAATAAATTCTATCCTTAACTGGCAGCCAATTTAATACACTTAACATTGTAGCTATTGGAGTGTACCGATTACATTTAAGTATAATACGCATGCCCCTATTTTGCAGTTTTTGAAGAGATAAAATATTGTTGGAATCTAATAACGATAGTAAACGAGCACAGTAGTCAAAATGAGGCTGATGATAGTTTTATAAACTGTTATGGATGTTTGAATAGTTAAATGGGAACTGACTCTAAAGAAGAAGAATAATTTTTTACTTATTTTGTTGTGTATGTATGTAAAGTGATTTTTTAAACATAATGTATTATCAATCATAAAACCAAGATATTTAATTTCTTCCACTATTAAAACTTTTTCATCATAAACTTTTATATTAACATTATTAATGTCAATTTGGTTGTACTTATATTTAGATGTAATTATCATGCATTTAGTTTTTTGCACATGAAGTTTAAGTTTATTACAATCCAAAAATTCAGCTATATTAGTGAGAGATTTATTCATTTTATTGATAGCCACCTCTAAAGATTTATCACTAGCTGCCAAAAGTGTATCGCCCACAAATAGATTTATAAATTCACAGTCTTTAATATATGGCGACAGAGTCATAGCTAGGGGCTGACCTCAGGGGCGGCTGCCAGGGACGCAGACCTCAAAAGGACGCAGCAGACCCCAAAAACACAATGACTTTGAAATTCCTGAAAAATTTTCCGGCCCCCGCACCCCCTCCAACTAAATTTATTAATTCGGACAATATGTCCCACACCACCTAACAAAGAAATAAGTATTGAAAATGTCGCTCTTAAAGAAAACAACACATATTATTTAAAATTAATAAATCATCGAGATATAGTAATTTCTAAGCCCATATATTTCGGAAAAAGCGAAAAAGCTGAATGACGGTAATTTTTGACATTCTCTACAAAAGAAGACGTGTCCTAAAAAAATAATTTGCTCTATACGAAAATTAACAGTATAAAAAACGGTACAACTACCTCACGAGCACGTAAATTGCAATATCTGCGCAACGACCATTAATGTGCATCGTAAATTATTTGTTATTAACAAGGCCTCTTGTAAAACACGTACTAACAAAGAATTGTCATAATTAACTATTGTCACTATATCTAACAAACTGAAACACGATACCCACTTTGAAGAAGTACTATTTGATTTTGCCAGTGCTGATTATGATGCTATTAACAACTTTATTGCTTCTGTTGATTGGAATAATTATTTGTGCAATGACAATGTAGACACTGCTGTTGATCAATTTTACGATATTGTATACAGCGTGTCCCACTTTTAATGCCCCCCCCCCCCCCTTCACAACTCAGTTATTAGTTATCCGATTTCAACCAAAAATTTGGGTTACTATCAATGGCCTTTGATGTGATCTTTTTGAATTAAACAAAACTTTTTCGAGAAGTCATATTAGGCATTTTTTACAGAAAAACTAATGCAATATTATTAATCAGCATGCTTTGGAACCTCCATGTTAAAAATTTTCCTACATTTTGATTAAGGGTTTCCGAATAACAGGCACCGTGAAAATACATTTTTTCAGTCGTAAATAACTGATAACTTGAAAACGGTTTGTGTTTCGAAAAAAAGTAATTCGTCATTTCCAATTTAAACTGATTTACTCTATTACATCATGCGCTCAAAAGTTTGAAATGCCGCAATCGTAAATAATTAACTTGACAATGGTTTATTTTTCTAAAAATGATTAATTTAATATCAGAGCAAACTTTTATTCTTTTGGTATAAAATTAATTTATTATCACATAAGATAATTTTTTATCACTTGATGCCCAAATAATACAGAACCGATTAAAATATTTTTTTATCGTCCAATGAAAAATTTTTGCTTGCAGCATTTGAAGCTTTTGAAGGCATGGGGAGATAGAGTAAATCAATTAAAATTGAAAATGAAGAATGACTTTTTTTCAAAACGCAAACCGTTTTCAAGCTGTCAATTATTTACGACTGAAAAAATGTATTTTTACTGGGCCCGTTATTCGGAAACCAAAAAAATGTTGTGAAATTTTCGGCATGGGTGTTCTAAAGGATACTGATTAATAATATTGTATTCGTTTTTCTGTAAAAAAATGCCTAAAATGACTTCTCGAAAAAGCGACCCCTTTTTTCTTAATAAAAATGCACGCCACTGACAAAAATAAATTTTGTTTAATTCAAAAAGATCACACCAAGGGTCACTGACATCGATCCAAATTTGGTTAAAATTGGATAACTAATAACTGAGTTGTGAAGGGGGGGACCATTAAAAGTGGGACACGCTGTATACTATGAATTCATTTATACCAGGGGTGGGCAACCTTTTTAGGTGATGGGCCAGTCAGAGTTCGTACTAGCTGACGCGGGCCAGAAATTTTTTTTTCGCTCGTGTAAAAAAATTCTAGGCTTTTTTTAGGGCGAGGAACGAATTTCGCGGAACAACAGTGAAGGATATTTTTAAGAATTTGCCAATTTGTCTCAAGAATCGATACCAAAATTAAAAGTTATATTGAGTTCTGCGATCTGCGGGCCAATTCTTATGTATTTAAAACAGATTTTCGCGGGCCGCATTAAGCACTTTCTCGGGCCGCAGTTGGCCCGCGGGCCGTAGGTTGCCCACCCCTGATTTATACCAACCAAAATCAGAAGATTTTCCAAATTTCCTTGTTGGTTTATTTATGAATTAAAAAATTGTGTGATGGAGAAGAAACGGTTGCATAAATTATTTAAGTCAACTAATAATAATGATTATTATGTACAATTTTCTAATCTGCTATCGAGATGTAAAGTACTAACGGATAGTTGTTATAAAGCTTATCTGAATAAAATCGAAGTTAATATTTCTTCAGAGATTCATAAAATTTCTGGAAATTTGTGAACGCTAGTAACAACACTTACTCTTGCCCAAACAATATGTACTTGAATGGTATAAACAGTGATAATGGTTATGATACTGCTAATTTATTCTCTGAACACTTTTCTTTTGTTTACCTTGCAACTGTAGCAGATATAGTGGATGATTATCATTGTAATGACAATGTTTGTATTAATGTCAATAAGTGTCAAATTACCCTAGGGGAAGTATTTTTGAAAATTGAAGGGTTAAAAAGCGGTTTAACACGTTGACGACCGCGTGTTAACAGAAGTTAACACACCTTTAATGTCCCCTTGGACATGTGGTAACTTTAAGTTACACGCACCTTTCTTTTATATTCATGTCCGTGGCTAAATCAGAACGCACGTTATTTATTTATTTATTTATTTATTTATTTATTTCTCAAACAGATAAATCTATTTACATGAGAATTTAATCAAATTGTAAATTAACAATATACCTAGTATCGAAAAAGAGTAATACATTTTAATTCTTGTCATATACTTCTACCTTATCCATATATCTAATTTAGGGGAGTATAAAATGTGTAATCAATCTAAGTTTGAAATAAAATTGCTCAGTTCTAGATAGAATTTTTTGGGAGGAAAAGAAAGATCTAACATGACAACATGAGTACATTATTTGTAACTTTTAACATGGTTACCAAGGGCGATATAATGTTTGTAGCTACAGGTGGGATATAAAAAAATTGTACTAATCTAGTTTGCTTGTTGGGTACCCTTATTTTTATATGTGGTAAGATCTGACTACAATTTAAAATGTTATTTAATACCTTATAACAAATTAATACCATGCTGTTCTTTCTCCGGGTTTCAAGACTTAAAATACAAAATTCCCTTCTTAGAGCAGTTGTGCGTATAGTAGTATAATGAGGGTAAGAACCGTATTTTTTCAAGTACAAATATCGCAGCAATTTATTTTGTACTTTCTCAACAGTATAGTTATACTTGACGTAATACGGATGCCATATTATTGATGCATACTCTAGGATCGGTCTAACCAAAGTTGTGTATAGCTTTAGTATTGTGGTACTATTTGTAAATTTACTGGCTTGTCTAATCACAAACACTAACACACGCAACGCTTTTAATAAAATGTGAGATATGTGATCATTAAAACACAGTTTATTATCATAATATACACCTAAATCTTTAACTTTTGTTATTCTTGGTAGATTTTCGCCATCCATTGTATATTTATAGTCGATTTGCTCGAGTTTGCGCGTACACGACATAACAGCACACTTAGATGTATTAAAATGTAAATTGTTATCAATACTCCAATGGAAAAGTCTATGAATATCGTTTTGTAAAGAATGGCAGTCATTTAAGGTTTCAATTCTTTTGTATAATTTCATATCATCTGCAAACAATAGGCACTTGGAACTTCTTAGCACTTTCGGAATGTCATTTATAAATATTAGAAATAGTAAGGGTCCTAGGTTTGATCCCTGTGGCACCCCTGAGTTAGCAGTGAATTTTCCCGATGCGTTACCATTGAACTTTACTGAAAATTTTCGACTTTGCAGGTATGATGCGAAAAATGCCAAGGTATTCGGACTAGCACCAAACTCATATAACTTTCTCAAAACAACGTCGTGGTCCACCTGGTCAAATGCCTTTTTAAAATCGGTGTATATTATGTCAACTTGGGTTTTTTGCTCAAGATTCCCCACGACGTCATTTGAGAAAACTAGTAGGTTTGTAACGGTGGATTTTTTTTCGATAAATCCATGTTGTTCCTCAGCTATACTCGGTCACACATGATTCCACAATTTCGCGTGTATTATGAGTTCAAACAGTTTCGCAATAGCAGAGAGCACGGCTATAGGTCTATAGTTCTCTACTTGATGTACGTTTCCTGACTTGTGGATTGGCGTTACAAGTACTTCTTTCCACACCTCTGGAAACGTATTTGTTTTTAATGATAAATTAAATATAAAGAGAAAAGGCCTTTCTAACCATTCGGCACATCCTTTAATTATGTAAGCCGGTATTTTGTCAATTCCTGCAGACTTTTTGGGTTTTAACTTTTTTACAGCATTTTTATAGTCATCAGGAGTAATTTCTCCTAAATTAATTATATCACAATCAGTTTGGGTATTAAAATTTATATTATAGGACGCTGGTGCATCTCTGTATACAGAATAAAAATACTGTGCAAAGCCAGTTGCTACATCTTGTGGCAATAAGCTTAAACCATTGAAATCCATAGCCGTAGTTGTTTTAGAATTTTTCTTATTTTGTTTTATAAACGCCCAGAAGGCTTTAGCATTTGTTTCTATGTTTTGTTCAGTTTGTATTAAAAAATCATTATAAGCTACCTGCGTCAGTATTTTTAATTTTCTACGCTCTTCAATGTAGAGATTATTGTGAAAGTCTGATAAATGCCTAAGTTTTTTATATTTGTTTTTTCTAGCGATTGACTCTTTCACTTCTAAATTAAACCATACGGGAAATTTGTTAATTTTAATATATTTTTTTGGGACACATTCATCGAGAATTTTATAAAAGATGCCGTAGAAAATCTCAAGTGCTTCATTAACATTTTTTGCTCTATACAAGATAGACCAATCAGCATCCCGCACTAGCAAAGACATTTTTAAGAAATCACAATTTTTAAAATCATAGTAGCTAGTGGAAGGGTCAAAGTTGTTGCTTAATGGATCAGGAATATTAACGTCAATTGCCAGTGCAGGGTGGTGAGGATCCTCCCTTGTCAGCAGTCCATCTGCTTTGGTTATAACACATTTATTTTCATGTTCTTTATTGATTAAAATCAGGTCTAACACTCTTCTATTCATATTCAAAACATTATTACATTGCTCAAAAGATTGAAAATTTATGAAATCTAGGAATTCGATATGTTTTAAATCCAAATAATCCCTATTATCATCATCATTATTATTAAGATTTGGCAAATTAAAATCACCTAATATATATATATTTCTATTATCTTGATACAATTCCTCAATGGACTGATAAAATTCTATATATTGATCTACTTTGCTTGCAGGAGGAAAATATACTACAATTACTGTGAGAGTAGTTTTTTTAAATTTGATTGTAACATATAATGCATCATAGAATATTCCCCTTCCCACATAATTTATTATTTTATATTGTTTACTTACGGCAATCAATACGCCCCCGCCTCTTGACATACCAGTTTGCATCTCACTCCTATCATGTCTTAATAAGTTGTATCTATTAAGGTTCATAATTTCGGAATCATATATATTCTGATTTAACCATGTTTCTGTGCCACAAATAATGTCATATTGCTCCCCTTCAATGTTTAAATAAATTTCTTTAATAGACCTAACTCCCCTAAAATTTTGATAGTATATTGAAATATTTGACATAAATTATTATTATAAAATTATAACTATATTTAACAGAAATTATATTAATTAATTTTATGTTTTCAGAATCTGTTGCCACTTCCGCTTCAATTGTTCTCTTCTAAATCATATTCGGAATTAACAATGATTTTCTTTCCATTCTTTATTGCAAAAATACGGCCATCTCGTGTCCAGACATTTCTTGGCGTAAATTTGTTTATTGCTTTCTTAATCAGATCATTTTTAGCTTTTGTTAGTTCTTCTCTAATTACCACGCCACTGGATTTTAATAGCTTCCTATTTTCAATTACTTTTTGCTTGTCTCTATAGTTGACAAATTTAACAAAAATGGGTCGAGGTTTTGTGTTACTTTTTGCTTCATTATCAGCTGTGCTGGTTCGCTGACCTATTCGATAGCATTTTTCAACTGTTGTGTTAACATTTAATTTTAATTTTAAATTTTTATTAAGCAAATTTTGTAAAATGTCCTCAACATTTTCTTCTGGTCCTTCCACAATTCCAAAAATACGAATATTATTTCTTTTCAGTTCTTGCTCTTGGTGATTTGCACGTTGCTGCAATGCTGCATTAGTTTTTTCGAGTAACTGAATCCTTTTTTCATATTCATCAAATTTTTTCTTCTGGTTTTCTAGTACTTCATCCATTTTACTATTCAAATGTTCGGATACGATCTTAACGAGCGAACTTATATAATTTTCGTCCGAGACAATAGCTTCTGTAACCTCTTTCACGATTTTCCTCAAATCCTTGGCGTTAAGTGACATTTTAACTTACAATATACAATCACTAAAAATTTTAAGACACTGCGGTTTTTACAGGATGTAAGAAAAATATAAAATAATGTAATCTTTCTATTAATTCCGTATATACTTTGTATTTGCGGAGTACAACACACACGTCTACTCACTTCGATGGTTCATCGGCAATATATAATGCTAAATACATAGGATACGTTAGATAGCGGGCCTGGTGGCCCACTAATATTAGCGGGTTAGAAATACCATGCATATTTTTTGAGATTATAAGTCAACATTTGGCAGATACCAACAATATCTCCAAATATAAAAAAAATTAGAAATGAAATCCAAAGAAGTCGGAAATCCATAGAGGTAAATACTACTAAATTTTTAATAAGATAAAATAGTAAAAATAAATTTTACTATTTACGTCAAAGTTTTTAGTCTTAATCCTCTAATGTCTTAAAAAGACATAAATACTCTTTTCAGAGCTTATTTGCAAACTATCTACATTTAACTGATGAAAACCAGTACTACGAATGTAGAAAGCAAATAATTTAATATTGCAATAAGCCTCACCAGACGGATTAATCCAAAAGAGGACTAAATTATTTGCTTTCTACATTCATAGTACTGGTTTTCATCAGTTAAATGTAGATAGTTTGCAAATAAGCTCTGAAAAGAGTATTTATGTCTTTTTAGGACATTAGAGGATTAAGACTAAAAACTTTGACGTAAATAGTAAAATTTATTTTTACTATTTTATCTTAATAAAAAAAATTGTATCAACGATTCTGTGATAAGAAGACAATAAAATAAATTTATTATTTAGACAAATACTATTTTATTTAGACAAATAAAAATATTTTTAGAGTAATAACGTACCACACGGTCCCAATAGGTAAAATCTACCCTTGGGACAGTGTGGTATCTACATGGTACACACACAAAAATATTAATTGCAGCGCACAAAAATAAGTAAATCAATCCAAATTATTACAAAATAAAAATTTATTTAGGTTCCAAACCTAAACCTGAAGAAAATAATGCCGGTCATAGAGACCGATTTTGGTTAATCGACAGCGGTCGTCAATGTGTTAAGTTGTGGTCCTGATGGAATACCAGCTATATTTTAAAAAAATTGTATTTATACTATTAGCAACCCGTTACATATCTTGTTTAATTTGTTTTTAAATCTGGGTGTTTTCCCACAATTCCGGAAATACAGCTTCTTTAGACCTATTTTCAAAAGTGGGGATGTAAATGATATTAAGAATTATAGAGGTATCTGTTTACAGTCATGCATACCGAAAATGTTAGATTATTTTGTTTCATTACAGTTAACTTGGAAATTTAAGAATGTTATAATTAATGAGCAGCATGGGTTTCGTCAAGGTAAATCGACACTCACTAACTTACTTATTTATCAAAATGATATACTTGATTCATTCTATAGTATATAGTGACTTTTCAAAGGCATTTGATACCATTAATCATAAGTATCTGATATCTAAATTAGGTGTTTTGGGTATTGGTGGTTCACTACTTTCATGGATTGAAAGCTTTTTAACTGGACGGAATCAATGGGTTAAAATCAATAATTTCTTATCTAATACCATTGAGGTTTACTCTGGTGTTCCTCAAGGCAGCCATCGTGGCCCTTTATTTTTCAATTTATTTATTAATGATATAGCTGAATATAACTCATTCCAAGTTTCTGCTTTTTGCAGATGATTTAAAAATTTATTTAGAAATAAGCAATCTGTCTGATTTACTTCAGGAAGATTTGAATAACTTTGTTAAATGGTGTGAACTGAACTGTATGAAATTGAATACTGACAAATGTTTTTATATGAACTTCAATCGATTATATGCTTTGGTAGACTTCGATTATACTTTAAATAATATTTCTCTAAAACAGGTCACTGAAATAAAGGATCTTTGCATTTTGTTTGATACAAAGCTAAGCTTCAATAACTATATATCTACTATAACTAATAAGCCTCGTAAAATGCTTGCATATATTTTTAGAATTGGGAAACATTTCTCAGCTCAAACTTTAAAAATTTTATACTGTGCATATGTTCGATCTCATTTAGAGTATGCTGCTGTGTTGGTGAGTCCATTTTATAACATTCATATGCAATCAATTGAATCAGTTCAAAATAGATTTGTGAGATGTATAGCACATAAATTGTATTCAAATAATAGTTATCTTTTCCTTTTGGACAATACCGCAGTATGTAACATTTTAAATATCAAATCTTTGAGTGACAGGAGGACCCAAGCTGATCTGTTGTTTCTAATTAAAATATTATCTGGCATAATTAGCTGTCCTGAACTCCTTCAAAATATTAACTTCAGTATTAAATCAATTAACACCAGAGATAAGTCTCTTTTTCATATTAAATGCCACTCTTCTAATTATGGCTATCATAGGCATATGACCAGAATGTTGCGGTCTGCTAATGGTACCAATAACTCGATTTATTTAATCACTCTTTACAAAGTTTCAAACGTGCTGTAAAATGAGTTTATAGTATCACACTTGTTAGTTTTACATTTAGTTTTAAGTCTTATATTCTTCTTTGTATTCTAAAGGGGTTTTCCCGTAAATAAATAAATAAGCATATATATAACACAGCAGCGCAGTGAATAAATGCGTCGGAGCGCTGGATCGACACTTCTGTCCTCGGTGGCTTCTGCGGCCAGACTGACTTCAGCGCGGATACACTTTTCACTTAAAAGGTTTTGCCGGGTAGGGCAGATATATGTAGGCGTTAGATTTCGTATGGTTCGTTTGTGTTTTATAATAATAATAATAATAATAATAATTTTATTTAACCATTTGAGATACAAAGTATATATGACACGTCAATTAGTATTGTATATAGATATGGATAGATAAACAATTAGTAATAAATACATGTATGTGTATATAACAAGTATAATAAGTGTAAATAAGAATAAAAATAAGGACAAACAAGATATTAATTAACATTAAATCAGGGTTCGAAGGATATATATCCGGGATATATATCATGATATACCGGGTGACCACGAAATGAGGCTCGCCCTTATATCTTCTTTGTTTTACGGGATATAAATTTCAAATTTGGACACGTCAAATAACGGTTAAATATGCATTATTTCAACCATTTTATCACTTTCTGTCGCTTCCGGTTTCACCGGAAATGACACTAACTTTCGTTTTTTAAATGGAACACCCTGTATATTTTTACATTTTTGGATTCAGGAGGTCATTTTGAATACAGTTAAGGCATATTGAGATAAAAATATTATTGACAGACATTTTTATGAGCAAATTTAATTTTTGATCTAGGCGGCCGTGACCCCAAAAAAATGTTTTGTTTTGCTTCAGTAATTAATCAAAAAATACAATTATGATATTATGTCGTATGACATTTGTGTTATAAGATCTTAAACATTTCGGAAATCGTTTTTCCAGAATAACTCATTTTTTTTAAATTTCACCATGGTGACTCACTATGTTATTTTAAGAAAGCATTTTATTACTGATAATTTGATACCAAACACTTCATTATTTGTTCATAATACATAAAAATTACAATTAACAAGATATGAATGAAAATAAACTCATAATATTTAACACTGAATTTCTATCAAATAGGTGCCTTTGAAATGTAACGAAAGAAACAAATGAATAGTTTGACAGCTCAAATGATATTTAAATCTATGAGAATCAGGTATTATTTTGCTGCGTATTAAAAAATTATGGTTTCGGCTTTATTCCTTTAAAATTCCCATTGTTTTCTTCTTCCGATTCGCCGATATTTCTTTTATGCATTGCCTTTGTCCTTCTTTTTGTTACTGTCTGCCAACTATCTGGATCAGTATTATTGCTACGTAGTGTTTCGATTTTATTTTCCTCTTTATTAGGTTCTGAAATTTTATTCAAATTTATTACAGAATTCATTATATTTCTTTGTATACTTTCTAAGTTATTAGGACTTTGTTTTGGTGTCTCAGATATAAGAAAACGAAAAAAAAAAAAAAATCAAAATTTTGATATATATCGGATATATATCAAAATTTTGATATTTATATTCGAACCCTGCATTAAAATAGATCAGCCTAAATTAACACATACAGCAGAAAAGACATTAAATTGCAAAGCAAATATCATAAACTTTCAGGTTCTCTATTTTAAAAGTCATTTATGCTGTAAAATCTACCTGTTAGTAGTAAGTTTTTCACTTTCATTTTGTAACTATTATATTCTTTTATCCCTCTTATGTCCTCAGGTAAATGTTATAAAACGTAATGCAGTTGTAGTGAGGGGAATGCTTGTATTTAGTCGTATGATGCTTAGGTATGTGTAAAAGGTCTGCATGGCGTGTGTTATACGTATGGCAATCGTGTCTTTTTATAAATAGGTTCATATTCTTCCTGGCATAAGTTAAACACTTGTATATAAATATACAGGATGTAGTTAGGATCTTCTTGTTTTTAAATATTTCCCTACAGCTCTCATTGTAATTAAGTCGAAATATTAATCTTAATAATCTTTTCTGGCAGATGAATACTCTGTCCCTATCCTTAGCACTACCCCAACAAATTATATTATAGGAAATATGGGGTAGGCTAACGCGTAATAAATATTTAGCAGACCACCTTGATCGAGACTATTTCTCATTTGCAATATTGCGAAGTACGCTTTATTTAACTGACTGCACGTCCCATAATAATTTTGAGTCGAGGTATGTACCTAGAAGCTTAGTGGTTTCCGAAATAGAAAAATTGTCATAAAGCGTTGTATTCTGTGGTAGTGGGATTTGTATATGTAAATGAATAAATACGGTTTTATTATCATTTAATATTTATTTATTATCATTTATAATTAATATTATAAAGATGATAACCTACAAAGTGAAATTCAAGAAGACAAAGATATTTTAAATGATTCCATAATAGAAGAGACTATAGGCGAGACTATAAGTGGGGAAAATAAACTTTTGAATGAAATGAATAAGGACCTAAGAGAACACGTATACTTACTTAAAAAAAAAGTTGAACACCTAGAAATTGAAAACGCTAATCTAAAAGAAAACTTGAGTGGAAAACATGGAAAAACAACGGAAATTATCCAAAAGAGTATGCAAATAGATATGATGAAAATAATGAAAGATGAACTAACTTGTTTCTTAGAAAATAAATTTATAACCCTTTCAAAAGAAATAAATAATTTAAAAATCAAAGTAAATGAATTAAATGTAAATAAGAATCTAACAAAAAACGATGTTCAGCTAAAAAACAATAGTAGACAAAAACCATCAACACCAATGTCAACAGTATCAGAATCAGTGAACCCAAAACTTTTAGCTACTAAAAAGGATCTTGTATCTGAGACACCAAAACAAAGTCCTAATAACTTAGAAAGTATACAAAGAAATATAATGAATTCTGTAATAAATTTGAATAAAATTTCAGAACCTAATAAAGAGGAAAATAAAATCGAAACACTACGTAGCAATAATACTGATCCAGATAGTTGGCAGACAGTAACAAAAAGAAGGACAAAGGTAATGCATAAAAGAAATATCGGCGAATCGGAAGAAGAAAACAATGGGAATTTTAAAGGAATAAAGCCGAAAGTATGGTTATACTTATACAGAGTAAGAAGAGATGTAACTGAAGAGGACATAATAAAATTTATAAAGAAGAAGACTGGAATATCAGTAGATGAAGATATAATAGTAAAGCAATTAACGTTGGAAAACACCCACTTAGATTGTTTTATGGTAGCGGCCGATTTCACATATAAAGAAAACTTTTATAATCCCCAATTCTGGCCTAAAGGAGTGGGATACAAAAGATTTGACTTTCAACGGTACAACGAAAAATATAAACCAAATAAAAGTCATTATCAAAAACCAAACTCTTTTTTAGATGTATAGATTCATATGAGCAAAATAAAAATATTAAAACAAAATATATCGCTAAAAATAAGTATAGCAGGAAACATATCTTTAGTATATATTATCAAAATATACAAAGTATTACAAACAAAATAAATGAAATAGAATTATTTATAGAAGAAACTGAACATTGTTTTGAGGTGCTGGCCTTTACCGAACATTGGTTAAAAGAAAATCAGGAAAATTTTGTGAAAATTAGCAACTTCTGTATGGCTTCTAATTTTGTGAGACAGTTCTCAGTACATGGCGGCAGCTGTATATACATCAGAAATAATATACAATTTAAGGAACTTGAACAACTAAAACAGAAAAATCAAGAATTAGTAATTGAGTGCAGTGCTATTGAAATTACATCATGATACAATAAATAAGAGATAAGATATCGCGCAGCTCGTGACGTCACTCGGTGAGCTAGGACGCCATTAAACGCCTGGCTGTCAGGAGTGTCAGGCAGAATTGTCCAGCTGTTGCGGATATTTTTGTGTTTAAAAGTTAAAAAATCGTCGAAAATGAGATGTGCTGTGTATGATTGTGATGTTGATAATCAATCAAGAGATTCTACGCACGATATAAAGTTTTTTAGTTTCCTGAAATAAAAAAAATGTATGGAATTTTTTTTTCACTTCCTACATATTAAAGGTAAAATTTGACGTCAAAACTGGTTTTTCTTAGTATACTTAACTTTCGGCAAGAAACAATTTCTGAGAAATTAATTATAAATAAGTTTTCTATTATGCTGCATACTATCTGGCGATCGCACTGTATTTTTACGTAAAAACATTCTTCAAAATTCCTAAATATCAAATATATTGAATGTACTATCGCGGCCGAAAAAAAGATTTTTTATCAAGTAGTATGTTTTTTCGAAAAATTTTCCTTTGTAAATGGGAGTGTTTACATCAGTTATGTCAATTAAATTATTTTGACAAGAAATCATTGGTGGGGTCGTATTTATTAAAAAAAACTAATAAGAAATAACTTGTTAATATTTTTTAATTATAAGAAAACAATTAATTAGTATGGTTTTGAGAGAAGCAGAAAAAAGCTAGGTACATCATCACCACACTTGGAGAAGGGTGGTCTTAACAACGCATGGCAAGTCAAATTAATTGCAGCAAAGGCTCAATTCAAAAACTAAACAAAAAGACACACCTTCCGCTATTATCTGTTTTGTACAAATATTCTTCATCAAACTTGTGACCCCTGGGACGGTAAACTCGCAGTTGACCATTGTAGCAGGACTGAAATATCTTTTCGTCGGAAAAGACCACTCTCTCCCAGTAACGATCTTATTCATTAATAAAAGTATTTTCAAACTGCATTCTTGCCTCTTTATTGACATCTGTTAGTCGGGGCTTTTTTTTTAGCACTGGCACAGTTAAATAGACACCTTTGCTCTCGCAACCGTTTTCTTGCTGTCCTAACAGACGCTGGGAAGTTGGTTTGCTCTTTGGCTTCAATAGAATTAGAAAATGGGTTTAAATTCACATAGTTAACCAGGATATTGTCGTTTTCTAGAGAACTCTTTCTTGGCCGTCCAGAACCCACTGCCCTGCTCAGATCATGAGTTTCTTTCCAATTTTTGTTTAGTTTTTGAATCGTGCTTTTGCTGCAATTAATTTCACTTGCTATGCGTTGTTGAGACCACCCTTCTCCAAGTTTGGCGATGATGTAGCCCTCGATGTAGCCTTTTTCTTTTTCACTCAAAACATGATAAGGCATGATTATTATAATACAAAATTTATTTTTGCATGACAATGACGTTGACACTAATAAAAAAAATATTGGGATTGATACGACACTGAATAGAACCATAATTACAACGGGAAAATCAGTCGATTACTTTTTTTCGGCCGCGATAGTACATGGTTAATTTATCCTTTTTTCCATTTGACTTGCCATTTTTGTAATTTCGAAAACTTCGAATAACAAGAACCCCAAAATTATTAATTTGTAGGGTCAGACATATTCAACAATTACAAATCGAAATACATGCCTACGAAAAATATAAATTAGGAGTTAAGCTATTGACTTAGTTAACGGTACTCTGGAAAAAATTGAAAGTTATTTAAAAACAAACAAGCTTAAATTAAATATAAAAAAGACCAAAGCCATGATTTTAACAACTAATCATAAATATAAACAAATAAATACGGACATTATTGATATCAAAATGGAAAGTGAAAGTATAGAAATAGTAGAAGAAATGAAATATCTAGGCTTTATCATAGATAATACTCTTACTTTCAATAGCCATGGAGAATATATTATTAAAAAAATTTCAAAGAAGTTATATTTTTTTTCTCGAGTAGCAACAAAACTTTTGATGTATGCCAGAGTTACTTGTTATAACAGTATAGTCCAACCACATTTTGACATTTTGATTATTGTGCTACTATAATATACATGTTTAATCAAAAACTTCAGAACAGAGGTATGAGAATCATACTGCAATGTAATAGGTATACACCAATTCAGGGCATGTTGGATACTTTGCAGTGGTTGTCAGTATCAAAACGGCTATATTATCTAAGTATGGTTTTTATATATAAAATTGTGAAAGGCCTTCAACCACCCTACCTAAATATTTTTTTAAGAACGAATGACGAAATTCATCAATATTCAACAAGGTCTAGAAAACATTTTCATATATCAAAACCTAATTCGAAGAAGTGTTGGAATTCTTTGTTTTTAGTGGACTAAACAGTTTTAATATGCTTCCCGACATCCTTAAAAACACTGATAATTTAAGAACATTTAAAAGCAAATTATTGAGTTATATCAAAACTGCAATAGATACCTAAAAATTTTGTATATGATAAACTAATTAGTGTTAGATACCTTAGTAATTTAATATTATAATAATCAACTGTCACAATAATAAGAAAATATTGTTATGTTATTTATTTTTATAGTAATTGAATTGAATACTTTGCTGTTTTAATTTTGACATTTTAATTTGCTTAGTGCGTATAAGTATAATAAACATAAAACAATGCGTAACTGAATGTTAAAATGTTAAAATAGAATATTTTTAAGTGAAAATGTACAATATAATATAACTTCGTGCCATAACATGTTGTATATTAGGAAATTCCCTCGGAAATTCCTATTTTTTCAATAAAGTTATTATTATACTTATATTCACGTATATATAGAAATATCGGCATAAAATAAATCAAATGTAATAATCCGTGTTATCTCTGGGCTCTAATAAATTTAATCTAAAATGTAATAATTTAAATAGCCGTCATTAACTTAGAATTACACTATAAGCAGTGAACCCTTATTATGAATAAAAGCCATAAAAACAGAGTTCTTAACTAACATAATTTGATATTAAATTCAAAAACGCGACATAGATTTTAAAAATTACTCACTGCGTGACGTCATGCGCCAACCGGACGAAATTTAAACGCTATGATATCATATCTTGTGTTATAAATATTGTTTAAAAGTTATTTGTGGCATCTTTCTGTATTTTCTTTCTGTTCTTATTTGGGATTTACGGCCACACTTCTGAACATTACCCAGATAATTAGTGCATCCCCTACGGTGAAAAACTCTGCCCTAATATGTGCAGAGAGTTTGACTTCAGAACCTAGTTTGAGGTCATATGGGGATCAGGAAAACATGAGGTGGACATCCCGATTCGTGGGAGGAAGTCCGCCATATTGGATTTTATGTCAAATCGACGGGTCGCTGTATCTCCGTAACGCCTGGTCTGATTTGAACGATTTTTTTTTAGTTCGATTGCAAATTTTGTTTAGAACAAGAAAGGTTACATTCATTTTTTACGTAATAAGTAATACCCCCAAAAAATACAAAAAAGGGAATTAAAATTATTCTTTCCCGTTCATTGTCATTTCCACCCATTTTCTTGCACCGTAACAAAAAAAAGACTTGAAACAATATTTGTAGGCTATTGTATTAGCTACAAATCTGCGTTTGAAAAATTAAATTTTCTGAAAGAATAAGAAAGATACGGCAATTTTAGTCCCGAGCCGACACTCCAGGCTGCTACAATTTGAATGTAGTTGCTACCCCTGAGCGTGTTTATAAAATATAATGAAATTAACTCTTTATATAAACATTTTTGCAAGATTTGTTTAATACACATTTGCAAAATTTAGAGCATTAAATTTAATTTTTTTTACAAGTATAATTTTTTTACGCACTACGTTTTGCATGAGCAAGTTATTAAAAAATTATCAGGAATAGCGCGCAAAATATTTGGAGGCTCTAAAAATTCCTCCTCATCATCTAATTTATGCCCAAAATTAACGGCATTTAATGGAGCAAAATGTATACCCTTGAAACGATTTAGATATAAATGAGCGCAATAATTTGTTTTAATATGTTCCAAACAAGAAAACGCTGTTGGTGGCAAATTTTTAGGGATAAAATTATTCGTATTAAAACAAATCCAGGACCTTAGTTCATCAACAGATTTACATTATTGTAGATTTATGCGCGATTTATACAGGATTCTAAGCTGTACACACCAAAATTTTTTAGAAATTTTATAGGATCAATTTTAGTATTGGCTTTTTAGAACCAATTTTACTAGTGTAATCACATCCAGTTAGAATGTGAGCAGCTGGAAGAACATGATATTCAAAAATTTTATGAATAGGTATAGTATATCTTAGGATTGTCCCTTACCCCAATCCGAAACCATATTTCCTTTTTTAGCGGAAATGAAGAAAAATAATACAAAAGGAGAATAAAAGCGACAGTGTCAGAGGATAAAATTACCGCACGATTTTCATTATAATTCATAATATGTGCCATGGAATAATTTTGTGGTCAACTTCTTCCAATGTTATTAGGTTCAAATTTTCCTCCAAATTATTCTTAATAATTTCCGATTCACTCTTGCTTATATATAAACAAGGAAATACCACATTCGCACAATTAACAAAGGAACTAAGACACATATTAAAATTAACATTGCAAGCTATATACAGCGTGTCCCACTTTTAATGGCCCCCCCTTCAAAACTCAGTTATTAGTTATACAATTTCAACCAAATTTGGGTTACTATCAACGGCCTTTGGTGTGATCTTTTTGAATTAAACAAAACTTATTTTTGCCAGTGGCGTGCATTTTTATTAGGAAAAACGGGGTCACTTTTTCGAGAAGTCATATTAGGCATTTTTTTATAGAAAAACTAATGCAGTATTATTAATCAGCATGCTTTGGAACCCCCATGTTTAAAATTTTACTACATTTTGATGAAGGGTTTCCGAATAACGGGCCCAGTAAAAATACATTTTTTCAGTCGTAAATAACTGATAACTTGAAAACGGTGTGTGATGCGAAAAAAAGTCATTCGTCATTTTCAATTTAAACTAATTTACTCAATCACATCATGTGCTCAAAAGTTTGAAATGAAATAATTTACTTGACAACGGTCTATTTTTTCAAAAATAGTTTAATTTAATATCAGAGCAACCTTTTTTCTTTTGCTATAAAATTGATTTATTATCACATAAGATCATTTTTTATCACTTAATGCCCAAATAATACAGAACCGGTTAAAATATTTTTTCATCGTCCAATGAAAAATTTTTGCTTACAGCATTTGAAATTTTTGAAGGCATGGGGAGATAGATTAAATCAAGAATGGCTTTTTTCACAACGCAAACCGTTTTCAAGTTGTCAATTATTTATGACTGAAAAAATTTATTTTTATTGGGCCCGTTATTCGGAAACCCTTAATCAAAATCATGTGAAATTTTCGGCATGGGGGTGCTAAAGCATGCTGATTAATAATATTGTATTAGTTTTTCTGTAAAAAAATGCCTAATATGACTTCTCGAAAAAGCGACCCCTTTTTTCTTAATAAAAATGCACGCTACTGACAAAAATAAATTTTGTTTAATTCAAAAAGATCACACCAACGGTCATTGACACCGATCCAAATTTGGTTAAAATTGGATAACTAATAACTGAGTTGTGAAGGGGGGCCATTAAAAGTGGGACACGCTGTATACCTATTTCTAAAAAATTCCTGTAAGTTGAATTTATTTTTTGAAGATGACCAAAAACAGGTATTGAAGTTTCATCTCTAATATATCCCAGCTCTATTGGATTTTGTGGCACATATCTTCTGTTGCGTTCATTACTTTTAATAGAATTTGATAAATAACTGTCAAAAATAATATCAATACGTGAGGCATTTTTGCAAATATTTGTAATGTAAGAAATAAAATTTTGAAACAAAGAACCAAAGGTTTTAATTTCTCTCATTTTCATATTGCGAATAGTCAATCAATAACCAAAATACTTGGCATTGATGTTCAAGAAGAAGGAGAAATATAATTATTTTTTATATCACGAATTTCGTATCCACTAATGTTATTATATGTAAGGTCCTTAGTCGGCAGTTGGATAGTATTAAAAAGAAAACCTCAAATTTTCATAAGTCGACGTTTCAACAATTATTTATTGTCTTCTTCAGGACTAATGAGGCATGTGGTTTTCTGTCAACATAATCATCATCGTCAAAACTATAAAAACGTAACTTATAACATATGGTTTTTTTTTAAATATTTGGCAAGTATAGTTTATACAAAGTCAATTGAAACTGAAACGTTTCATCTGCACCGCCTTAAAGGTAGTCGGTACTTTGTCGGCACTTTTAAGTTATAAAAACGCTTGGATTCAATTGACTTTGTATAAACTATACTTAAATTGTTCATGAAAATAAATATATTCTTGTGAATCGATATGCAGGCAAAACAATTATTTTTATCTAGCACATTTTCCAGCACATGAAGTAAATCTGATTTAGTAGCTTTCTCCATTTTACCATATTCTTGCAGGCGCTGAGTAGTAGGTATATCAACTAATAATTGTTCAAATTGTAACCGCTTGGAGTGCCACCGCGGAACTAAAATAGCTATAACTTTCTTATTCTTTAAGATAATTTAATTTTCCAAACGCGAGTTTATAGCTAAAGCAATAGGCTATAAATATTATTTTAATTTTTTTTTTGTTACGGTGCAAGAAAATGGGTGGAAATGACAATGAACGGGAAAGAATAATTTTAATTCCCTTTTTTGTATTTTTTGGGGGTATTACTTAGAGTTACGTAAAAAATGAATGTAACCTTTCTTATTCTAAACAAAATTTGCAATCGAACTAAAAAAAATCGTTCAAATCAGACCAGGCATTACGGAGATACAGCCACCCGTCGATTTGACATAAAATCCAATATTTTTTTTTTTTTTTCTAGTTCCAGGGCCGTCTGCTGGGTACAGTACCGGTGACACTGCAGCCATGTAGGCTTATTGTGTCATTCCCTGGTTGTTCAAATCCTTCCGGTAATTCCTGTGTTGCTAATTAGCCGATACAGTTCTTTGACCGGTCTGTGTGACAGTGTTCTCGGGTGCGTTTTTGGTTCCCCAGATATATTCTGTCTTTTACGACCCAATGCCTCGCATTGGCAAAGTATGTGTTCCGCTGTTTCCGGCTCCTCTCCGCAGAGTCTGCAGCTCAGGTCACCTTCATACAGCCCCATTTTTTGTAAGTGTTGCTTCACTGGTGCATGTGAGCAACCCTGTTACTATTCTCAGTTGGTTCCTGTTTAAAGTAAACAGTTGCTGAGTTCGTTTAGTGCACGGTCCAGTCATAAATGCTTTGCCGTGTCTTTGCCCCGGTATGTTTTGCCAGTATTTGTTGTGTTCTTTCTTGACCCAGTCTGACACACACTTCTTTGCAGTACACTTTGGTATCGCAAGTGCTGGCTCTGGTCCAAGAAATGCTGTGGCTGATCCTTGTTTAGCAAGTTCGTCAGCTTTTTCATTTCCTAGTATCCCAGTATGACCTGGCACCCAGATCAGTTTGACTGTATTCCGTTCTGCCAGGATACTGAGTTCTTCTAGGCTTTCCCATACCAGTCTTGACGTCACCTTATAACATTCTAGTGCCTTCAGTGCCGCCTAACTGTCTGAAACGATGTGGATCTGCTTGTTTATGTAAGCTCTCCTTATGTTTTCGCGAATACATTGTTGAATCGCGTATATTTCGGCCTGGACACAGAATTAACAGACCAGAAGCGACGTTTAAAATGCCGACTTTGATGTTGATGTACCAAATCTACGTGACCTTGCGCCATTATTTTGTAGGTACTGTCAGGCGCGAAATTTAAATTTAATTCAAATGGTAGCATAATTTTATAATGAAAATTGTTACACAGTCGATTTTAACTATTAATAATTAGTTTAACTTAGAATTGTATTACATATTAACTTGTGTATTATCAATTATTTGGATATTATCGATATCTTGTCGAGTATTTCAAGTTTTTACAATATGATTTATCCAATTGTCCAGAATTTAAATGTACTTATATAGATGATTACATAGTGGTTCACGGATATATTTTTAGTATTAAAAAATATAAACAAATACGTTTACGAAAATGTAAACATCAAATAAGTAAAGAACTGATGTGCGTTTTTACCTTTTAAGTTACGCATAAACCTCAAAATTTGTATTTTTAGAAATTGCTTAGGTAAATGTGATTATACTGGATTTTACCCATTCTTGCGGAAAACTTAATATACAATGATTTCATCGTAATTGGAGAATCGGACTTCAACTAATACAACTAGAGAATTCAGTTTACTAGCCTGATATCGTCAACAACTAGGCATTCATGTATGTTATTGGGTTTGTTGTTTGTTCATAGAAATTTGTGATAGTTTTGATCCTTATAGAAATCTGAAATTTAAAAACATTTCGACTTCATATACGCAACAAAATAACAAATGTGCATGCCTCAGATGATAATTAAATCATAAATGACTTTATTTAGGCTTTATACAAGCATAATAATAACAAACATATATCCAATTTGATATACTTATATTGATGTTTCATCTCTAAACATACAGTTATTAAATTTATTGGACCTTCTTTAAAGTCGCATAAACAATGCATATCAAACAAAGAAAGAGAATTGTAAAATAATAATTAAATGAATCGCACACAAATATACACATTAACGACAATGTTTTCCAAATAAAGGACTCAAATTTCAAATAAAATTAGAAATTTAGTTACACTGGTTTTAGGTTAAGCGGTTGAAGTACCTACATAATAATGGCGGCTCCGCGCATGCGCATTCAAATTTAATTTTGACGCGAATGGGGAACGTCGCTTTTTGTCTGTTACTTCTGTGGCCTGGAATACTGTGCTGTGGTTGCCAAGCGCATAGCTAAAGCTTGCACTTGGGTTTACACCATGTATGCCAGACCCTGTTCCTGCTTCAGTCCTGGACCCGTCTGTATACCAGGTCAGTCCACTGTTGAGGAACTCTGGAATGCCCTCCATCCATATCTCTCGATCTGGTATGATCACCTCGAAAGGCTTATGGAAGGAGTATTTGGGTACCATGTGGTCTGACAGCATCTCAAGGATGGGGTCTGCCACAATGGCTTTAATACTTTCATACCTCGAGTGAGGACTATGGCGCATAGGCCTCCCAGAGTTTTGCAGTCTAAGGAGTCCCATCCTCGCCTCCCCCTGGATAACTATGTGAAGTGGGGGAAGGTTTAGCAGAACTCCCATTGCTGCAGTGGGGGTTGAGCGCATTGCCCCCGTTATGCCCAAACAAGCCAGTCTTTGTACCTGGCTTAGTTTGTTTGAGGCTGTTGCTTGCAGCACCTTGGGCCACCATGCCAGGGCTGCATATGTAATAGAGGGCCTTACAACCGTGGTATAGAGCCAATGCATCATACCAGGCTTGAGTCCCCATGTTTTGCCACAGATTCGTCTAATTACCGTTAGGGTAATTTCCGATTTCCGTTTTATTTTTTCAATGTGTTGGTTCCAGGTAAGTTTAGAGTCAATCATAACTCCAAGTTACTTCACCACCCCAGACAGTGTTATTTCTTCACCTAGAAGTTTTAGGGGTGTCAGCCCCTCCAGTTTCCTTCTCTTGGTGAATGGTATGATAATGATTTTCTGGGGACTTAACTTTAGTCCCTCCTTCTTCACCCATCTCTGTGTCACATTTAGGGCCTCTTGCATTAGTTCCCTAACGGTGATGTTAAATTTACCCCTTACTGTGATGACTATGTCATCAGCATAGCCCTGGACGGTAAATCCTTTCCTGCTGAGTATCTCAAGGAGCTCGTCCACCACCAGGTTCCATAGTAGAGGAGAAAGTACTCCTCCCTGCGGGCACCCCCTAGCTACTTGAGCTCCAAGAGTCTCGTCGAACATGGATGTGAATACCACCCTGCCTTTGAGCATGTTCGCGATCCACCTGCATGAGGTGGAATCGATCCCTCGCTCTCTGGCAGCCCTGGTAATTGAAGAGAATGAGGTGTTGTCAAAAGCACCCTCGATGTCAAGGAAGGCTCCCAACCCAACCTCCTTCTCTTCTAGCGTGTCCTCCATTCCCCTAATTAGATGATGAAGTGCTATTTCTGTAGATTTTCCTGCCTGATATGCATATTGGTCGGGGTGCAGTGGCTTCGTGGTCAACGCACCATCCCTAATGTGTCTGTCAAGCAGTTTTTCTAGGGTCTTAAGTACAAAGGACATAAGACTTATTGGCCTTAGGGATTTGGCTTGAGAGTGAGCAACTCTCCCGCCTTTGGTATAAATGCCAAAATCCAATATGGCGGACTTCCTCCCACGAACCGGGATGTCCACCTCATGTTTTCCTGATCCCCATATGACCTCAAACTAGGTTCTGAAGTCAAATTCTCTGCACATATTAGGGCAGATTTTTCCACCCCAGGGGAAGGACTAAATCTGAAAAATATCTGGATTATTTAAAAAATAACCTTTACGCCTGTGACTTTACGTCAAAGGAACAGTTAAAGGTTGGTTTTTTGACATAAAATATAATTAAAATAAAATAAAAACAATGATGCTTTGCAGACGTTTCGGAAACTTAATCTGTTTCCTTTCTCAATGCTAAATAGTCTTTCTCTTGTGTAATTCGTGAAATTACACAATTTTAATGTTTATATCATAACCATAGATACTTACTACGCTCACAGAAAAGTTGATTAGATTAGATATTCAAGTTGCTAAGTTCTTCTTTTAGCATTGGTAACCATATTGTACAACAATCTACAGAATAATTTGATACGCATTTGTCTTCATTTATTAAAATTATTGCAGATTCCTTAATTTTTCTCTTTTTACTGTCCTGTTCTTTTGTTAAAATTTTTGCTCCATTCGAATTTATTGGATGTCCGTTTTCGAAAGCGTGTTCACAAATTTTTGATTTTTCAATTTCATTTTTTCTAATATAACTTTTGTGTTCGCCCAATCTTACATTGAAACGTCTGGATGACTCACCAACATAATATTTGTCACATTCACAACACGGAATACTGTAAAGTACCCGAACGGCAATACACAACATTAACAATGATTCCTTATGTACAGGGGTTATCTGAACAGCTACGCACTATCGGTGATAAATTTAATGTTAAAACGGTATTTCAAACTACTAACACTTTAAGATCTGTACTTACAAAAACAAAACCGGTTAATAGTGATCAAAATTCAAAAAACTGTATTTACAGTATTCCATGTTGTGAATGTGACAAATATTATGTTGGTGAGTCATCCAGACCCTTCAATGTAAGATTGGGCGAACACAAAAGTTATATTAGAAAAAATGAAATTAAAAATCAAAAATTTGTGAACACGCTTTCGAAAACAGACATCCAATAAATTGGAATGGAGCAAAAATTTTAACAAAAGAACCGGACAGTAAAAAGAGAAAAATTAAAGAATCTGCAATAATTTTACTAAATGAAGACAAATGCGTATCAAATTATTCTGTAGATTGTTGTACAATATGGTTTTGATTGATTGATTGATTAATAGCGGGGTTGGGTCAAACCCAAATTGCACTGCAGCTCAATTGACTTATTGTACATCCCCGATTCTTACATGAGCTCCGTCCCTTTAATGAGGTTTAATAGCTTCTTTGCAAGATTTTCATGCGGAAGATTGTCCCCGCATTGTAAATCACCGAAAAGAGCAAATCTCCTTCGGCCCAGTGCTTCGCAGTCGTACACTATGTGCGAGGATGTTTCTTCCTCCTCTTCACATAGTCTGCACATCGTACTGCCCCTATGCACGCCTATACGTTGCAGGTGCTTTCTCATGTGGCAGTGTCCTGTTAAAAGGCCCACTACATGTTTAATTTGAGGTCGTCCCAAATGGATGACTTCAGAAGTCAATTTTTGGGAAGGTACTCCGATAGTGGCCTTCCCTTGGTGTTGGCCAGGTGTCATGTCCCAGCGTTGCAGATGTTCCTTGAAAGACCATCTTTGAACCGCCGTTTTGACTGCCTGTTTTGAAATACCAATCACAGGTTCAGGCCCTGTGAATGGTGTCGCAGAACCCGTTCTTGCCAGGTTATCTGCTTTTTCATTGCCCTCAACCCCCGAGTGACCTGGTACCCAGATGAGTTCGACATTGTTCACCCGGGACAGGATACAGGTACAATATGGTTACCGATGCTAAAAGAAGAACTTAGCAACTTGAATATCTAATCTAATCAACTTTTCTGTGAGCGTAGTAAGTATCTATGGTTATGATATAAACATTAAAATTGTGTAATTTCACGAATTACACAAGAGAAAGACTATTTAGCATTGAGAAAGGAAACAGATTAAGTTTCCGAAACGTCTCCAAAACATCATTGTTTTTATTTTATTTTAATTATATTTTATGTCAAATAACCAACCTTTAACTGTTCCTTTGACGTAAAGTCACAGGCGTAAAGGTTATTTTTTAAATAATCCAGATATTTTTCAGATTATCTGGGTAATGTTCAGAAGTGTGGCCGTAAATTCCAAATAAGAACAGAAAGAAAATATCTTGTGTTGTTGTATCATGAAATTACATCATCAAAAGTAAAAATTATAAATATATACAGGGTGTTTCATGAGGAACTGTACATAGTCCAATGGTAGATAGGGCCCATCAAGGTTAGTAACAAACCACTATTTAAAATCATTTTAGCCAAGTATTTAGGGTTGTACAGGGTGATTTATGAATTTTTACCAAAATTTGCTTTCGTTGCCTTTTAGAAACTAATTGTCCGATTCAATTTATTTTCGGTACACATTAAGTACTATCAAACACCAACAGTTCGCCATAATTACAAAACCAAAATTCCAGGTCCGTATTAGGAAAAATTTCATTTTATCTGTGCCCCCTAAAAAGTTCACCCTTTATATATTTTTTTTAAATCTTATTACTGTAGTTTGAAAGTACATAAACTACCAACAAAAGTGGAATACTTCGTGTTCTTGTCACACTTACAACAG
Organism: Rhagium mordax; assembly: GCA_963680705.1. Lineage (NCBI taxonomy): Eukaryota > Metazoa > Arthropoda > Insecta > Coleoptera > Cerambycidae > Rhagium > Rhagium mordax. Next base: position 71,489,907 of record OY796656.1, on the reverse strand, counting down.
ATACAAAATAAACACATTAAATTTAAACATTATCTTGTTAAAATTCAAACTTTCAGTAATTCATTGTTATTTGTCAAAGTTCCTATCAGTTTAAGTTTCTAAGTAATTATAACTATTATTAGTTAAAAATAGTATGAAATACCAACAGTTAGTCCCAATCAGACAAGACTCCAGGACCGTATTAGGAAAAATCATCATCTCGTCGATTGCTCCTAAAATTTTCACCCTGTATATCTTATTCTTAACTTTACTTGCTATAATTTAAAAGTACATAAAGTATAAACAAGTAGTGTAGTGTGATCCGTTTTCTTATTACACTTTCAACAGGTTTTAAACCAACCAACAAAATTTATCTCGATAAAATTGACATTTTCAATAAATTGGTTTCAGTTAGAGCAGTTAGAGCTATTCTGTCTGTATATAATACTCATTGAATTCTAAAACAATTTAATAGTAACAGAACAGAACAAGCAAAATAAAAAACGCAACATGAATACAAAACAACATAACAAAACAAAATAATACATACTCGAATACATATTAACAAAATAAAAAGTAAAAATCTATAACTTATTTTCAAAATGTAACCCCCCCCCCCTCTTCACGGCATTTTATTACCTACTACTACTAAATGTCCCACAGATTTTCGTATAACGTCCGGGAAGTTTCTTATTACGTTATAATACTGTTCAATTCGGTCTATTAATTGCTGCTCTCAAGTTGGACTAATGGCATTAGTAACGTAGAAACAAAAGTTATACCTCATCAACAATTATACCTGTCAAACTATTGTCAAAGCCGACTACTCCTTTTGTTAACAGTGTCGGTAGATAAAAAGTCTATTATATTCCTACTGTAGAAAGAATTGACAAACTTTCGCAGAAATCCTGCACAAACGTCTTTAGCTGCACACTAAATAAAATAAGTTCATTTCTTAAAACTAGAACTGAACATGAAAATATTCTACATTACAAATTAGAACAGAATGTACTAGATTACCCTTTAATTACTACACAACTTATGTGTCGGTAGTTGGACGTTCATAATTATTATTGAAAAGTGTGGATCACACTACACTACTTGTTGATACTTTATGTACTTTTAAATTATAGCAAGTAAAATTAAAAATAAGATATACAGGGTGAAAATTTTGGGAGGAATCGACGAGATGATGATTTTTCCTAATACGGTCCTGGAATCTTGTTAATTGCGACTAACTGTTGGTATTTCATACTATTTTTAACTAATAATAGTTATAATTACTTAGAAGCTTAAACTGATAAGAACTTTGACAACTAACATTGAATTACTGAAAGTTTGAATTTTAACAAGATAATGTTTAAATTTAATGTGTTTATTTTGTATCTATTGTAAATGTGACAAGAAAACGAAGTATTTCACTTTTGTTGGTAGTTTATGTACTTTCAAACTTCAGTAATAAGATTTAAAAAAAACATGTACAGGGTGAACTTTTTAGGGGGCACAGATAAAATGAAATTTTTCCTAATACGGACCTGGAATTTTGGTTTTGTAATTATGGCGAACTGTTGGTGTTTGATAGTACTTAATGTGTACCGAAAATAAATTGAATCGGACAATTAGTTTCTAAAAGGCAACGAAAGCAAATTTTGGTAAAAATTCATAAATCACCCTGTACAACCCTAAATACTTGGCTAAAATGATTTTAAATAGTGGTTTGTTACTAACCTTGATGGGCCCTATCTACCATTGGACTATGTACAGTTCCTCATGAAACACCCTGTATATCGACCCTCATCGAGCGACTAAATCAAGTGAATACATTATTATTCTATGTGGCGATTTCAATCTGGATTTACATATTAAAAAAAGACAATAAAGTAAAACTGTTTTTAGATCTTCTAGCAACATTCGACATGAAACACTCTATATATGAACCAACGAGAATTTCTACCACATCAGCAACAATAATAGATAATATATTTTATAATACATCAGAATATGAGAGCAAAGTATTTAGGAATGGACCCTCAGATCTTTTGGATTAAAGATACAGTTTCCAGTGAATGTTTCACAAAAAGATCTCAAATATAAAGTACCCTAGAACGTAGGATTATTGTTAATGAGAAACTCCCACAATTTAAAGAAATGATAAAAAGCATTAACTGGCAGCAAATTATAGTAAAGCAAAATCCGAATCTAAGCACATATAACTTCATAAAAATATTTCAAGAAGTACTTGATGAAATATATCCCAAAAAATCTCATAAAATAAATATCCATGTGAAAAAGTTGTTTGGATGAATAAAGATCTCAGAATAAGAAATAAGAAGTAAAGTTAAGGGGCAACTGTATGAAGAGATGTTACAGGGAAATGTGTCAAAAGAAGCTTATAAACAATATAGTGTTAACCGTAAAAATAAAATCAGTGAACAAAAAAAATGCTCACATTCCAATTATATATTGAATTCTAATAATAAGACCAAAGCAACCTGGGACTTGGTGAAAGATACTGTAGGAAAGGTCAACTTTAATGAATTTGATATAGAAGTTCTACGACAACCTGATCAAAGGAGTCAAAAGGAAACATTAAATATGATAACTACTATGTACGAATAAATGAGGATGTTAGTGACAGTAGTAATGCTGAAAAAAACTTTACTCATATTTATAAATATAATAATACAATGGATTTGTATGAAACGACTCCGGCAGAAATTTACAATATAATACTCCCTAAAAGATACGGCATCTGTTGGTGTTGATGAAATACCCACAAAAGTATTAAAATACTGTACTAACGAACTATGTAAACCTCTGTCGGACCATTGAATATAGGAGTGTAAAAGAAGCGCGAGGAATATGAGAAAACCCGAGTATCTATTGTATCTCTATCCATTATCTGATTTCTCTGTCTAATCCGTTACCCCGCACCCTGATCACACCGCAATGACCATAATACTCCGCTGCTGTATTGAGACGCCACCAGCGGTGTTTATGAGAAGTTATGTTTAATGTTTAACTCGTATTTTCTTTAGTTCAATTTTCAAGTTACAGGACGCAGCGACCACTCCGACACTTGCCAAGGTGGTGTTGCTCCGACTCGGCTTGAGATAACGCGATGAATCATTTCGCTTCAAATCTACATAAATGCATTTCTTGATCTTTGATATAATAAATGAAATAATGTAAATTTTATGTAATATCATCTAGTGTAGTAAGAAAATACTTTAATTAACATTATGTACTTAATTTTATTTGTTTGAAAGACAAAGTATCCTTAAAATACGGTATGTAGGTATATGTTCTCTAATTAAAAAAAAAAAACATTTAGGAAACAGGAATATGTTTAAAAAAAACAAAAAAATATTTCACTGAATTTCTTTGTAAAAAGCCTATGAATTTTTAGAATAAAATATAGACTCACTCTTTTAAACAAATATCAATCATATGTGAAAAAAAATTTTTTCCCAAACCGTCAAGAAAGTGTCTACTTTCGACTTATTTGCGGAGCGAAAGTAGCGTTTTCCAATACACTAATGTCACTTTTAAATACTCTTATGTCACTTTTCAATACTCTTATGCCATTTGTACTTTCAAAATAAATAAATCTAAATTATTTTATATTATCAGAATCTTTTATTAAGAAACTAGAAACTATTAAATCTAAATCATTTTATATTAACAGAAACTGTTATTTAGAAACTAAAAACCATGTAGCCATATAGTTACATGGAAAACTAATGATTTATATTATATTTATTTTTGTAGACACAAGTGAAGCAAATTGTCAGTGTGACGTTTTTTTTTGTGCATTAAATTTTTAGGTTTTTAAAAAGCGGTTTCGGAAAAATAGTGTAGGTACGTTATGCGTCATTAAAGTGTCTCTCTTAAGTGCTTGACTCGGAGACTTCGAAGAAGTACTCGGACGCTAAAGCGACCTCGTATTCTTCACCAACCATCCTCGTCTTGCAAAAGAGCACTTTCATGAGTTGTAATGTAATATTTGTGCTCTATTTGTGCTCTATATGTGTATATAGAGAATAGAGAAGTACAGAAGTAAATCAATTTTAAAAATGTGTGGAAACTATAAGTGGTTTTCACAATTTTTTTTTCTAAATTGAAGTTGACAATAAAACAAATGAGTTATTGAAAAAAAATCGATTTTTGAATATATGTAATTTGATTAAAATGAACCAGAACATCGCTTACGTGTGAAAATAGACAGAAACTAATATTCCTTAAAACAAAATGTTTACTTTTTAAATTAAACGTTTTAGTTTTAATTAAAACCATCAGTAAGAAACTGTTTTTGAAAATAAGTTTTTATCTGAATCAGTATCGGTATCGGTCAGAGAGGTAGATACCGCATCGGTATCGGTGTCTCTGGAAACATGCGGTATATCCGCCCAGCCCTAATAATTATTAGATTGCAAATTGTAAAAACCAAATTGAAGCCCCAAATTAAATTTGTTTTGCTTATGATTCTGCAAATTTTTGGTTTAAAAATAATAGTAAAATAGGAGTAAAATAACATGCAATTAATTACTTATACGCATTATTTATTAATTAATAATCTAATATTTACGTTTACATACAGGATATGAAAAAAATTATACCAAGAGCATATTGTACTCATCGAAATAGTAAAAATATAAATTATAAACAATTTCTAAAACGCTTCTGAAATTATGCCCAAGATATTCGTCTTTACTTATCTTGTAAATAAGTTATTAAAACTTTTTCACCTTTTAATTGTTTGCATTTTATGTTGAAATTTATGACTTTTGGAGCTATAGTTGAAATGAAAATTTTACATTTACAATTTTGATTTTAATATTCGAAAGGTAAAGGAAATAATAACATAAATAATATACCTATCCATCTAAAATTTGTTTCTTCTGTCTTTAGAAGATTGAAATCACGTTATCGACTTCAGTTTCATACATGTATGACCAACATGAAAATAGTTATTTATGTACCATGACTTGTAAGCATTTGCAATCCGAGGCCCACAGGGCCGAGGTTTGCTAGTATTCGTGACCAAAAAACCGCACTGTACGACTCGCGGTGCACATTATATTTTTCGTCATACCCATGAATCATTAAACTAGAAAAGAACTTCAGGAAAACTAGTATTATAAGGTATAATCGTCAAAGACGCCGACGTTTTAAAAATTTTTATTTCAATAATTTATTTTTACACGTTTTGAATTTTGTAATTTTTAATCCAATTTTTATCTTGTACAACTAATAAGGAATGACAAATCACTCTGAAATTATAAATTATTTCGATACGAAAAGTTAAGCGACTGTTGCCGCGCTTAGTATGTGGATGGGTTACTATCCTACTTCTAGCGGCTTGTATATCAGCTATATCGCAGAAGCAATACAAATGTAGGCGAGAGGTGTACGAGTATTGAGGATATACCATCCTTCGGAGGGGATGTAAAGCAGTCGGTCCCTTGTCTATTAAATGTTAGGCAAGTAAAAAATCCCTACTCTAGGAAGATAACAGGTTCGGCAAAATTTCCAGGTTGGGGGTTGCTCGTCTCCTGGCGTCGGTGATTGGCCCTGGTAGCAGAAATAAGCCGACGTTAAATAAGTGATAAAAAAATTTTTTTTTTGAGTCAACTGACAAAGAATAAATTATTTAAGGAGATTCAGTTTATTTTCGTACCAATTATTTCAAAGTGAAACTTTTTTGGTCGCTCTGCACGTACAGGGTGACTCAAATTGGATGCTTTGGTCTCTCGAAATAGAAACGGTAAAAGATGAATAGTTGCTTAAATGGGGGGCGACGTTGCGCAATTTTATACCCAATAATGTTTTGTCAAATCGCCGCCAGCCACGCTTGACTTTGTTTTTTGAAATACGGACCTGATATTGTTTTTCCTTAATTCATTAGTATTTTTCATCCTGATTCCGACGATATATGACACTCATTAATTTCAACAATATTTCCAGTTCCAAAACTAAAACTAAGTCTTTAAGTGATTAAATCCATTCATTACATTTTTTTAATAACTTTTTTTTATCTGTTTTATAAGTTATACTTCCGATTTATATACCATGGCATATTATTGGATATAAAATTGCGCAACTTCGCCCTCATTTAACCAAATCTCTATCTCTTATCGTTTCTGACATCCCAATAGTGAGCATCGAATTTGACTCACGCTGTACAGGGTGTCCCAAATTACTTGATTTTGGCCATGGTAGAGATATAACATGGTATGTCACGGCGCACATTTTGACTACCGCTAGGACTACGTCATCAAGTAGAAATCTTGGCGCGAATTTTAAATATAAAGTAGAATAATTGGATAGATTTTGCTATTTCTAAATAACATCTAATCTTGAAATTAAGTACCTACAAATTGAAAATCAACGATGCTTATTATCGGAATGTTTACCTGCACTTTTAATTAGAATGTATTTGACATAATATGAAATAAACTTTGAAATTATAATCATGATTTTTAATAAATAAAAGTTGTAACATTTCACATTTGTAGACTTTAATTAAAAATAATTTATTCTTTCATTGAATATAGAATGTTAGATAATGTTTACATAATTGTTCATAATATTCGATGAAAGAATATATAGTTTAAAGTAATGAGGGATATTCAACAAAGTTGAAATCTACTTACTATTAAAAAAGACATGGAAAAACATAATAATAACTACATAATAAAGCATAACATAACTATTTTTTGAATCCTGTAAATTTTGTGATCTTGTTTGTTTTTCTAGAGTTATCTTGTATTTTTCTGTTGATTTCTCGTAGACGAATTTAAGTAAGTTCTTGTCCAAACGAGACAAATTGAATAGCATAGCTGGCAAGCATCTTTTGCTATATTGTCAAAGATTTGATCCTCTTCAATTTCTCGCCGTGGTTAAAGGAGTCCTCCATGACCTTTGAGCATTTTTCAATTAAAACTGATACCACCAGACCAGACTAAATTAATAAATTCAAATAACCAAAACTTAACATTCTTAAATGTTGTGTAGCAGATTTGACAATTTGTTATTTGACAGTTGACAGTTCCCACTTTGCAGAAAACAGATAGCTATTTAGTGGCACTCAACAAGTTTTTCTACTTGCGCAGTACAGTACGAAAATCGAGCCGAGATAAAACTAACCATATTTTATCTCAACCATGGATTTTGGCTGGTTTTCCTATTTCCAGACCAGGTAGAGAAAAACTGACATATGAGTCTAGAGCTCGATTTTTGTGAAACGCCAATTGGTGAAAACCACATTTCGATATCTCTAACCGATTCCGAGATATCGGCAAAAATTGACATTTTACACCGAAAATTTTTTTTGTAATGTTAAAATATGTCATTTTTAAAGAGAAATGTGTTATATTGGCTGCAAGGATGACTAGACATATCATGGCATACATATTTTTGGAAAGCTTATTTTTTTTTCCTTTTTTCTAGTCAGCCAACTATGGTTTCCATTTGAAATAACAAAGTTAGCTTTGATATCAAACAATCGAAAAGCGATATATTTTTTTTGACAAATGCATCTTATTCTACGTCAAAAAGTGCCTGTAGAAAGTTTTTACCGTTTGAAAAAATATCCACAAATAAAAAAGTTGACAGTTTTTCGGAATCTGTAAAATGTCAATTTTTGCCGATATCTCGGAAACGGTTAGAGATATCGAAATGTGGTTTTCACCAATCGGCGTTTCACAAAAATCCAACTCTAGACTCATATGTCAGTTTTTCTCTACCTGGTCTGGAAATAGGAAAACCAGCCAAAATTAAGCAATTTGGGACACCCTGTACAGTGTACATTGAAGTAACTTACAATTTGTTGCAATTGTTGCACTGGAAAAGATCGTTGCTAAAAATATGTAAAAAATTGGACTGAGACAGTTTTAAGTGACAGACCCTGTATATTGTCAAAATCTGGTCACACTAATATAGGTACCTACTGAAATAACATTGTCAAATACACATTGACAAATCAAAACTAACCCACTAAAAATGGGTTAAATCTAAATATTAACGTATCAAATATCTCAATGTTTTTTGTTTTTTGTTAAGAACAAACTATAATAGCTGTCATCAAATATGAAAATTTTTGTCTGTACACGTCGATCATCAATCTGTTTAAAAATAACATCCCGTAAAATAAATAAAAGATGAAAGACCCTACATGTGCATGTAAACACCTAAATGAACCGAATGCGATTTCAACTTTTTTTAGGGAATTTTTCAGAGAAACTACAGTATACCTCACTTTTTGTTTACCTCTTTCAATATATGGTAAAGGAACGGCATTTTTATACAATAACTTCCGTTTGGCGTTTTTATGCTAGCGCCACGCTGTGGTGATCGACGTTACTTTCACGTCACACATCGCTATTAAATAAAGGTCTCTCTTTACCAATGACATCGCGCAAATCAGCTGAAACTTTCGCAGCCAATTTGCACAACGCCGTGTAAAGTTCGAAGCCCGCATCAGCCTCGTTCAAAAACGTTAGGTGTCGCTTCTTTATAATTCCTATATTCAATGGTCGGACATAATCAATATGTGTTTCAGTTTGGGAATTTTTCCAGAAGATCTGAAAAAAACGGTTATCAAACCAGTGTATAAGAAGGGCAGCAAGGAAGATATTTCAAACTACAGACCGATTGCTTTGATTTCAATAATTGCCAAAATATTTGAAAAAGCCTTACTTAATCATATAATAGAGTTTACACAAAAATATGACATAATAACAGAAATGCAAAGTGCTTATATAAAAGGAAGATCAACAGTGAGGGCAGTATACTTAGCAATATGAATTGTCATTATTTAAGCTATTTTTGATTTTTTATTTTGTATAAACACAGTATTGCTATTGTTACTATTATTATTTTTACTTATTTTCAATATTTTCTGTAATTGGGTGTAAACCTGTTGAAAATAAATATATTGTTATAATAAGGAGAGAGTTGTTGAGCTTTTTTTGGGTTTGTCAAAAGCTTTTGACAGCGTAGATCATGCAATACTTTTAGAAAAAATTGAAATAAAGGGGAAATATACAGGGTGATTCACGAGGAAAGGGACAAAATGTTATGGTAGATAGAGTTCGCTTAGGTGAATTAGAAATGACTATTAAAAAAAGCCTGAGCCTTTTTTTTATTGAACTACTGATTTATAAGTTTTGCCCAATACTTCGTAAGGTCATATCTTTTAAACTAATCACTAGAATCAGCTCGTATTGTGGGTATAGATAGATAGTTTATTCATTCAAGTTCAATAATTACAAATAGAATTATAATTATCAATACTTATGTCAATTAATTACAAACAGACAAACAAATACTAAAATAAAATAGAGACAATATATACCTATTATCCGGACATACAAAGGAAGAAGATTTTAATATGATACAAGCCGAAAAATAAAACAGGCCAAATAAAAGGAGATCTGTTGTAAAGGGACAGATTCATACAGTTAGGTAATGCTAAGGTTTAAAATCTAAAAATTCTTTTACTGAATAGGGTTCTATATCATTTATGTATTTTACAAGGGTTGCCTTAAATTTTTTTATATTATCTACTAATTGTATTTCCAGTGGCAGTGTGTTATAAAATTTAATGGCTGAATACTCAGGACCTTTTTCTGTGTTAGACAGTTTATGTTTTGGATAAGCATAATTAGATTTATTTCTTGTCAGATAGTCGTGTTGCATCAGTCTGTTATCAAATTTTTCTTTATTATTGACTAGAAACATAATACATTCCAATATATAAATGGCAGCTACAGTTTGAATATTATTTTTCTTAAAAACTCCTCTGCACGTATCCAAGTAATTTATCTTAAACATAATTCTTATGATGCGTTTTTGTATAGTAAACACCCTGTTTAAATGTATGCTGCCTCCCCATATTAAGATTCCATACTTTAAATGAGAGTATACCTTACCGAAATAGGTTAGACGTAGGGTACTTACATTGACATTTTGGCTAAGTATTTTTATTGCGTAGCAACTTGAGGCTAGTTTTTTACAGAGTACTTCAATGTGAGTAATATAGCTTAGTGACGCATCTAATGTAACTCCCAGCATTTTGCAGCTCTTTTTAATATTTAGTGTATTGGAGTTTAGAGTGAAATAGTTTGGAAGTGTGAGAGCTTTATTCAAGCTAAAGATTACGCAACTAGTTTTCTCACTGTTTAGTATCAAGTCATGTGATTTAAGATAATTGCTCGATAGCTCAGTTACTTGGTTTAGATTATCTTCTAACTCACTAACGCTAGTACATGGCAGAATAAAATTCATATCATCAGCATATTTCACAAGAGAGCATTGAGTAGTAGATATAATGTTACAGAGATCATTAATATATATAATGAACAGCAAGGGACCTAAAATACTTCCCTGTGGAACTCCAACTTCAATTTTTTTTACATCCGAATATGTAAAATTTTCATCCTGTTTAATTATTACTTTTTGGTATCTATTATTTCGGTATGATTTTATTAGGGCTTGCCCGGTTCCTCTTACACCATATAGGGATAGTTTATGTAGCAAAGTAGCATGATTTACGCAATCAAAAGCCTTACTGAGGTCCAGATATAGACCACCAACTATTGAATTTTCCTCAATATTTGTATATAGGCTTTGAACTTAATCAAAAAGAGCTGTTTGTGTGCTCCTTCCCTGCAGAAAACCATGCTGACATTTACTAAATAAATCATATTTATTAAAAAAAATTATTATTCTGGTGCTAATCGCGATTTAAAAAATTTTAGAGAATGACGACAGCACACTGATTGGTCTATAATTTCCATAATCATTATTATTGCCCTTTTTGTAAATAGGTATAACAACTGCCAATTTTAACTTTTCCGGAAATAAACCTTGCTCAAAACATGTATTAATTATATGACATATAGCAGTAACTACGAAAGGTATGCATTTTTTTAATATGTAATTTGGTATTTGATCGTCTCCATGACTTCGTTTATTTTTTAATTTATTTCCAATTTCTAAAATTTCTGCTTCGGTAACGGGAGATAAAAAGATTGACTGAATATTTCTTTCAATAAAAGGAGCAATGTTTGCGTTATTTGTATTTGGTATCAAATATCTCAATGTTTTTTGTTTTTTGTTAAGAACAAACTATAATAGCTGTCATCAAATATGAAAATTTTTGTCTGTACACGTCGATCATCAATCTGTTTAAAAATAACATCCCGTAAAATAAATAAAAGATGAAAGACCCTACATGTGCATGTAAACACCTAAATGAACCGAATGCGATTTCAACTTTTTTTAGGGAATTTTTCAGAGAAACTACAGTATACCTCACTTTTTGTTTACCTCTTTCAATATATGGTAAAGGAACGGCATTTTTATACAATAACTTCCGTTTGGCGTTTTTATGCTAGCGCCACGCTGTGGTGATCGACGTTACTTTCACGTCACACATCGCTATTAAATAAAGGTCTCTCTTTACCAATGACATCGCGCAAATCAGCTGAAACTTTCGCAGCCAATTTGCACAACGCCGTGTAAAGTTCGAAGCCCGCATCAGCCTCGTTCAAAAACGTTAGGTGTCGCTTCTTTATAATTCCTATATTCAATGGTCGGACATAATCAATATGTGTTTCAGTTTGGGAATTTTTCCAGAAGATCTGAAAAAAACGGTTATCAAACCAGTGTATAAGAAGGGCAGCAAGGAAGATATTTCAAACTACAGACCGATTGCTTTGATTTCAATAATTGCCAAAATATTTGAAAAAGCCTTACTTAATCATATAATAGAGTTTACACAAAAATATGACATAATAACAGAAATGCAAAGTGCTTATATAAAAGGAAGATCAACAGTGAGGGCAGTATACTTAGCAATATGAATTGTCATTATTTAAGCTATTTTTGATTTTTTATTTTGTATAAACACAGTATTGCTATTGTTACTATTATTATTTTTACTTATTTTCAATATTTTCTGTAATTGGGTGTAAACCTGTTGAAAATAAATATATTGTTATAATAAGGAGAGAGTTGTTGAGCTTTTTTTGGGTTTGTCAAAAGCTTTTGACAGCGTAGATCATGCAATACTTTTAGAAAAAATTGAAATAAAGGGGAAATATACAGGGTGATTCACGAGGAAAGGGACAAAATGTTATGGTAGATAGAGTTCGCTTAGGTGAATTAGAAATGACTATTAAAAAAAGCCTGAGCCTTTTTTTTATTGAACTACTGATTTATAAGTTTTGCCCAATACTTCGTAAGGTCATATCTTTTAAACTAATCACTAGAATCAGCTCGTATTGTGGGTATAGATAGATAGTTTATTCATTCAAGTTCAATAATTACAAATAGAATTATAATTATCAATACTTATGTCAATTAATTACAAACAGACAAACAAATACTAAAATAAAATAGAGACAATATATACCTATTATCCGGACATACAAAGGAAGAAGATTTTAATATGATACAAGCCGAAAAATAAAACAGGCCAAATAAAAGGAGATCTGTTGTAAAGGGACAGATTCATACAGTTAGGTAATGCTAAGGTTTAAAATCTAAAAATTCTTTTACTGAATAGGGTTCTATATCATTTATGTATTTTACAAGGGTTGCCTTAAATTTTTTTATATTATCTACTAATTGTATTTCCAGTGGCAGTGTGTTATAAAATTTAATGGCTGAATACTCAGGACCTTTTTCTGTGTTAGACAGTTTATGTTTTGGATAAGCATAATTAGATTTATTTCTTGTCAGATAGTCGTGTTGCATCAGTCTGTTATCAAATTTTTCTTTATTATTGACTAGAAACATAATACATTCCAATATATAAATGGCAGCTACAGTTTGAATATTATTTTTCTTAAAAACTCCTCTGCACGTATCCAAGTAATTTATCTTAAACATAATTCTTATGATGCGTTTTTGTATAGTAAACACCCTGTTTAAATGTATGCTGCCTCCCCATATTAAGATTCCATACTTTAAATGAGAGTATACCTTACCGAAATAGGTTAGACGTAGGGTACTTACATTGACATTTTGGCTAAGTATTTTTATTGCGTAGCAACTTGAGGCTAGTTTTTTACAGAGTACTTCAATGTGAGTAATATAGCTTAGCGACGCATCTAATGTAACTCCCAGCATTTTGCAGCTCTTTTTAATATTTAGTGTATTGGAGTTTAGAGTGAAATAGTTTGGAAGTGTGAGAGCTTTATTCAAGCTAAAGATTACGCAACTAGTTTTCTCACTGTTTAGTATCAAGTCATGTGATTTAAGATAATTGCTCGATAGCTCAGTTACTTGGTTTAGATTATCTTCTAACTCACTAACGCTAGTACATGGCAGAATAAAATTCATATCATCAGCATATTTCACAAGAGAGCATTGAGTAGTAGATATAATGTTACAGAGATCATTAATATATATAATGAACAGCAAGGGACCTAAAATACTTCCCTGTGGAACTCCAACTTCAATTTTTTTTACATCCGAATATGTAAAATTTTCATCCTGTTTAATTATTACTTTTTGGTATCTATTATTTAGGTATGATTTTATTAGGGCTTGCCCGGTTCCTCTTACACCATATAGGGATAGTTTATGTAGCAAAGTAGCATGATTTACGCAATCAAAAGCCTTACTGAGGTCCAGATATAGACCACCAACTATTGAATTTTCCTCAATATTTGTATATAGGCTTTGAACTTAATCAAAAAGAGCTGTTTGTGTGCTCCTTCCCTGCAGAAAACCATGCTGACATTTACTAAATAAATCATATTTATTAAAAAAAATTATTATTCTGGTGCTAATCGCGATTTAAAAAATTTTAGAGAATGACGACAGCACACTGATTGGTCTATAATTTCCATAATCATTATTATTGCCCTTTTTGTAAATAGGTATAACAACTGCCAATTTTAACTTTTCCGGAAATAAACCTTGCTCAAAACATGTATTAATTATATGACATATAGCAGTAACTACGAAAGGTATGCATTTTTTTAATATGTAATTTGGTATTTGATCGTCTCCATGACTTCGTTTATTTTTTAATTTATTTCCAATTTCTAAAATTTCTGCTTCGGTAACGGGAGATAAAAAGATTGACTGAATATTTCTTTCAATAAAAGGAGCAATGTTTGCGTTATTTGTATTTGGTGAGTTAGATTTTATCAGATTAGGAGCAGCATTTACAAAATGATCATTAAAGTTATTTGCTAATATTACGTGATTATTGCTGTTGGGTAGTTGTTCATTGGTTGTTGATTTATTTGTGATTTCGTTAATAATCTGCCATGTGGTTTTACACTTATTATCGCTATTTGCTATTTTATTTTGGTAATAATTATTTTTTGCATCTACTATTAGTTTATGATATGCATCTTTATATTGTAAATATAACTCTTTGTATTCAATACTGTTTTGTGAAAGCATATGGAGGGTACTCACCTTTTCCTTAAGAAAAATTATCTCAGGTGTTATCCACCAGTCTTTTTTATTTTTTGTGGTAATTTTAGACCTGCGCAATGGGAAATGTCTTTCAAAAGATTCACAAAAAACTTTTGAAATACTAGTATATTAATAGTATACTATTAATTGTCAATTTACATGCATAATCAAAGACAGAAAATTCCAGGGCCGGCTCAACTAATTTTTATTTTTAAGGCTCCTATGAAAAAATTCACCCTGTGTACGTGATTTTTAAATTCTATAACTGAATTATGAAACTACATACAAAAATGATCGAAAATATGTATTTTGTTGTTTTGCCACACTTTGGGTCAATTTTAAATAAACGATCAATTTTCGTCAAAATCTAAGGTTTGCACAAAATAAATTTATAAAATTAAATTTTCCTCTCTTATTCAAACTAAAATATTTGTTATACAAAATTTTGTGATTTCTTGCATGATTAATATGAAATAAATAATTAAAAATAAATAATTTCAGATTAAGTAATTTTTATTTCTGAGGTTTCTGTGAAAAAATCAGTCTGTATACATTTTTCTCAAATTCTGATAATAAATTATGGAACTACATTTAAAAGTTAACGAAATTGTTTATTTTTTTATTACAATACATCAATAAACAGTAACATTATAAACAACAAATTCACAGAACATAAAACCTTATAACTTATTTTCAAAATGAAAGCCTTCTGACAGGACGACAGGATTATTAATGTTGTTTATTGATGTATTGTGATAAAAAAATAAACAATTTCGTTAATAACTTAGTGAGGAAGATATGTATTCGTGAAAAAATTTTTGAAAATTTTTATTGCATTTATGGACGATTCTTGATGGAAGATTATAAATGGAATCTGCTATACAAACCCATTATAATATTGTGTCCAAATGTTGAAATAAACAAAATACCCAAAAAAAAACAAAATACGTAAAAAAAAACAAAATGTGTTAAAAACAAAACACGTCAAAAATTACTTTTATTATAAACTCCACCACACGGTGAGGAAGTTTTGATCCCATAATTGGCAGCGGTTTTTTTGAATGTAGTTCCATAATTTATTATCAGAATTTGAGAAAACTGTATACAGATTGATTTTTTTCACAGAAACAAACCTCAGAAATAAAAACCACTTAATCTGATGTTGAAATTATTTATTTTTGATTATTTATTACATATTAATCATGCACGAAATCACAAAATTTTGTAGAACAAATATTTTAGTTTGAATAAGAGAGGAAAATGTAATTTTATAAATTTATTTAGTGCAAACCTTTGATTTTGACGAAAATTGATCGTTTGTTTAACATTGGCCCAAAGTGTGGCAAAACAACAAAATACATATTTTCGATCATTTTTGTATGTAGTTTCATAATTCAGTATTAGGATTTAAAAATCACATACACAGGGTGAATTTTTCCATAGGAGCCCTAAAAATAAAAATTAGTTGAGCCGGCCCTGGAATTTTCTGTCTTTGATTATGCATGTAAATTGACAATTAATAGTATACTATATATCCACAATACGAGCTGATTCCAGTGATTAGTTTAAAAGATATGACCTTAAGAAGTATTGGGCAAAACTCATAAATCACCCTGTAGTTCAATAAAAAAAAGGCTTTTTTAATAGTCATTTCTAATTCACCTAAGTGAACTCTATCTACCATGTTATTTTGTCCCTTTCCTCGTGAATCACCCTGTATACAATATTTTAAAGTTATACCTAGAAAATAGAGAACAGTGTGTGATGGTAACAGATGCTGGTAAATATCTAACTTCAGATTGGGAAGTGGTTGAAAAAGGAGTTCCTCAAAGCTCAATTTTAGGCCTAATTTTATTTTTACTCTATATAAAAGAACTACCTAAAATTTGTAAACATCAATTAAACTTATTTGCAGATGATAACTCATTAGTAATTAGAGCAAAAACTGATGAAGAACTAAAAACTGAGGTTTTAACTTCTCTTGCCATCTTAAATGAATGGTACAACTGGAATAACCTAAAACTTAATATTGACAAAACTCATCTATTAAAATTTAGCCTAAGGACAGAGCCTCCACTAATTATTAATTATAACACTCAAACACTGACTTCTGCTGTGTGCACAAAATTTCTTGGTATTATAATAGATCCACAGCTAAACTGGAAACATCATGTACAATATCTTGCCTCAAAAATTTCATCATTTACATATGCGCTACGTACAATATCTGGATCTATAAATCAAGCAGCAGCTGTAGCCTCATATTATGCTTATGTAAACTCTAGAATCAAATATGGAATCATGTTTTGGGACAATTTTCAGATTTCAGAATGGTTACCAATAGCTAATGGTACTACTTCCATGATGGGTACTATACTCTGGTTGGCGACCAAATAGAAATCGACTCCTCCCCAAAAATGCCCGCAACATTTGAATGGAATTTCTCTATTGGTCGAATTTGTAAAACCCGAATTACAAAGCAACCACTAAATTTGAAGAAGGCCGACTCTACAATAGTCGTGTCATATATTAAATTTTTACGTATTTTGGCTACAGACCAATCAGCATATGTTATCATTGTCGCAAAACGTATAAACGCTAAACATATGGAAAACGCGAATAAATGGAGAGCCAGCCTCACTGTCAACTGCTGTATTATTCTTTGTCTGTGTTTTGAGATTTGAAATTTCTAGTTTACATTAGTTTTTGTGAAGGTACGTATAAGAATTAAATTAACATTATATGTTTTGTGTATTAAGTATTAAGTTACGTAATGCAAACGATTAAAATGATCATTGATAAAATGTTAAAATCTCGTTTTTTTTAAGGTTAAATCGAAAAATGGCTGAAGGGGCCCGGACCCAACTTCTCCACTGAAAAAACGAACGTCCAGACATTTTTCGTTGGAAGACAAGGAAAACGTGCTGAACATTTTTAAGGTGTACGATGGGGAAAATCGGGAGAAACCAAAGATGGAAGGCATAAAGTTCACTGCAACGGCAGCAGGTGTGTGTTGCAAGTGTTTATAATATTCTTGGTGAATACAAACAAACACACCAACTTCAACCACCAAAAGTGTACCACCGATAAATGGCAGTTTTGGACAATATCGATGAAGGAACTAAAAGTGCTCTCAAGCGTATAATCCATTATTTTTTTGAAGGAGATGAACCACCGTCTATAAACAAAATTTTAGCAGCAGTGCATGAAGATGATTATTATGTACCACATCTTAAATGGAGTAGTTTGTGACTATTAATAAGAGAAATTGGCTTTCAGTAAATAAACGGACTTTTTATTTGTTCGTGTTGTAGTGTAATTGTGTTTGGCATTATAGGTTTTTAACTAAATAGTGCCCAAGGGGAAAAAATGAGATATCGCTTGGAGGCGAAGATTTCTGCGAGACGTCAGAAAATACCGGGAAGAGCATAAGAAGTTGTACTTTTTAAATGAGACTTGGGTGAATGCTGGGTGTAAGTAAAGTATGGAAGGACACGACAATCCTGATTCCAATGCAGGTTTTCATCCAAAGTTTAAGGATGGGGTTAAAAAATCCATCGGACAAGGGAAATCATTTTATAGTCCACCACATAGGATCCGAGGACGGTTTCGTTGAGAATTATATTGCTTATCGATGTTATGTTATTTACAAATTTGTTATATGCACCACGTAGGGCTTTGAAAGTCTATTTTTTCTACTGATTTACCAAATGTATTAAAATGATGAATAAAGCATTCTATTTTATATTATATTATATTTATATTTCTCGTAACTTTCTTAAACGAGCTGTAGTAGAACCTTGTGAAAATAAAGAAAAAAATAGGTAGGTAAACATCACGTTTTATTTATTTGGACATGTTAAAACTTAAACTTAAATTCTCGCCTTCTAGCAAATGATAGGGTTTTTAAAGGTTTTTCTAAATAAAAATAAAAAAAGATGTAGGTACTTGACCTAACCTAAAAACGAATACAAACGTAAACAAACCAGGCAATCAGCTGGCCGAGGCAGGAAATAAAGTATCGTGAGTTTGCGCAGTGCGGACTAATAAAGGAAACGTTTAAATTTTTGCGGGAATAAAGTAATATTTTTAAAAGTCCAAAATTAAAAATGTAAAATAGAAGCTTTAATGGGTATAAACATTATAAAAATATAGTATAGCTGTAGTATAAAATGTAACACGTATAATAAACGAATTTTGTTGAAGCTATCACAACTTTCATTAATTTCCATCGTGTAAAACTGACTATTGCGTGCACCGTTCTGCGCTGCCATAAAATTATTGGGGCGCAGTCGATTTCTATTTGGTCGCCGACCAGAGTATAGCTTCGTTAAGGAGATAGGTACTACTAGAGAATAAATAGTGGAGGTACTACACAATAGTGGAGATTACTAAAAACCAGTTACCACGGCAATACTTACTATTGTAGTTTGAAAGGTTTAAAAGGTTTAAAACAAAAAATACATATATTAAATCATTATATAACATAACCATGGTGCCACACCTAACCTACCCTCACGAAATCCATATAAAGACTGTAACCTTCTTTCGTTATGTCGGAAGTTCGAAGGAGGTTACTTTGACGCCTGAGGGGCGGCGGTGCTTTTAGGACGGTGTCTCGGGCACCAGGTTCTGTTTTAGAGTGCAGAAACACCACTTTACTCTATTAGGAGGATAATAGAGGCTTCAGGTAACTGCAGTGAAGACATGGTTAAGCCAGGGGTCTAACTAACCTATAAAGAAAACTCAGAATTTCGGATTAAAAACAGAACAAGCTTTATTCAAGATTTATTACAATTAGGTTAATATAATAATAATAATAATAATAATAATAATCGACTTTATTCATAAATAAATGTTTACACATCAAATTATATATAGAAAATACATAATTACTGTCAGACTATGGCGAAGTCTAGCTATAGCTATTCTACTTAACCATAATAAGACAGAAGGAGAGAAGAAAAAAACGAAAAAGGAGCGCGTGTACAAATTAATAATTGAGTAGTATATAGTAATAATAATAATAAAAAAAATTTATAATTAAAAAACTGTGAATTATTACAGTTAGGTACTTCATAGGGCCGGTTTTTCAATGTTGAGTTAACTCTAACTAAAGAATAATATCCAAGGAGACCATTGTTACAATAATTGTTTCCTTGGATATTATCCTTTAGTTAGAGTTAACTCAACATTGAAAAACCGGCCCTAAGAGTAGAAACAAAGATATGATAAACATATATAACATTTATTTACATAATGCTATTTATTCATTAAAATTTTCTTATATTTAAACTTAAATTGGATAGGATTTAAATCACTTAATTCATGAGGTAATGAAGTATACAACCTCACTGCATTATAGATAAAACACCTTTTGAACATGGCAGTGTGGTAATGTGGCATTGTCAATTTATTTTTATGTCTAATATTTACAGGATGGACAACAGTTCGATGTAATAGTTGATTTTTCAGTAAAGGTGAAGAGTCATTATGAATAATAGACATAACAAAATTACCAAGATGAAGAGTTCTACGCTCCTCCATTGATAACCAGTTCAAATCCTTCAATTTATGTGAGGCATGATCAAATTTTCTTAGGCCATATATTAATCGAATGCAAGAATTTTGCACTTTTTGTATTCTATTTTGATCACAAACATCAAGGCAAGGCCCATAAAGAAAATCACAATAATTAAAGTTAGATAAGACAAGAGATTCAC
Source organism: Rhagium mordax (assembly GCA_963680705.1). NCBI lineage: Eukaryota > Metazoa > Arthropoda > Insecta > Coleoptera > Cerambycidae > Rhagium > Rhagium mordax. The sequence continues at coordinate 71,469,760 of OY796656.1, read as the reverse complement.
ATAAGTTTTTCCCAAGCTGGAAATTCAAAAAGTGTCGATTTGAGTAAAGCAATTTTAATGAAGAAAATGACTTTTGTAGTAGTTTTTTTATGTGGCTTCTAAATCTAAAATCAGTGTCCAAAATTATACCTAAATTTTTTACAGAATTAACAATAAAATTGGTACTGGAGTATTATTTATATTTATGTTTAAATTTTCTTTAAGGGTGTTAACCTGGTTTTTATTTCCAAATAGCATGAGACAGGATTTAGAAGGATTTAATTTTAAATTATGTTTAATTGAAAGACTGTTGATAATTTCCAAATCTCTATTGATTCGATTAGATGCAATGAGATGATCACGATAATGAAAGTTTAAGTGCATATATACTTGTGTGTCATCTGCATAAGCTTGGACCTTACAATTTTCTAAAGATTTCAGTATGTCGGAAGTATATATTAAAAATAATAAAGGTCCTAAAACTGAACCTTGCGGAACTCCCGAATAAATGTTCACATCTGAGGAATATATATTTGTTCACGCCTGATCTATTTTTATTTTAACTTTCGCGGCGATTACGCGACTTTCCTGTAATTGGCTTACACCTTCCACCAATGCGAAGAGAGACAAACTGTCAGATCTATCTATCTACGCGTGTGTGAGCGAATGGCGGTTTTGATTGTGCCACGCTTTTGCTTTGTGTTAAAAACCTACAAGAAATTGCTAAAAATATCAACCTTGTGGTCGAGAAGTGCAGCCCGGCCGGTGTCCTGCTTGTGAGAAGACCTGAAGAAGGAAACCCATGCAATTCCATCAGGGTGTTGTACCGGGAGAGCAACAGGTAGGTGATATTTCAATTACATGTCGCCGACCTCGTGTTTATTAAAACTTACAATTATCGAATCTGCGTGAACATTTGGCCCTTCTAGCCATATTAGAGCTTCTCTCTGTGAAATACAGTCCATTTACATTAGTTACCTGACTTAATTAATTGTTCACAATAATTTTGAAAGGAACATAATTTGAGGTTAATTTAACAGTTTATTCGATTTAGTGGAACTTTATCGTATTTGCATTTGTGTGTATTGTTATATTGCGTGATGGAGGTGGAATTTAACAAAGCGTCAAACAAGCGTCATGCAATATATAAACGTGTGGAAAAAGTGTTGGAGATCGCTCAACAAGCGTTGGTTGATCCGGGAAAACTTGGGGAATTTGAGGTGCGTTCTGACTCGTTAAATGAGCTCGTAAATTTGTTTGATTCGCTGCATTTAGAAGCCATATCGCTGGTAGATTCGACAAAATTAGATGAACAAGATGAAATGCAATCTAAATTTGATAGTATGCAGTATTCAGTAAAATCTATTCGACGAGAATTATTCAAAGAAAGTAAGTTTGTCCGTTTAGTTAGCCGATCGGGTAGTCCCGTGAGTTCGGTGCATTCTGAGGTGAGGAGTATAGACGGAGGAAGTGCCAGTGGCGTGCGGGAAAATATAAAATTGCCGAGAATAGAAATTCAAAAATTTGACGGTAACATTAAAAATTGGCCTACTTTCTATGACATGTTCAAAACGCTTATACATGAAAATACAACGTTGTCAGACATTGAACGCTTTCAATATTTAAGTTCGTACCTTTCTAAAGAAGCATTATCAATTATTAAAAATTTGCCGATTACCGCGGAAAATTATAAAATAGCGTTTGATGCGTTGAAAAATAGATTTCAAAATAAACGTGTATTGTTGACAAACTATTGGCAGTCTATTTCGCAGGCGCAGAAAGTAAGTGGTGAATCTGCTGCTTCACTTAGAAATTTATTGTCGGTATTTTCGGAAAATTTAGCGGCATTAGATCAATTCAAACAGGACTTGTGGGATTTCACGAAATTTAATTGGTTATTACAAAAAATTGATGGTAATATGCGTACTAGGTTTGAAATAGAGTTTGCATCAACAAACATGCCAACATACAAAGAGTTATACACTTTTCTAGAAAAACAGTGTCGTGCGTTGGAAACTAGTGTAATGATGGCAAGCGGGTCTCAACAAAAAAGGGTGGTTGTGACTAAGCAGGCTGTGGTGTCGAAAGATAAGTCTACTGTATCCTTAGTAACTAAAACTGAGAAAGTTGCGGTGTGTGGATGTTGTAAAAAAGATCATTCGGTGGTAGTGTGTGATGAGTTTCTGAAATTGAGCCCACAGGAGAGGCACGAGTTGGTGAAAAGTGAGAGATGGTGTTTCAATTGCCTGTCCAGCTCACACTCGGCACAGAGGTGTGTGTCAAAGTATAATTGTCGGGTGTGTACGAAACGACATCACACGTTGCTTCATTTTCCTAGGCCCTCGGTTGTCAAGGGTGAAGGGAAAGATACTGAGAGTGAGACGAATTCTGGAAGTTCTGTAGTGAATGCAATGACAAGTACGGTTCATGTGCGAGGTACTGTCTTATTTTCTACTGCGTTGGTGAGTGTTAAGGATGGTGAAGGAAACTTTCAAAAATGTAGAGTGTTGCTTGACTCAGCTAGTCAAGCCAACTTTATTTCTGAGGCCTGTGCAAACAAGCTGGCTCTTCCGAGATCTTCGTCATCTATTCCAGTTCAAGGCTTAAATCAAATGTCTACTCAGGCAAAGTTAGGGACGGTGGTATCTGTAGTAAGGCCAGTGGAAAATTCGGAACCTAGTTTTCATATCGAAATGATTATAATTCCTGTGATTTGTGCGAAACTTCCTTCTGTGTCAGTATATAATCGGGAATGGTCCTATGTACAAAGGCTTTCTCTTGCCGATCCTGGATTTGGTAATCCAGGAGATATAGATATTTTGCTGGGTGCAGACGTATTTGCAGATATATTGCGACCTGGGCTGAAGCGAGGTAATAGATTTGAGCCTAGTGCTATTAATACAGTTTTTGGTTGGGTTTTGTTGGGACAAGTTCAGGGGCGTCCAAGTGAGACTGTGAGGGCTTTTTATACGGAGATAGATACTTCCTTAGATGAAACTCTTAAGTTGTTTTGGGAACTGGAGAAAATCCCTGAAGTTATATCTCAGTCGTCGGAGGATATACAATGTGAGAGGAAATTTAAGGAAACGCACTCTCGGAACCAAGAGGGAAGATATACCGGGTGCCACAGCATAGTGGCTCACCCCTATATTTCCTTTATTTTTTAACTTACTCATTTGAAATTTGGGGGGCATAAACTACCGTTTAAAATGTATTTCTGCACATTACAAACACTATGGTACCACTTCCGGTTTATCCGGAAATTACCTCAACTTACGATTTTCAAATGGAACACCCTATATATTTTTACATATTTGGATGCAGGGCAACATTCTGCATACACCATGTAAGTTTTGCGAATTTTTAAGCCGATGTTCAATTTTTTCAAGCATTTTCAGAAATTTGTCTAGAGTGCTTTGGAATTTCAAAATTCGTTATACGGTAGGTAAACTTCAAAGGAAAAATATAACTTTTCTTTTCGTTTCACTAACAACTGTTTGCGAAGCCTCCAAAGTTGAACATATCACATTTTTATCGAAAACTTTTTTTTTTCAAATGGGAAAGTGGTGGCTCATAGTGTTTGAAAAATTATAATTTTCCTTCTGATTTCATTGATATCTATTTCATATCTGTGCTATTTATTTTCAATTTTATTTCATTCGTTTGGAATTCCAAAGCACTCTGGACGGTTTTCTGAAAATGCTTGAAAAAATTGAACATCGGCTCAAAAATTCGCGAAACTTACATGGTGTATGCAGAATGTTGCCCTGCATCCAAGTATGTAAAAATATACAGGGTGTTCCATTTGAAAATCGAAAGTTGAGGTAATTTCCGGATAAACCGGAAGTGGTACTATAGTGTTGGTAATGTGCAGAAATACATTTTAAACGGTAGTTTATGCCCCCCAAATTTCAAATGGATAAGTTAAAAAATAAAGGAAATATAGGGGTGAGCCAGTATCCTGTGGCACCCGGTATAGTAGAACTTCCATTTCGTGACTCAGTCCCTGTTCTAGGAGAATCTTACAATGTGGCTTTGCGTCGTTTAGTTTTATTAGAGAAACGCTTAGCAAAGAATCCTTCATTATATGAAGCTTATTCTTCGTTTATGAGAGACTATGTGGAACAATGCCACATGTCTAGTGTGTCCCATCCGTCTGGAGATATGAGCCAGAAGTATTATATACCCCATCATTTTGTGGTACATCCTGAGAGTCAGTCCACTAAGATTCGGGTAGTGTTCGACGCATCTGCGAAATCTTCCAATGGTGCATCGTTGAATGATTTGTTGTTGGTGGGTCCTAAGTTGCAAAAGGATATTGCTTCTATTCTATTAGTGTTTCGGGTTCATAAGATAGTGTTCACGTCCGATATTCGTCAAATGTATCGTCAGATTCTCATTGCTGAACATCAACGGGATTATCAGCGAATTTTGTGGAGGTTTTCTCCGGAACATCCAGTGCAAGAATTCCGTCTGAATACGGTGACATATGGCGTTTCGTCGAGCCCCTATTTAGCAATACGCTGCTTGTTGCAGTTAGCTGAAGATTATGAGGATACCTATCCTTTGGCATCACAAATTGTGTATTCATCTCTTTATGTGGATGACATCGTGACTGGGGCTGATTCGGTGGAACTCGCATCAAAAATGAAAGCACAGTTAATTGCGTTATTTTTGGAGGCTGGGCTTGAGCTGAGAAAATGGGCTAGTAATAACTCGAAGTTGTTGGCTGGTGTTCCCGATGCTCATCAGCAACCCATCTCCCTCAGTCCCAAGGAATCTGGCGGTGTGAAGGTTTTAGGCTTGAGGTGGTACCCTCTCACGGATTCCTTTTCATATAATGTGATACCAATTGATCGTCCTTGCACCAAGCGCAATGTGTTGTCGGAGTTGGCTAGGATCTATGACCCATTAGGTTTGCTTTCTCCCCTTACGTTATTGGCTAAGCATCTTATGCAGTGTTTGTGGACCCAAGGGTTAGGATGGGATGAACCACCTCCCCCAGAGTTTAGGAATCGTTGGGATACATATAAGGCTCAACTTGCAAGTTTGACGGCACTATCCGTACCCCGACGGCTGGTGGTTGATGGTTTGGTGGCTAATGAACTGCATGGCTTTGCAGATGCCTCCGAGGTCGGGTATGCAGGTGTGGTTTATTTCCGCCAGACATCGGATGATGGCGATATTTCTGTGTTTCTAGTGTGTCCAAAGCGCGGGTATCGCCACTCAAGAGAGTTTCTATTCCTAGATTAGAGTTGTGTGCAGCAGTCTTGTTAGCTGATTTAATTGAATTCGTTGTTTCTACCTATAAACCACATATCCCAGTGGAAAAGATCTGTGCCTGGTCCGATTCGACAGTTGCCTTAACGTGGATTCGATCTTCTCCTCACAAATGGAAAAGCTTTGTAGCGAATCGGGTTAGTCGTATCCAGGAGAGGGTTCCTCCTTCTTGTTGGCATCACATTAAGGGAACTAATAATCCTGCCGATTGTGCGTCGCGCGGCCTTCTTCCTAATGAACTTCTCGAGCACCCGTCATGGTGGGCGGGCCCGTCCTGGCTGAGACAACCATCAGATACCTGGCAACCTTCACAGGTCGAGTTTCTGGCCACACCAAGTGAAATAGAGTGTGAATGTGAACAACGACATCTCGTGTGCATTACCACTATAGACTCGCATACCTGGCTTCAATCTCTCCTAGATAGGTTCTCTTCATTAACCAAAATCCAACGAATTCTAGCGTACTGTCAGCGTTTCATTTATAATGTAAGAGCCAAGAAAGGTGAGCGAAAAACGAGGCTTTGACTGCTACTGACGCATCTCATGCGTTGGTCACAATGGTCCGAATTGTTCAGAACGAAGTGTTTCATCATGAGAAATTCCGGATAAAATCCGAAAAAGTGTGTTCTAAGCTAATTCGAAAATTGGCTCCTTTTATTGATCCAGATGATGTGCTCAGGGTGGGCGGTCGTCTTCGGCATTCAGACTTGTCTTACGATGCTAAACATCCTATGTTGCTACCTCGTAGTCATCGTCTCACGGAGCTTATTATTGAACAGGTGCATAAGGAGAATTTACATCCGGGTTTACGGACCCTACAGTTTTTACTTGCCCAGCAGTTTTGGATTCTTTCTTCTCGTCGGGCTATTAATCATGTGTTATCCCGTTGTTACCGTTGTTTCAAGGCTAAACCTTCTACGAGTCTTCCTGTTATGGGGGATTTGCCTCTTCCTAGGGTTTCACAGGCGAAATGCTTTTCACATACTGCAGTGGACTTTGCAGGTCCAATTTTCGTTACTCCCATCAGGCGTCGTGGAGCTCGATCGGTAAAGGCCTATATTTCTGTGTTTGTCTGTTTAGCTACAAAAGCGGTCCATTTAGAACTGGTGTCTAGCTTGTCCTCGCAAGCATTCCTTGCCGCGTTACATCGATTTATAGCTCGGAGGGGGAGATGTAGTGACCTCTACAGTGATTGTGGAACTAATTTCGTGGGAGCGAATAGTCTTCTCTTGTCTTACGCGCAAGAAGCTGCTGAGGAATCGGGTATCAAGTGGCATTTCAACCCCCCTTCAGCGCCCCACTTCGGCGGTTTGTGGGAGGCGGGGGTGAAATCGACCAAAACCCATCTCAAACGAGTTATTGGTATTCAAATCTTAACATTTGAAGAATTGGCGACGGTCTTAGCACAGATTGAGGCCGTACTTAACTCTCGCCCCTTATGTAGTATGAGTAACGATCCGAATGATCTAAGTGTCTTAACCCCCGGGCATTTTTTAACTTTAGAGCCCTTGACAGCCCCCCCGGTGGAGGATGTCACTTCTTTGAAACTCGGTCGTCTCAGTCGATGGCAATTGTTGAACCGCATGCATCAAGATTTTTGGTGTCGTTGGCAACTCGAGTATCTCCACACCTTGCAACAACGCCATAAGTGGAACACTTGTCAAAATATGCCGCGTGTTAACGATCTTGTCCTAATAAAGGATGAATTGCATCCTCCGTTACATTGGAAGACGGGACGCATTATCGAACTATATCCAGGTCGTGACGGGATTCCTCGTGTAGCTAAGGTGCGCACCTCAAAGGCCACACTGGATCGACCTTTGGTCAAGCTGTGCCCACTTCCCACGCAATAGTGACAATACAATTTCATTTTCTTATATTTATATCTTTATTTTAAGTTCCCTTTCGGTTTTCTACACTAGAGTGTTTTATTTTCATTAAACAAAGGAAAAGGAAATAAGTTCCTTATTTGGTGGGCGGAATGTTCACGCCTGATCTATTTTTATTTTAACTTTCGCGGCGATTACGCGACTTTCCTGTAATTGGCTTACACCTTCCACCAATGCGAAGAGAGACAAACTGTCAGATCTATCTATCTACGCGTGTGTGAGCGAATGGCGGTTTTGATTGTGCCACGCTTTTGCTTTGTGTTAAAAACCTACAAGAAATTGCTAAAAATATCAACCTTGTGGTCGAGAAGTGCAGCCCGGCCGGTGTCCTGCTTGTGAGAAGACCTGAAGAAGGAAACCCATGCGATTCCATCAGGGTGTTGTACCGGGAGAGCAACAGGTAGGTGATATTTCAATTACATGTCGCCGACCTCGTGTTTATTAAAACTTACAATTATCGAATCTGCGTAAACAATATTGTTACTAAAAATTTTCTGAGATCTGTCACATAGATACGAATTTATTAAACCAGTAGCCAAATTATCAAACCCATAGTATTTAAGTTTTGCACATATAAGCTGATGGTTAATAGTATCAAAAGCCTTCGAGAAGTCCAACAGAACCAACACACTATTTAAATTGTTGTCATAAGCTTGCATGATATCATTTGTAACATTAACTAAAGCTGTTGAAGTACCAAGCCCCTTCCTAAACCCACACTGACTGTCTGGTAGAATCCTATTGAACGTTATAAAATCATACATTTGTACATATAAAATTTTCTCCAAGATTTTGGATAATGTAGGAAGAATACTTAAAATACGTAAGTCAGAAAATGTTTCAGGATTGACAATTTTTGGTAACGGTTTACCAATAGAAATTTTCCAAGAAACAGGGAAATAGCTAGCTTCAATGCAGCAATTGACAATATGTGTAATATATTTGTCAATAAAGGGGCTACAATACTTCAACATTAAAGCAGAAATGTGGTCAACACCAACGGCATTTGATTTAAGATTGTTTAAAATTTTATTAACATTATCAACAGTAGTTAGGCTAAAAGAAAAATTATTATTATCATTAAAAATATTATTATTATAAAAATTAATTAATTAATTTTGCCAAAACAACTATTATTTATATCATGTAAAAAAGTGGAAAAATAATTACTGATCTCATTTGGATTGGACAAATGTGCAGGGATAGCATATGTTTTATTAGATCGTACGTTCAAATTTTTAAGAGTAGACCATATTTTTCGAGGATTTTTTTCAGCGCAAACCGTGTCTAAGTAAGCTTTTTTTGCTCTTCTTGCCATGGAAAGTGTGTTATTTCTAAGTTGTTTATAATGTAGCTTATCAATATCAAGTTGAGTTTGCTTGAACCTCTGTAAAGCCAAATCCCTCTCCCTCATAAGTACTTTCAAATCAGGGGTAAGCCGTGGTGAATAAGGTTTAGTGACTCTAATTTCTTTCACAGGAACATGTTTATTAAAAGTGGATAATATAAAATTATTAAATATTATTGTTTTATTATCAATGTTAACTTCTTCAATAAGTTGGTACCAATGTAGGTTACATAAATCATCTAAAAATAATTGCATGTTAAAATTTCTAAAAGAGCGAATTTTTATAAATTTAGGCTGAGTTTTGTAACTTGGAATTAGAATGTCACAAAATACCATTCTATGGTCCGAGATGTTGTTTGCTGATATTGTACCAAATGACTTAACTATATCACTATTGAAAACAAAAATGGGATCTAAAAGCGTGCTAGTACTGCTGGTAATTCTCGTAGGTTCATTTAAAATTTAAAAAGTTATATGATTGAAAACATGAGTTTACAGGATTATCAAGATTTAAGAAGTTCACATTAAAATCTCCAACACATATCACTTCATCAAATACCGGACATAAATAGGCGAGTATATTATCAAAGTCATTTATATAATTATGAATGTTAGTGTGAGGTGGTCTATAGAAAGCACCTACAACAATATTAATAGTTTTTATTTTCATTTTAATAAAGAGAAATTCAAGATTATCACTTACCGTAAAATCAAAATCTATAGTCTCACATAAAATTGATGATTTGACAAAAGCAACTAAACCTCCGCCCCTACCTCTTAACCTATCTTTACGAAAAACAACATACCCTGGGATATTATAAACATCTGGGTTAACATTACCAGACAACCATAATATCAAAATTATTTTCATCCATTATTATTCTAAATTCATTAAACCCTGTAAATATAGAACGTATATTAAGGTGTCCAATCTTCATTTTAATTATATACCTAAAAAATACCAATATAAATAAAAAATTACCTACAAATGTGTCTTTTATTTAACAACTAAATTATCAAACTATAATTAATATATGTATACGCTAGCTAGACTGCTTAAACAGACACTGCAAAAATAAATTTTATACCTATAAATTAAAACGAAATAATGAATAAACACTTAATATATCAACTTAAATTATTGTTAACTAAGATAGAATTTTATATATTAAATAAAGCAAATATATCTGTAATATTAATGTAAAGGAAGTTGTAATTGTAATGACGGTAAAAATAAAGCACAAATATAAACACAAGTATTTACAGCAAAACTTAAAGCAGGCAGGCTAGGCAAAACTAAATGCGGAAAACTACGGTTAAAAAGCGGAAAATGGCAAGCAAATAGTACGGTGGAAACGAGAAAGCAAATCTACGGTTAAAAGCGGCAAACTATGGTTAAGAAGCGTACGGCAAGTAAAAAAATATATCCAAGCAGTTACCAGTATGGCTCGGATGTTAATCTATATTTGACCAGACAGGGTAGTATAATTTACAGGCAAAAATGTTCGAATTATTCCACGGCAGGTTATTTTAATAAAATAACTACAAACAACTATACGAAGCGGCGACGCCCTGATAACGTTGCTGCGAGCGATTAAACACGTCAAGACAGCAAGCTACCAAAACATCGTTTTTGCGCGATCACGGCCTTGAACAATATAAATCGAGCGGAACAAAAGCGGCGACGCGCTGATAAATTGCTGCGAGCGATTAAACACATCAAGACAGCAAGCTACCAAAACATCGTTTTTACGCGATCATAGATATAAATCGAGCGGAACAAAAGAAAAGCGGCGTCGCCTTGATAATGTTGCTGCGAGAAATCTAGACGACGTCCTGATACCGTTGCTGCGAGCGATTAAACACGACAAGACAGCAAGATAGCAATACGTTATACGCGGGAGCACAATTTGCTCGGAGCCGGAAAATTACCCGTGACGTTTTATTAACTTAACACCGATCGCGAGTCGTACAAAATAATTCGAACATAGAAAAATAGTTGAATAAAAATCACCGGTCAAATACAATAGATTAACCTAATATATCTTACTCTTTCTAGCAGCGGAGCTTCCTCTCGATTCGGTGCGGACTTCTTCTCGGACTGGTAGTCTGGACTCAATCGGGCGCATCGCCAATTGATTTTTAAACGACCGGATTGTTAGTTTTATAGCCGGTTGATGACGCGTATCCCTACCTATCTTGCGCTCTGAGCGAAAAGCTGACTTCTAGCGTCGTATACCTATGTTGGCTGGCACCGCAGACTTGCTGCAGTCGATGCGTTTTCTTGCATAAGGAGTGATCGAATCAATACCGGGATTATTGCATTCGTCGCGGCATAATTTAAAAATGTATAAACGGAAAAGACGCGGTTCAGAAGGCTTAATTTGAAGTAAATTAATGTTAGTTAAATTTTACCTGCCTGTTTTATACATTTATAATTATATTTTATTTAAAACTAACAATATTTCCCTGCTAAAATTCACTTCGTTACAAGACGTTGTAATTTAATCATTTTAATATGTCATTAAATACCATAACCAAATTTCGAACCATCGATCGGACGCGCATTGTGAAGGAATTTTAAAAACGTTACCTTATTTCTTGATGTATTCCATGGGAAAAGTACCATTATATAATGGTACTTTTCCCATTTTATATGACTGATGGTTGAGATGGTAGCTTACCTGCCTCTCACCCAAAAGTCTCGGGTTCGAATCCCGGTCGTGGCAATGGAAAATACTGTGAGAGGGATTTTTCCATTATACACATTACTCTTCTAGAGCCTTCTGGGATAAAGGGGGTCGTAATTACATGTGGTGTATTTATTTATTATAGTGATAACTTTGAGAATTGTTTCCATAGCAACACTTTTTCTAAATCATATTTCCGTTATTCTGGAGTACCTAACTCTGTAACCAATCATTTCCCCACCTTGGGAATGGTACTGTCAGATACTGGTAACCATGACAACCATTACCTTGTTAACCCCACTACCGTAACACTTTTCTGAATTATAAAATTAATAATTCTGGAGTACCTATCTCCTTAACTAAGCGAGTGCCCACCATGGGAAAAGTACCATTATGTAATGATAACCTGGACAATTGTTTCCATAGCAGCAGTTTTTTTAAATGACATTTCCGTTATTCTGAAGTACCAACTCTGCAACCAATCATTTGCCCACCTTGGGAATGGTACTGTCCTATACTATACTGGTACCCATGACGACTGTTACCGTGGCAACCCCATTTCCCTAACACACTTCCGTTAAATCGAATTTGAGCCGCCATTTGTAATTTGTGACTTGTTCTACACCTGTTTTGGTACTATGGAATAAACTGATATATTATTATTATTATATTATTATTATTATATTATTATTATTAGTCTGTCTCTTTGGGACCATGAACTGATTTCCTGCATAGTTATATTTATATGTGCTTGAAGCTCCTCCAGGTTCTCGGCAGTTATGGTTACCGTTAGGTCGTCCGCAAATAATGTTGGGTGCCCAACTGTTAGTAAATTAGGTAAGTTGTTGGTATATATAGTTTACGGATTCATTTATTATTTAATAACAACAGGACAGTTTATATTATAAAACAAAATCATTAATCGGTTACAGGTGATAATAATATAAAAATGCAGAAAACAATAACTTAATAATAACAGGATTTAATAACTGGAATACTATTTATATGTGAATGATGTCTGGTAATTACGGGTTAACATGTTTTTTAAGAAAAATAAACTACTGGTTATTACTTATAATATTAGCAAACGGAAAGCATTGATAATTATTTTAAACTACAGGTTATAATTTTATAATAACAGTAAAATACACTACGGCTATGGAAAATAATTAAATAATTTTATATGCGGGGTGTATCAAGTAATAGCTTTGTTGATTGAATTTAGTAACGGAAAAATCACTTCGTTACAGTATGACATATCAATGTATTGTAAATTATATAACGAATAAGACACATTAGGAAAACAGGTAGAGTATCAAAAGTTGCACATTTAGATGTTATGCCTCACATGTAAATTTCAAATTAATCGATTTAATAACAAAGAAGTTATAGAATGTAACCTCATCTCTTGGTCACCCGGTATATGCCTGATCGATTGAAAATAAACTATTCTTTAACATTAATAAATGTAATACAATGTCATTTACTAGAAAACACAATAATATTGATTACATTTATATGATACAAGAGGCAGTTCTAGGTAGGGTGAATGAAATGAGAGACCTTGGTATAATATTTGTTAGTCAAAATACTTTTAATAAACATATAATGACTATAACGAATCAGGCTAGTAAGATGTATGGATTTATTGTACGTAATTCACGATAGTTTAACAATCTTAAGTGTATTAGGCGATTATACATAAGTTTTGTAGTACAAGTACAAATTGTAAGAAATCTTAAATATAAAGAAACTAAAGTATACGTAACCATACCAAAAGAAGATGTTTTACTACAATATAGTTTTAATGCGCTAGAGAAACGCAGGAAAATAAGTTGTGTTATGTATTTACATAAGGTAATAAATAATGGCATAAATGATTTCTCGTACCTTTCACTAATTTATCTGAACGTACCGACTCCACAAGATTCCACAAGAAATTTTAGAACATTTTATCTGAAAACAGCTCACACCAACAATCAAATTAATTCACCTCTATATCTAATGTGTTCACTATAGCTTGGCATACATACTGTTGATATTTTTCATGTTACTCAAACTAGACTAAAACATATACTAAAAGATGTGATGTGAAAAGATGTAAAGTGATATCTGTTATAGTGTAGGCTTGTATATTTGTACTTTAAATTGTATTTTATTGTAAGTTTTAACAGTACTCTGTAAAAGGGCTTTGCCTGTTGAGTATTATTTCCTAAATAAATATATAAATATGGATTGTAAATAGAAATAACTTCATTATAATATATTTAATTCGGAACTGTCTGTTTATTTATTTCTATTGCTTGGTTACATCCTCAGATCAAGAAAGAAACATAGATAAATAAAGCCATATAAAATACAATGACCGTGTGTGTAAGGAGGATAACCTTAAAACCATAGTGGGAATGTTTTGACTTGACTGAGTACTATAGTCAGAGGCGTAGACATATAAAAGGGTTAAAAATATAAAAAATAATAAAATAATTTACTTATTTTGATGAATTAATTTCAATAAATCAAAGCATTGATTAAGGAATGAATAAGATACGCGACTTCAATGGTAAAGTGCGAGGCCTTTTTTGGCAGCGAGAATCCCGGTAAGTTGCGGGCATTCCTGTGATTTACGTAGTATGCTTTTGACAAACCTCTGTCCTGTCTGGTTTTATATCATTAATAATCTAGTGGTAATAAAAATTTAATGTCCAGATTAATTTTAGTTTAAAATTATTAACGTAGTATGTTCTCTCTGCCAGCTATTTCTCAACGTTTGTTTGACTTTTAACCGTCACATAATTTTAAACTCAAATCAATCTGAACATTCAATTTTTGTTTTCACTAGATTATAAATTATATAAAACCAGACACGACACAGGTTTATCAAAAGCATACTACATGAATCACAGGAATGCTCGCAACTTACCGGGATTCTCGCTGCCAAAAAAGGCCTCGCACTTTACCATTGAAGTCGCGTATCTTATTTATTCCTTAATCAATGATCAAAGGTAAAATATCTTGACTCAATACGTTATATGAAAGTATAATTGGTATATTACTGGAATAAATAAAACACAATTTGAAATTCTACATTTATTTAATCTACCTAGTAGTACCAAAATTTAAACGACAAATTTTTAGTAACACAATAAGGCGAACTGTTAATTCAAATTTAACGTCACAGGCATTTAATAAACTTTTTTTAAAACCAACCAGAAAGTACCTCTTTCTGGCTTATTTTCAGCCCAGAAAATCGCATTTTGTCAAACAGAGGCTGATAAGTGATGATTGTTATGGTGAGAGTCCGGTAAAACTTTTAAAAGCCGCTCACCATAGCAACCGAGTGTTTGTCTACTATAAAACTGTAAAATGGGTAAATATTGTCTAAAAGAGAGA
>OY796656.1:69336541-69654985 GCA_963680705.1 Rhagium mordax | reverse complement strand
GGCAGTTAAGTATCAATGTTCATTTGTTTTGTAACCATGACGATAAGTGTATCGGTAACTCTGTTTTAATCTAATACTGTTGTTATGGGGCACATGATTACGTTATCAACTACATCTTTGTAAATTCTTAACCGATTTTCATGATCTATGCGTGAAAATGTTTTTAGAAGATAAGGCTTCCAGATAAAAAGAATAGCCATTTAATTCGCCATTTAAAAAAAATCCCAGCGGCTTTTAAATATTAGGTAAATTTGACTACTTCCGCCATATTGGATTTATGATTCATGTCAATTTCTGCCATTCAATATTGTAGTGGAAGGCTTTGGGTTTTATATGATCCAAAAAAAATTAAAATCGGTAAGGAATCAAAAAAGTTATGAAGGAGAATAAAAAATTTCTGTTTTTACCATTGCTGCCGAGACGTTGATAACACGCCTCTACATTTTTTGGTACAGCTCCGTAGTTCTTTGACCGATTTTTTAAAACTACCCATCAAAATATTGCCACAAGACCAGTCATGATGATGAAACAAACCGTTTGTAAATTCGGCATTTCAACAAAATTCCAGCAGTTATTAAAAATTGCTCAAGTTTAAATACGTGTGCCTTGACATTTATGATCATAATATCAGCTTCTGACAGAGAATCGTTTAGCTGAAAGCTTTAGCTGTCGAACGAATCCAAAAAGATGAAAATCGCTGAAAAAATAAAAAAGTTATAAGGTAAAATGAAAATTCCGGTTTTTTTTGGACCACCCGATATATATATATATATATATATGTATATATATATATATATATATATATATATATATATATATATATATATATATATATATATATATATATATATATATATATATATATATATATATATATATATATATATATATATATATATATATATATATATATATATATACGTACCCAACTACCTATACCAAGCCCGGTACATATCACAGGCTCTCAGAAGCCCAGGCTTCCTATTGCAGTTAGAAGTGTGTATTTCACGCGTCTGCGCACAGGACAATTTATATACATTTAGCAACAGGAGAGGGGTAACCTTATTTAATATTTACTTAAATATATATTTCCCAGTTCTTCCCAAGCCCCCTCAAGCCACTTCACATCACCACCTTACTAAGCCCGACTGTATATAGTTAATACAGTTTACGCATTTTGAGAAGCCCAGCAACGTTGCCTTTATTTTCATGTTCTCAAGTATTTTATTACAATAATTAACGTTTTGAAAGATTCGTAGCTGTTCAACAAAATTATTATAATAATAATTTTTCCTCAACATGGAAAAAACTAAAGGGCCCGCACAAAATACATATAGGCAAAAATGGCTCTAGGTGAATTTTTGCTAAAATGTTAGTGTTAGTATGTTGTAGATTTTAATTTCCTGATCAGAACTGTCAGGGTCCTAACTCAATCCAGTGACTAGTTTTTAAGGTACAGGGTGTTAAAGATATAAAGTGGTTATTTTTATAAAATATGGTCCAAAAAAACCGGAACTTTCATTTTATCGTATAACTTCTTTATTTTTTCACCGATTTTCAACTTTTTGGATTCGTTTGACAGATAAATTTTCCAGCTATTTGATTCTCTATCAAAAACTGATATTATCACCATAAGTGTCAAGGCAGACGTATTTAAACTTGAGCAATTTTTAGTAACTGCTGGAATTTTGTTGAAAAGCCGCATTTACAAACGGTTTGTCATGACTGGTCTTCTGCCAATATTTTGGTGGGTAGTTTTTAAAAATCGGTCAAGGAACTACGGAACTGTACCAAAAAATGTAGATGCGTGTTGTAAACATTTCGGCAGCAATGGTAAAAACCGGAATTTTTTATTATCCTTTATAACTTTTTTGGTTCTTTGCCGATTTTAATTTTTTTTGGGTCATTTAAAACCCAAAGCCTTCCAGTACAATATTATATCTCAGAAATTGACATGAATCATAAATCCAATATGGCGGAAGTAATCAAATTAACCTAATATTTAAAAGCCTCTAGAATTTTTTTAAAATGGCGAATTTAGGCTTTCTTTGATCTTGAGGCCTTGTCTTCTAAGAACATTGGAACGTATTATAGATCACGAAAATCGGTTAAGGACTTACGAAGATATGAATAATAAATGAAATCTAATTAAATAACGGGCTAAACCAGAAACATAATTTAATTACGAATCCTTTAACTAAATAACAATAACTTATTGTCAAAATTAATACTTAAATAATGCAACATGACCTCCATTAGCGTTCACAACGAGCTGAACCTGCCTGTGCCAACCGTCTATTGCTTATTTAATAATTTGCTGGTCAGTTTCTTCCCAACAGTCTAAAATTCTTTGTCGCAATTCGCCTAAATTATTGAAATGACGACCATTCTTATACAACCGTTCTTGTAAATGTAAAAGTAATTGTCACGGGGATTAAGATCTGGACTATTAGGAGGCCAGTGTTCTTGTTCAATAAAATTTGCTGCATGTTCTCTTAAAAATCCAAGTGTCCATCCTAAAATTTCATTGTAGTTACCAAGACCGACTAATTTGCATGAGTATGAAATCACTAATTTAAGGTAACATTTGACTCGGAACAACTTCGCAATACTGTTGAAAATTAAGCCGTATTCCATGTTCAATAAAAATTATGCTAGTTTTAAAACCTCTACAAATTCCCACAGATACTTAATGAAAATCTTGTCTTCATTTGACAGCACCATTATAACAAAACTAGGGACCACAAGACACTTTTCAAAAACAGCTGACTGAAATAACAGTTATGAATCAATGTTCATTTGTTTTGTAACCATGACGATAACTGCATAGGTAACTCTGTTAAGAATTAATTTGATACTGTTGTTGTGGTGTACAGTGTACATGACTACGTTATACACCTTTATAAGTTCTTAACCGATTTTCGTTTTCTGCGTCACAATGTTCTTAGAATAGGCTTCAAGTTAAAAGAAAGTCATTTAATTTGTCATTTTAAAAAATTCTTACAGCTTTTAAATATTAGGTAAATTTGACAACTTCTGCCATATTGGATTTATAATTCATGTGAATTTCTGACATTTATGATTATAGTGGAAGGCTTTGGGTTTTAAGTGACCCGAAAGAAATTAAAATCGGTAAAGGAATCAAAAAGTTATAAAGGAAAATGAAAATTTCGATTTTTACTATGGCTGCCGAGACGTTTACAACACGTCTCTACATTTATTGGTGCAGCTCCATAGTTTCTTGACCGATTTTTAAAAACTGCCCACCAAAATATTGCCAGAAGACCAGCCATGTTCATAAAGCAAACCGTTTGTAAATACGGCATTTCAACAAAATTCCATCAGTTATTAAAAATTGCTCAAGTTTAAATACGTCAGCCTTGACATGTATGATCATTATATCAGTGTCTGATAGAGAATCATTTAGCTGGAGGCTTTAGCTGTCAAACGAGCCCAACAGGTTGAAAATCGATGAAAAAATAAAGAAGTTATGGGATAAAATAAAAATTCCGGTTATTTTTGGACCACCCGATATATTTATAGCAATATAAGGATTCGATTGCAATTGTTTGCATGAATGTTATTTCTTTAACTTCAAATAATATATTGTGACAAATATGTGTTTGTATACAGGGCGAGGCACAAATAAAATAGAGTAATTTTTTAAAATCGATTTTTTTCTGCTCAAACCACAAAATATTACAAAAATCTATTAGGAATAAAATATAATTTTTTGATGTTACCGGAAGCAATAATTTGTATTTCATACAGGACGAGTCAAAAGTATGGCATTGCGAATGACCCATTCTAATGGGACTTCCTGTATATTATCATATTAAGTTGGGCAAACCAGGTGTGTCTCCGGATGAGGTACCGCACTCTTGTAAACTCTCTTATATTTACTAAAAGTTATTCTTTATAAAAAGTTTTCCTTGCCATAGGAAGTCATAAGCAGTCGTCAAACTTAAGATAAATTATACAGGGTATTCTAAAAATTTGAAAATTTATGGACTTTTAAGTGAATTGCTTTTTTACATCTTTAATGAACATTTTATTTAGTGTTTCCAATTATTTAAAATACTTAATTTCAAAAAAATTACATTTCATTTAACTAAGTTGAGAACTATTCTACATGTAGACCTCCAAAAAGTACACATTTCTCTAATCTTTTTTTAAATTCCTCGTATGCATTAGAGGTCACATCTTCATTTATGGTTGCAAGAGCTTCTACAATTTTTTGCTTTAATAAATCTACGTCGTCTTCGAAATCGTTGCGGCCGAAATACTCGAAATCGAATTGTAGAATGTGCTGGACATCCGTCTTGTTGAAAAATTATTCTTCTACGTTTTAAATTTTCATTGTCCAATTTCCAAAACAAAATTATTTAAAAGTTCTAAATAAGTATCTTGGTTCAAAATTCTATCAATAAAATAAGGACCGTTTATTCTATGATGCAATATGTCGTTTTTAAACTTTCGACTGTTAGTGATAAATCGGAAAATTGGATTTTCCTGAGCCCAGTACCTACAATTTTGAGAGGAAACTATCCCATGGCCCATTAGTCTTAAAAGTAGATTCGTCCACGAATAAAATGTTTCGATAAATTAATGATCTATCTGCTAAAATTTTCTCAACCCGTTAAGCAAAAGTCCAAACGACGAGCATCATCTCCAACTTGAAGTTTGTGAATTAATTTAGGTTCGAATGCACGAAATAATAATAATAATAATAATAATAATAAAATGACTTTATTTCAGGCGGAGTCTAGCCTAAGCTATCCTCTGAATATGAGATTTGCTAATACCTAAATTTAACGACCATCTTGGGTGTTCTACAATCTACAGTCTAAAACTACACCGGTAGCAGCATCATCTTCATTTAATTGTTTTTGTTTTTTTTCACATTTTTTACTTCCCCGGTGGTATCAAATTTATAAATTAATTTACATACTGTGAATCACTGTAACATCTGGATATTTCTCATTGAAAACTTCAATAGCGTATTTATAAGAAACATTTCCGATTCCATAGCATTTGATCAAGTAAATTCGTTGTTCCAAGGTTAAGGCGCTTTTAGACAGTCATGCAAATTGTGCCACTTGGCTTGTGTATGCAAATTTGCACAAATGTACTGAGTCGTTGTACATCTGTTTAGATGCTCATGCAATTTGCGCAACTGATTTGTGCATGCAAATTTGCACAAATGAACGTCGCTGTATTCATTTAAGGTTCAGTCTACCTTACACAGTTAGTATATCAAGAGTGTTGATTTTTGACAAAAAAAAAAACGGGAAATTATGATAAGGAATTACTTTTTGCTACAGCTGTGGTTTGTGTTATATCAGACGTGCGACTGTCAAACATCGTTTACACGCTCATGCAAATACTTCAACCTCATATACGTACCCAACAACCTATACCAAGCCTGGTACATATCACCGGCTCTCAGAAGCCCAGGCTTCCTATTGTATTTAGAAGTGCGTATTTCACGTGACTGCGCGTAAAACAATTTATATACATTTTGCTAGAGGAGAGGGGTAACCTTATTTAATATTCACTTAATCATATATTTTCCAGTACTTGTAAAGCCACTTCAAAGCGTCACCTTACCAAGCCCAACTGAGTTAATATATTACACTTATTTTGGGAAACCCTTATTTTCAACTCATAAGTGTTGAATGAAATTATTATAATAATAATTTGACCCAACATGGACAGAACTAAATTCATAAAATCCAGATAAAAAAGGTAACCCACATAAAGAAAATTTTCTGATATTAAAAAAAGTGCAAGTTAATGGTATATGCTTATTTAATTTTCCTATGAAACGAATATCTTGACAATTATTTAAATTATGAATAATATTTCCTGCACATATAAATAATAAAGCTTTAAATAAAGCATGAGTTAATAAATGAAAAAAAGCTAATTTATACTCTCCTAAAGCTAAAATCCTTATTATTAATCCTAATTGACTTAATGTTGATAAAGCAATAATTTTTTTTAAATCAAATTCAAAATTAGCCCCTAAACCTGATATAAATATAGTTAAACTTGAAATTAATAATAAAATTAATATTATATTTGTAGAAAAACAAAAATTAAAACGAATTAATAAATAAACCCCAGCTGTAACTAAAGTTGAAGAATGAACTAAAGAAGAAACTGGAGTTGGAGCTGCTATAGCAGCAGGTAATCAAGAAGAAAAAGGAATTTGAGCTCTTTTAGTTATAGCAGCTAAAACTACCATATATGAAATTAATTTTATAGAAAAATCTTCTTTTATTAAATCCAAATAAAAAATAAAATTTCTTCTTCCATAATTTATTATTCAAGCAATAGATATAAGTAAAACATCTCCAATACGATTAGATAATGTTGATAATATCCCAGCATTAAAAGATTTAACATTTTGGTAATAAATTACTAAACAATAAGAAACTAAACCTAATCCATCTCAGCCTAATAAAATTGAAATTAAGTTAGGTCTAATAATTAATAATATTATTGATAAAACAAATATAACCACCAAATAAATAAATCGATTTAAATTTTCATCAACAAACATATATTCTTGACTATAATAAATTACTATAGAAGAAATAAATAAAACAAATCTTATAAATAATAACGACATTCAATCTAATAAGATAGTTATAATTACAGGTAAAGAATTTAATGTTAATAAATTTAATTCAATAATTAAATTAAAATTTTAGATTAAAAAATGTAGCCTAAGAGAAAAAAAGTGATAAAAAAATTAATAAAAATAAATTAAAATAAATTTACAAATAGAATAATTATCTAAAATAGAAAACTATATCTTTGAAATCACAAATCAATATTTTTTATAAACTACTTAGATTAAATTCATAACACCAAATATTCACCCTTTAAAATTAATAAATTTAAAGGTATTCAATGTAAAAATAAATATTCGCGTAACATTCCTTGATAAACAGAAAATGCCCCTGAATAATAATTACCATGCTGAGAAAAAGAATATAAAAATAACGAATACACAGCTCTAAAAAACGAAATTAAAGATAAAAATAATATTCTTATTCAACAAATGAAATTAAACTATTAATTAACAAAATTTCTCCTATTAAATTTAAAGAGGGAGGAGCCGCTATATTAGAAGAACAAAGTAAAAATCGTCACAATGAAAGTCTAGGTATAATTTAATTTAAAAATCCCTTATTTAAATAAAGTCTTCGTCTCCCTATTCGTTCACAAGAAATATTAGCTAAACAAAATAAACCAGAAGAACATAATTCATGAGCATTTATCATTACCAGAGAACCTCAAAACCCTCAAATATTTAATGTTATAATACCTGCTAATACTATCACTATATGTGCAACTGAAGAATAAGCCATTAAAGATTTTATATCTCTTTGACGAATTCAAATCAAAGGAACCAAAAATCCACCTACTAATATAATAATAATAAAATAATAATTAATTTTTATTCCAATTTCAATAAATAATATTATTAAACGTAAAAATCCATAACCTCCCAATTTTAATATAATACCTGCCAAAATTATTGACCCTGAAACAGAAGCCTCTACATGAGCTTTAGGTAAATCATAAATGAATAAAAAATATACGTATTTTAACAAAAAATACTAAATTTATACATAAATATATAAAAACTCTATTTACATTATTATTAAAAAAAATAAAAACTTAAAGAATTACATTTTTCATGACAAAAAAAAAATTGAAATTATTATAGGTAAAGAAACTAATAAAGTATAAAATAATAAATAAATACCAGCTTCAATTCGCTCAGGTTGATAACCTCAACCAATAATCAAAATTAAAGTAGGAATCAATCTAATTTCAAAAAATAAATAAAAAATAAATAAATTTAAAGAAGAAAATGTTAAATAAAATCTAATAAGAAAAATTGTATTCTAATTTTTAGAATTAAGTGACTGGCTGCATGTAGAAATACTAATGCCATAAAACAATTTTAGAATACCCTGTAAAATGATCTCAAGTTTGACGGCTGCTTATGGCTTCCTAAGACAAGCAAAACTTTTTACAAAGAATGACTTTTTCTCGGCAAATCAAAAATAAAATAGTTTACAAGAGTGCGTTACCTGATCCTGGGACCCACTGTATTTTTCTCTTTAGATAATGGTATTCTTAAATTCCAAACACTTTATAATTATTTAATCAGTAAAACCGTTTAGAAAAAAAAACATAATATTCTAATTCTAACTTTAATTTTCTCTTATTTGATTCAGTTGCTTCTTTATGCAAAACTTAAATGGATGAACAGGTTTAACAGTTGAATAAACTGCATTTAACCATAAATTAAAAGAGAATTAAAATTGACATCGAATTACATCGACTAATTTAAAAATAATGACGGTTCGAGTTTCGTGATTATTTATAGAGTAATCCACCTAAAGTGAACCCATTAAAAATTTATTGGCTTTTATTTTTATAAACAAAACTGTACTTGACAATAATTATTAGTGAAAATTATCATAGTACTGACTACTTCCAGTTTTTTAATTGGTGTATTTCTTAATAAAATGAATTTATTCACGGTAACTTTCAATTGTTTCATTAGAAGAGACAGCTACTTTACCTGATGCGATGTTGGCAAGTTTTCGGGCTACGCATCATACGAATAAAATACTGGGCTTCGCTAAATCGGTCATATATTATCATTGTATATACTGATCAAGTTGTGCGCCCTCTATATGAAATTTTCGGAATTAATTCTGTATATTTTGAGAGAAATACCGACCTTACCAAGCCCATCAAAAATTTGGGGAGGACGTTCCATTAGCCCTACCAAGCTTAACCACTTAAATATACACGTAAGTTTTTACCAAGCCCGGAGTCAGGCTTCGTAAGTAGGTGTCGGGCTTAGTATACTCTAAAGACATACAATTTTGGGCCTGATAATGCCGGTTTATATGTGTGTATATATATATATATATATATATATATATATATATATATATATATATATATATATATATATATATATATATATATATATATATATATATATATATATATATATATATATATATATATATATATATATATATATATATATATATATATATATATATATATATATATATATATATACACACATATAAACCGGCATTATCAGGCCCAAAATTGTATGTCTTTAGAGTATACTAAGCCCGACACCTACTTACGAAGCCCGACTCCGGGCTTGGTAAAAATTTACGTGTATATTTAAGTGGTTAAGCTTGGTAGGGCTAATGGAACGTCCTCCCCAAATTTTTGATGGGCTTGGTAAGGTCGGTATTTCTCTCAAAATATACAGAATTAATTCCGAAAATTTCATATAGAGGGCGCACAACTTGATCAGTATATACAATGATAATATATGACCGATTTAGCGAAGCCCAGTATTTTATTCGTATGATGCGTAGCCCGAAAACTTGCCAACATCGCATCAGGTAAAGTAGCTGTCTCTTCTAATTAAACAATTGGAAGTTACCCTGAATAAATTCATTTTATTAAGAAATACACCAATAGTCCAATCATTAGAGACATAAAAAAGGTGTTTTGGTGCAAAAGGTTGAGGAGTTTTGAAACTTGGCAGGAGTGTAGACTTGGGTGCCCTAAGTATGACTCTAAGTTTGCGACCTCGAGCGACCGCCGCTCGCGCCGCCATCTTGGAAGAATGGCGCTCAATTTGGCATGCAACTCCGTTCCTGTAAGTTTTAGAGAAAAAATTTCTGATTGAAAGTTGGAGAACAAAATTTGCAACAAAATTGCTTCTGTACATTTTTTCCTTAGACTAATACTTTTCGAGTTACAGGGCCGAACAGTAAGGCCAATTTCTTTAAATCGCAGAAACGCGGCATTAGCGCGCTACTTTTTACCAATTATCTGCCAATTAGCATATCACCTCCCGTCTCTACAATACCCATTCCAACGAATCAAGGACGTCATCAGCTTCATATGGGTCCTTGGGGTCTGAATCCGCTACCAAATCTGAAAAGTTTTCACATTCTGTCCCATTACAATAGAGACACAGCATGCAGATGCAATTAGTGGTTGTGACACCACCTCTGCTCTCTTTAACCAAGGAAAATTGAAGTTCCTCAGTCTGCTGGATAAAAACGACTCGTTGCTTGACAGTATAGCAATCTTCCAGAACCTCGAAGCGGATGTGGATGCTCTTGCTGCAGCTGGTAAAGCGGTCTTATTGGCAATGTACGGCGGCTCGTCTGCAAAGGACACATTAACCCTGGTACAGACCAAGTTCGCGAGCTGTTCTAGAACAGTTCTCGAATAGCTCGTGAACTCAGTGTAGACGTGTGTTCGGTAGTAGTTCCAGAGCAGCTCGCAAACTCATATCGGGTTCGGTGTTGAAGCGGTACATCAAAGAGTTTATTAGCGAACATGTGTCGAACTTCTAGCCGGTCTGGACGCGGCGAAAATTGCCACGACTTGTTTGTGTTTATTTTGAGGCAAATTTTGTTAAGATGGGCTAATCAGAAGAGGAAATAGTGAATTTAACAATAACAATTTAAGTGTCATTTAGTAAATTTGTTCCACCATATTTGGTGCGATTTTGATACACAATTCAAGAAAGACACGAACTTTTGACGAACGTGCAAAAAAATCGTCGAACTGCTCGCAAACAAAAACTTTTTGTTGGTGTAGACAAAGAGGTCGCGAGCTGCTCGCTAGCTACTCGCGAATAGCTCGCTCGCTTTAAATTCACTTCGCTACCAAAATTTTGTGAAGCCTGTGTCTAAGAACAAATTTAATCTCGTGTCCCTGCCACCCACAAGAGATGCTGCAAGATAGCATTGCCTGCGAGTGTACCACCAAGTCGCAGTAAAAAAGATCCTGAGCAAAATGGCAGAAAACGAGGCATGGGCTAGATGCTGTTCGCGCTACGTCAGAAGCAGATCCGGACCGGACACCATTTTAAAATCGGTATCCTGTAAATATAAGAAAGGCTGTGCAGAAGCGAGTGGATGTCGGAAAACCGGCTTAAAGTGTTCGGTGCTGTGTCTATTGTAATGGGACAGCATGTGAAAACATTCCAGATTTGGTAGAGGATTCAGACCCCGAAGACCCATATGAGGCTGATGACGTTCTTGAACCGTTGGAGTGGGTATTGGAGGAGACGGGAGGTGAACAGGATTCTAAAGTAGTGAACATAATGAACCAGGGACATCGCGTAGTGCAAAACGACAGAAAACGTGCATGTAAGTTTGGAGTGTGGATTAGGCCTACCGGAATTCCACGTTTAAAAAAACGCGCCCATCATAGTTGGTGTAGAAACGAGTTGATAGATGCATTTATTTTTATTACTTTACTGCATGAAACTACTGTTGGTACGATAATTGGCAGATAATTGGTAAAAAGTAGTGCATTAATGCCGCTTTTCTGCGATTTAAAAGAAATTGGCCTTACTGTTCGGCCCTGTAACTCAGAAAGTATTAGTCTGAGGAAAAAAATGTATAGGAGTAATTTTGTAGCAAATTTTATCCTCTCCAACTTTCAATCAGAAACTTTTTCTCTAAAACCTACAGGAACGGAGTTACATGCAAAAAAGTTTCGGGCGCCATTCTTCCAAGATGGAGGCGCGAGCGGCGGTCGCAATAGGTCGCAAACTTAGAGTCATACTTAGGGTCCCCAAGTCTACAATCCTACCAAATTTCAAAACTCCTCAACCTTTTGCACCACAAAAGTACCTAATGATTGGACTACAATTAAAAAACTGAAAGTAGTCAGTACTATGACAATGTTCACTAATAATTGTCAAGTACAGTATTGTTTATAAAAATAAAAGCCAATAAATTTTTAACGGGTTCATTTTAGGTGGATTACTCTATAAATAATCACAAAACTCGAACCGTCATTATTTTTAAATTAGTCGATGTAATTCGATCTCAATTTTAATTATCTTTTAATTTATGGTTATATGCAGTTTATTCAACTGTTAAAGCTGTTTATCCATTTAAGTTTTGCATAAGGAAGCAACTAAATCAAATAAGAGAAAATTAGAGTTAGAATTAGAACATTATGTTTTTTTTTTCTAAACGGTATTACTGATTAAAAAATTATAAAGTGTTTGGAATTTAAGAATAGTCTATTATCTAAAGAGAAAAATACAGTGGGTCCCAGGATCAGGTAACGCACTCTTGTAAACTATTTTATTTTTGATTTGCCGAGAAAAAGTCATCCGTTGTAAAAAGTTTTGCTTATCTTAGGAAGACATAAGCAGCCGTCAAACTTGAGATAATTTTACAGGGTATTCTAAAATTGCTTTATGGAATTATTATTTCGACATGCAGCCAGTCACTTAATTCTAAAAATTAGAATATATTAAGTCGACTTTAAGCAAACATTTCTTACGTCGTTATTGAAAATTTTATTTAACAAAGTGTTTCCAATTATGAAGAAAAGCTTAAATACAGAGTTTGTTCAGCGTAATTTGTTGTTATTACCGATTGCCCGTCGTGCTGGTGTGGAAATACATGTGAAAAATTTCAGATCCTCTTAACTTCTCCGTCAAAGTCTCAACTTAGCTGACAGTCGCACGTCTGATATAACACAAACCACAGCTGTAGCAAAAAGTAATTCCTCATCAATATTTTCCATTTTTTTTGTCAAAAATCAACACTCTTGATATGCTAACTGTGTAAGGTAGACTGAACGTTAAATGAATACAATGACGTTCATTTGTGCAAATTTGCATGCAAAAATCAGTTTCGCAAATTGCATGAGCATCTAAACAGATGTACAACGACTCAGTACATTTGTGCAAATTTGCATGCACAAGCCAACTGGCACAATTTGCATGACCGTCTAAAAGCGCCTTAACCTTGGAACAACGAATTTACTTGATCAAATGCTATGGAATCGGAAATGTTTCTTATAAATACGCAATAAAAGTTTTCAATGAGAAGTATCCAGATGTTACAGTGATTCACAGTATGTAAATTAATTTATAAATTTGATACCACCGGGGAAGTAAAAAATGTGAAAAAAACAAAAACAATTAAATTAAGATGACGCTGCTACCGGTGTAGTTTTAGACTCTGTAGATTGTAGAAGAACACCCAAGATGGTCGTTAAATTTAGGTATTAGCAAATCTCATATTCAGAAGATTTTAGTCGTTTGGACTTTTGTTTAACTATGGGTGAGAAAATTTAGAAGATAGATCATTTTATCGAAACATTTTATTCGTGGACGAATCTACTTTTAAGACTAATGGGCCATGGGATAGTTTCCTCTCAAAATTGTAGGTACTGGGCTCAGGAAAACCCTACTTTCCGATTTACCACTAACAGTCGAAAGTTTAAAAATGACATATTGCATCATAGAATAAACGGTCCTTATTTTATTGATAGAATTTTGAACCTAGATACTTATTTAGAACTTTTAAATAATTTTGTTTTGGAAATTGGACAATGAAAATTTAAAACGTAGAAGAATAATTAATTTTTCAACAAAACGGATGTCCAGCACATTCTACAATTCGAGTTCGAGTTCGAGCATTTCGGCCGCAACGATTTCGAAGACGACATAGATTTATTAAAGCAAAAAATTGTGGAAGCTCTTGCAACCACAAATGAAGATGTGACCTCCAATGCATACGAAGAATTTAGAAAAAGGTTAGAGAAATGTGTACTTTTTGGAGGTCTACATGTAGAATAGTTCTCAACTTAGTTAAATGAAATGTAATTTGTTTGAAATTAAGTTTTTTAAATAATTGGAAACACTTTGCTAAATAAAATGTCCAATAAAGATGTAAAAAAGCAATTCACTTAAAAGTTCATAAATTTTCAAATTTTTAGAATACCCTGTATAATTTATCTTAAGTTTGACGACTGCTTATGACTTCCTATGACAAGGAAAACTTTTTATAAAGAATAACTTTTTCTCGGCAAATCAAAAATAAGAGAGTTTACAAGACTGCGGTACCTCATCCAGAGACACACCTGGTTTGCCCAACTTAATATGATAATATACAGGAAGTCCCATTAGAATGGGTCATTTGCGATGCCATACTTTTGACTCGTCCTGTATGAAGTACAAAATAGGGCTTTCGGTAATATCAAAAAATTATATTTAAATCCTAATAGATTTTTGTAATATTTTGTGGTTTGAGCAGAAAAAATCGATTTTTGAAAATTACTCTATTTTATTTCTCTCGCCCTGTTTACAAACACATATTTGTCACAATATATTATTTGAAGTTAAAGAAATCGATTTTTAAAAATTACTCTATTTTATTTGTCTCGCCCTGTATAACATACACATATTTGTCACAATATATTATTTGAAGTTAAAGAAATAACATTCATGCAAAAAATTGCAATCGAATCCTTAAATTGCTATAAATATTTTTTATAAAAATAACCACTTTATATCTTTAACACCCTGTACCTCAAAAACTAGTCACAGGATTGAGTTGGGACCTTGACAGTTCTGATCAGGAAATCAAAATCTACAACATACTAACATTTTAGCAAAAATTCACCGAGAGCCATTTTTACCTATATTTTGTGCGGGGCCCTTTAGTTTTCTCCATGTTGAGGTCAAATTATTATTATAATAATTTTGTTGAACGGCTACAAATCTTTCAAAACGTTAATTATTCTAATAAAATACTTGAGAACATGAAAATAAAGGCAACGTTGGTGGGCTTCTCAAAATGCGTAAACTGTATTAACTATATGCAGTCGGGCTTAGTAAGGTGGTGATGTGAAGTGGCTTGAGGGGGCTTGGGGAGAACTGGGAAATATATATTTAAGTAAATATTAAATAAGGTTACCCCTCTCCTGTTGCTAAATGTATATAAATTGTCCTATGCGCAGTCGCGTGAAATACACACTTCTAACTACAATAGGAAGCCTGGGCTTCTGAGAGCCTGTGATATGTACCGGGCTTGGTATAGGTAGTTGGGTACGTATATATATATATATATATATATATATATATATATATATATATATATATATATATATATATATATATATATATATATACATCATTCTATCAATCCTGAATCACCAGATAATCCATACTATCCTGAACCACCTATTTATAGAAGAGGTAGATAAGAAATATTTGTATATATTGGCGTATGTATGGGGTCGGACAACCTATTTTGTAAAGTATACTTTCATATTTTTATAAATAAACATAGCTGTATATATACATATTTATGATGCAATCCTGAATCAGTATACTAATAAGATTAACCTGAGCCACTGTATACGGTAATACATAATTCAATGACATATCCTGAACCATTTCAACGTTGCCAATTTTACACTAAACTATAAGCTACCTGCTTGCCTTTATTTTCAGGGGTCATAACTCAGCATAGAGAATTTGTATTATTCTTAAGTGCGAGTACCTTTTCGTAAACGATATGGACACATTTTGGATAGTTAAATTCTAAAAGGCTAGAGTAAATAATAATATTTTTTTAGGTTTGAGGTTTGAAATTAATATCCATTTTTTTTTGTTAATAACTTGCTATTTATTTGAAAGAGCACTATCTTGTTTATTTTTAAAAGGTGTGCATTAGAAATTATTTTCTGACATATGGCAGACATTTCTATCTTAATTTTCCCTTTTCAATTTAAATATCAGTTTGCGGTTTATGAGAAAATTTTTACTTCCAGGCCATTTTAATGATACCTGAGGTCGACTTTCTTAGAGAACAAAAAACTAAGATAAACATTAAAATAGTAAAATTTTCAATATTTTGGAAACAGTCGAATTTGTGAGGTAGTTACATCAAATATGCCTAGAATTTACATAGAATTCAAAAATGTTTAAAAAAAATGAGGTTTCCGTACAAAAGCATTAGTAACGCCGTAGCTCCTACATGGATTACTTGTATAGCTACCATTACAAAAATAATGCATTACTAAAAATAATAGTTGACAAAATACACAAAAAATTTAATTTATTTGAGCTTTAAATCAGTTAAACTCAGTTGTCAAACAGTTGCATTTATTTTAAATATTTATTAATCTGTAATTCAATTTTATTATATTTATATCGTGTGTCCCCCCGGATGGACTTAAACTAATCCGGCAAGTCCTATTATTAATAATTTTTCGAGAAAAAGTTATTCTCTATAAAATAATTGCTGAAAAGTCATTAGCAGTAACCAGTAATTTGTTTATTACCTGCAAGTGTACCGGGTTATCCAACGAAAAGGCCCACCCCTATATTTTGTTTATTTTTCGAGTTAGGAAAAAATGTTTCAAATAAAAGTTGTAGTGAATCAAATGAACTCATTTAAAACACCTGCAAAGAATATACAGGGTGTTCCTTAAAAGCGGGACAAACCTAACTTACATTTTTTTAAATGGAACACCCTATATTTTTTACATTTTTTAAATCTGTGTTTTTTGTGATTTTAAATATATATACACAGGGTGTTTGGGTAAAGGTATTCAGAAATCCAAAGGCACGTAGTACTCATCAAAATAAGCCAAAAAGTTCATATAAACTTTGTTCCAAAAATGGTTCCTAAGGGGGCTGTAGCCCCTTTAAGGGGCTTCTAAAAAAGAAAAAAGATCATTTTCGTACATATTTCGAGAACCGATCAAATTAACTAATAAAATTTGCTATGGTAGAATACTTTTCTATAGTATACATCATTTTGTATTAGAAATGAAACTAAATAAAATTATTTAAAAAGCATTGGTATTTTGCAGATGTGCATATTGTGCATACTAAATTTCAAATTCATTTATCTCAAAGACGGTTCAATTTATGAAGTTTTAGAAAGAGGATCTTTTTGAAGTAAAATTGCTTGAAATTTTGAAATTTTTTATCAGAATAGTGAAAAAATTAAGTGCAGAGAAAATAAGGGGGCGACATTCCTGACACACCCCCATGTAGGAACGCCCCTGAAGAATTTTGAAATTTAAGGTTTACCATTTTGTTAAGCACAAAAAAGTATTCTACCATAGAAAATTTCATTAAAATATATTGATCGGTTCTCGAAATATGTGACAAAAACATCTTTTTTAGAAGCCCCTTAAAAGGACCGTTTTTGGAACAAAGTTTATATCAACTTTTTGGCTTATTTTGATGAGTACTACATGCCTTTGGATTTCTGAATACTTTTACCCAAACACCCTGTATATGTTGTATCTTATCTTTTACTGTTTTTTATTTATTGCAAATTTCGTGAACAATTTTCTTTCTGTTCTTATTTGGGATTTACGGCCACACTTCTGAACATTACCCAGATAATCTGAAAAATATCTGGATTATTTAAAAAATAACCTTTACGCCTGTGACTTTACGTCAAAGGAACAGTTAAAGGTTGGTTTTTTGACATAAAATATAATTAAAATAAAATAAAAACAATGATGTTTTGCAGACGTTTCGGAAACTTAATCTGTTTCCTTTTTCAATGCTAAGTAGTCTTTCTCTTGTGTAAAAACATCATTGTTTTTATTTTATTTTAATTATATTTTATGTCAAAAAACCAACCTTTAACTGTTCCTTTGACGTAAAGTCACAGGCGTAAAGGTTATTTTTTAAATAATCCAGATATTTTTCAGATTATCTGGGTAATGTTCAGAAGTGTGGCCGTAAATCCCAAATAAGAACAGAAAGAAAATACAGAAAGATGCCACAAATAACTTTTAGACAATATTCGTGAACAATATTATTTATACCACCAGCATCTGCATGCGTATCAATCAGGTTAGCCATGGATGAAAAACAATTAATTTGACGCTTCTGTAAGGCATAAGTGTCAAATTAATTGTTTTTCATTCATGGCTAACCTGATTGATAACCATGCAGATTGCAGATGCTGCTGGTATAAATAATATTGTTCACAAAATTTGGAATAAATAAAAAACAGTAAAATATAAGATACAACATATATACAGAGTGATTCATTGGTAAGTGTACATACTTTACCTGCATATGTAGGTTACTTGGGCGATTCCATATCACCTATGGTTAGTGATATGGAAGCAAATAGTGATAGACTGTATAAAAGCATTACAAAATTTGAAATTTAAAAAATGTCATAGTATTTCCGTAATATAGTAACTGACACGGCTTTATTTATATAATAACAGTTAAGTACCTACATATAATTTTTGTGAGTCAAATTGATTTTAAGTTATTATTAATTATAAAAATGAATCTTGCTACTGAAAACAATTTAGAAAATTTTAAATGCCGCTCGAGAAGCAACTTTGAGCTTACTTTCTTTAAAAATCGAAGGACAAACACGAGAAGGTATATATGAAATATTTTCTGTCAAACCGTTTTTTATTAACATTACTATATTAGTAAAGTGACATTTTCATATGGCAAAGTGCCACTTTATTAAACGATTTTGAATTTAGTAAAATAGCATATTATCAGTCAAAATGCGAAAAATAATATTAATTTGAAAAGTTATTGGTAACCAATGATTTCTCACTTGATTTATTGTAAATAAATATTGTTGGAAACTTTTTTCAAAAATGTCGTCGAAAACATATTTTCTCAGAGTTTCATATTTTTCTCGGAATACATATACCTAATTCCGATTTCAGCTTAATCAAGTACAATATGTATGTACGGGGTTTTCCACCGAAAATGATCACCCCGATAACTTTTTAATTTGTAATTTTAGAGAAAAAAGTTTCAAGTAAAAGTTGTAGGACATGTTAAGGGTTTAAAAATCCCATTTTGACAATTGAACATCGTATTTGCGATCTACCGATACAAGTTATGTTTTTTGTAAATGGAACACCCTGTATTTTTTTATATTTTCGGATTCTATACGTTTTTCTGATTTGAACCATATAAATATGTCATATGTTTGCTCCGGTAGATATTAAAATATTAATTTTTTGGGAAAGCAAAACTAGCCTTCTACTGTCTTCATATACAGGGTGACCATGAAAAAAGTGCAATGCATAATGCCACAAGGTAGAGGAGCGTAAAATAATGAAAAAAGTTCGTATACACTTAGGTCCTAATTCCTTTCGTTTTCGGGATAGAGCGTGTTAAAAATTTTTTAAAAATATTATTTTTTTTCTTATTTCTCAATTTCTTTTCGTTTTTTTCAACGTTTTTTCACAATGAAAAATTTACTTTCGATTTAATTTAATAAAATATCCATGTTCTCTTAAATAACTAATGAAACAATGGAAACCAAATTG
Source organism: Rhagium mordax (assembly GCA_963680705.1). NCBI lineage: Eukaryota > Metazoa > Arthropoda > Insecta > Coleoptera > Cerambycidae > Rhagium > Rhagium mordax. The sequence goes on along the minus strand of OY796656.1, from coordinate 69,635,797 downwards.
ATTGACGACATCTCTGAAATATCCCGGGATTATTACGAAACCGATCAGCAATAACTCTGTTCCATAAATGCTCTTCATTGTTTATTTCTTCGGAATATACTTCATTTTTCATAAACCCCCAAAATGAAAAATCGAGGGGAAAATTTTTCATTGTGAAAAAACGTTGAAAAAAAAACGAAAAGAAATTGAGAAATAAGAAATAAATAATATTTAAAAAATTTTTTTAACACGATCTATCTTGAAAACGAAAGGAATTAGGAAACAATTTTATTTTCTAACGTTTCGGTTTTTATTAACAATCATCAGAGAAAATTTATTTTTCATTTGTTTATTTGAAATATTTAACAAATACTATTACATTTTTTATTGTTGGTACGCTGCTTCGAGTGTTAAAGGCAAGTGTTAAATATTTCAAACAAACAAATGAAAAATAAATTTTCTCTGATGATGGTTAATAAAAACCGAAACGTTAGAAAATAAAATTGTTTATAATTGTGACCGATATTCCCAAGAAAATCTAACTAGTATTTAAATTCAACGGTCAGGAAAAAATAAAAATTTATACGTTATATTTTTATAATACTGGCATATATTTGCAAGATTTATTATTATTTGCGTTAGTTTATGCCAAAAATATCAAACTATAGAAATACAGCTTAATAGTGATATATTATATTCCTTTAAAATTTAAATACCCAAGTGCCTCGGTCTTTCTGTAAAATGGTAACAAACACTTGACAACAATAAAAATGTTTTGTCTGTGAGAAACATGTGCAAGAAGTTTAACCATTGTAACCATTGACCTTTACTTTATTTCAGCCTCTTATTCTTAAAAAATAAATAGACCAAATGTTCAGAGAAAAATCACAATGTGTAAGTAAAAAATGTTGATTAGGGGTTTAGAATTTGTTTGGCAATCAACACGTGATAGTTTATTAAACTAACAGTCTGTGTTGTTCTCTATTTAGGGTAAGATATACCGAGTAAATAAATCTTTTGGACCTCAGTGATTGATATTAGTGGGTGCGTTAGAGTGCGTTATTATCTCGGTTTTTATACAATCATGTCCCTTAGAACGAGAAAAATTATGTGTTTAGCCAAACAAAATAAAATAAGTGTGTCGGAGCTCACATCTCCGAGAAATTATTTTCCAAACAATGTTTCTTCGGATAATAAACATCAGGTAGGTAAATATTTTTGTATTTTCGTATTCTATTAAGTATACTCATATTAATTCATTAATTTTTTATACATTCTAATTATTTAACATTTTATGTATAGAGCATTTCAATCAAAGAGTTTCTGAACAAAAGTCACACTAATATCTTCAACACTTACTTGAGTAACCCTTTCATGAAGAATTTCACAGTAGTCGGGCAAGGAAATTTGGAACCTCGAAAAAATTCCAAACTTTCTGAAAGTTTCAGGAAATTGTCTTTATTAGTAATATATTGCTATATTAAAAGTCTCAAAAAATCCACTTTGAGCGTTAGCCACCATATTGAAATAATGGTGACCAAACATAGCAATAGAAAATATTTATTATCTTACTTGTTTTTTAACTAATTTTAAGAATTCAAAAAAGAAAATATCCATACCTATAGGTACTATCAGATGACGACATTTTTATTACATTTTTGAAAGACCCTTTAACATGCCTTATATTGAACTATAATTAGACATTAGCTCTTTCTAAGAGAATTTTCTCAAACTAGAAAATTAAGAAAAATATTGAAAAACATCTTGAATAAAATTTGTAGAGGTAACATTTCTGAATAATACAGTTTTTTTCAGATTTGTGATTATTGAAAAATTAAGGGAGTTATGAATTTTCAAAGATAAGCGCGTGCGCGTAAAGTATATAAAATGTACCTCTTACAAAAACGCAATTTTCTTTAAAATCGAATTTATTCTCAGTTCCAAACCTAAAAGATTTCTGATCCAACTCAGGTACGGCTGATCATTTATATCTTTACACCCCCCCTTAACTTTGTTATTTTTGGAAATACAAAAACAGTGTAAAGACAGAGGTTTTAGTTATTTTTACGTAGATTTTAAATATGATATCAGAGAAACAATTCAGTAAGGCCAAAAAAAGTTATAATACAAACTTGTGCTTTTTGTTTGATAACATGCTGTATGTATTTGCGGAATACGGAAGAGCATGAAAATAGCTTCTCAAAAATATATAACACTGTTTTATCTTTTGCGGTTTTTGAACTATTTACATACATACAGCGTGTTACTATAAAAAAAATACAAGTTTGTATTATAAGTGTTTTTAGCAATTGTTTTTCTGATATCGTATTTAAAATCTACGCAAAAATAACTAAAACTTCTGTCTTTACACTTTTTTCTTTTTCCAAAACTAACAAAGTTAAGGGGGGTGTAAAAATAAAAATGAACACCCTGTACCTCAGATGTAGCAGCACTATACTGCTGCACTGTAGTTTGATGTATGTGTGTATTATTTCCTACATTTTGTATGTAGCACCATGAGATGAGTATTTAAACGCTTCTTAACAGTAAAATATACACCAACGGTCTTCCATTTTTTAAACACGCAGGTCCGATTAATATTATATGTAAAAAATTTGAAGGAATTTCCAGAAACCTAAACAAATAATCAGAAAGAAATCCAAAACTAGAACACTCTATCAAATAATATTAACCAAGAAATAGATATTATTAATATTAGATGTAAAAAGAATAAAAGGCATCTCTAGGGAAAAAAAATAATAAGAATGGAAACTAAATAACACTAGATCAAATTTCAACCAAGAAGTTTCCCCTAAAAAGAAAAATTTTGTTAATTATTATTTTACTAACACTATATTATAATAATATAATAATATAGAGTATGTCGCCGTTTTACAAGAGGGAAAATTTAATTATTTTTGGTATTACGAAACATTTGATTCTTAAAACACAGAGTCAAGTATTAGTGGAGTAAATAGAAGTTTTCACTTCGGAAAAATTCCGGGAAGCGGCCATTTGAAGGTCAATTTTGTTTCTTTTAATATAAATCCCTATTTTTTTACAGATTCATATTTAGCGCTAAAAAATAAACAGCTTTTGTTACTACCATTTTTCTAATTCAACTCATTGTTTGTGAGTAATTAAGCAATGAAAATAGAGGTTTACATTAAAAAAAAACGAAGTTGACCTTCACCATATTTAAAAAACTTATAGCCATTAGATCCCGCTTTGAAATGATGGAACTCATGTCTGAAACACTTTTTTCTAATTTGCGATTGTCAACTTAAACGCCCCATCCAGTATAAACTTACACTTTTTACGAAATATTGAAACTAATAAGTATTTTTCGGTAAATCGACTCGATATTAATGTTTCTAAAATTTTTATCCTGTTTAAAATATCGAAAACATATTCAAAATATTCACGTGGTACAGGGCCATGAGTCAAATTATAATGCCTGAATAACAGAAAGAGATAGCATCATCTTCCCCGCACGCTCTGGGTCTGGGTCTAATTTAAAAATTAATTTATATCGTTCAATATAATTTGAATATGTATTGTGTTTAATAAAAATCTTTTATTTTGTGTAAACCATTTTTACTTTTTGTATCGAGATACGTATATTATTTTTTTGAGACCAATACCATATTGAATAAGTTGATCTGAGCGCAATTTGTTTAAAATTTATCTAGTTACGTAATTATTAATATATAGATATATATTCTAGGTTTTTTCTTGACCGTTGATATTAATACAAGTATTATTTTTCTTGGGTATATCGGTCATATATATAAACAAATTTATTTATTATTTTTTTTCTAACGTTTCGGTTTATTTATAACCATCATCAGAGAATTATTATTTTGTGTTTGCTTGATCTTAATTTAAACTACATTTTTTAATGTGATGTATTGAGTGTCTTAAAGTGCCTTTAAGACACTCAATACATCACATTAAAAAATGTAGTTTAAATTAAGATCAAGCAAACACAAAATAATAATTCTCTGATGATGGTTATAAATAAACCGAAACGTTAGAAAAAAAAAAAATAAATAAATTTGTTTATATACAGTAAATTCACTTTTGAACCAAAGCAGTTTGTGAGTGAATAGGAGATAGCAGTAAAGCGAGAGCACTACACATGCGTGACTGCATGTGGATCTCAGAATGTTAGCGCTCTCGCTTTATTCTCTCCTATTCACTCACAAAGTGCTTTGGTTGAAAAGTGAATTTACTGTATATGACCGATATACCCAAGAAAAATAATACTTGTAGTAATTATTAATGAAATTTTTATCGAAAAGTAGGCCATATTGGATCAGCCATTTTGACTAAACTTTTTTTGACATCATAATCTGTTTTAGCGACCTCGAAAACCCCTAATATGTCAATTAGAATTAAATTGCCTTAAACTTACTCAACTTATAATAATTTTGATTAAAAAGAAAAGTTTTTTTGTTTAAATAATTAATAAACAATTTCCTCACAATTATATGTTTATAACTTTTTATTTTAAGCTATGTAAAAGTGATATCAAAAGGTTTTAGGAAAATCGAAGCTTCCCGTAATTATTCCGAAACAATGCATATTTTCAACCTCTATTGACTCCACTATATGCTGATTTTTAGCTTTATACAAAAATGTCAAAGAAATAAAAGATTCTGATTGTTTTAAAACTACCAAATACGTGATAAAAACGTCGACGGATATATATTTTTTTATTTTCACTTAAAAATGGTGATCCGACCATAGCTTAGTGGGAATATAAAAATTTTATACTTTTAATATTCAATTATTGTTAACATGATCAATAACTTGACATTTTGACGGTTCGGACACTGAAATTATAATAATTACCCTATATGGATCACCATTTTTAAGTGATAATTAAAAAAACTGTCCGTCGACGTTTCCATCACGGATTTCGTGGATTTAAAACAATTAAAATACTGTATTCCTTTGACATTTTTGCATAAAACTAAACATCAGGGTACTTTATTCTTGTATTATTTTCACATTATTGCTTGTTAATAACATAACATTTCATGTACAGGGTACATGAAATGTTATTTTTATCAGTGGCATTCTTATTTAACTGAAGGAAAACTTTTTATGAAGAAACAAATTTTTATTTTTTGAATATTTGCTGCGTACATAGTTAAGTGCTGACAAGTATATTTCTTAATATCAAAATTAAAGAAGTTTTCCCTCTTGTAAACTCAATCCGGGGACATACTGTATATTCAATGTAAAATATTAGTAGAACTAATAATCCAAATATAAATAAAACTATCTCGAATCAAATTCGGAAATTTGTCAACGTAAACACGAACACGTTAAGCAAACACTCTGACCTAGCCGTAAACTGCATAGGTATAAAGTAAAACTCGCGCGCTGTTTATCTTTAAAAATTCATGACTCCGTTAATTTTTGAACAATCACAAATCTGAAAAAACTGCATTATTTAGAATTGTTTTCTCTACAAATTTAATTTGAGACATTTTTCAAAATTATTTTTAATTTTCAAGCAAATTGAGGGAAATCGCTTAGGAAGAACTAATGTCTAAATATTTTTCAATATAAAATACGTTAACGGTTCGTTTTAAAAATGAATAAAAATGTCGTCATATGCTATGGTATTATGTGGTTATTTTCTTTCTCGAATTTTCAAAATTTATTGAAAAACAAGTGAGATAATAAATATTTTCTATTGCTATGCTTGATACCATTTTTACAATATGGCGGCTAACGCACAAGGTGGATTTAATATAATAAATAATAATATATAATAATATATAATAATAATAATAATATAATATAGAACATTTCCTGAAAAAACTGCATTATTTAGAATTGTTTTTTCTACAAATTTAATTTGAGACATTTTTCAAAATTATTTTTAATTTTCAAGCAAATTGAGGGAAATCGCTTAAGAAGAACTAATGTCTAAATATTTTTCAATATAAAATACGTTAACGGTTCGTTTTAAAAATGAATAAAAATGTCGTCATATGCTATGGTATTATGTGGTTATTTTCTTTCTCGAATTTTCAAAATTTATTGAAAAACAAGTGAGATAATAAATATTTTCTATTGCTATGCTTGATTACCATTTTTACAATATGGCGGCTAACGCACAAGGTGGATTTAATATAATAAATAATAATATATAATAATAATAATAATATAATATAGAACATTTCCTGAAAATTTCAGAAAATTCGGAATTTTTTCTAGGTTCTTATGGGCTATGCTTATTTCGTTACCCGACTACAGTCAACATCGGTCAGTACGCTTCTGTTTAAGCAATTTTAGTTGAAATTGTTTAAAAAGGTGTTAACTAATGTTGTCTAAAAGTTATTTGTGGCATCGTTTAATTTTCTTTCTCTTCTTATTTGGTACTTATTACCATATTCTTGAATACTTTGAATTCCCGGATAACCTGAATTTTTTTTTAAAGTAACGTGAAAATATTGCGTAATTTCACGATTTATACATATAAAAAAGAATCTTAGCACTTAGGAAGAAAACAGTTGAGTTTTCGAAACGTCTGCGAAATATCATTATTTTATCTTTATTTTATTTATATTCTGCTACTGTAAACCAACATTTAACTGTTCCTTTGACGTAAAGTCAGAGGCGTAAGGCGTAAGTAAAGGTTATTTAAAAAAAAAGCCAGATATTTTCTAGATTATCAAGGACTTCAAAATATTCAAGAATGTGGTAATAAATTCCAAATAAGGAAAGAAAGAAACAGGTGTTAATTAATCAAGCTATAATATTATCTTTTAGGAATCAGGAACCAAACCAAATCTGGCCATTGCGTATGAAGATGCCTCAAAAAATGTAAACATTATATCGAATGTAGTCATTATTCCATCAGCTACAGTACCTAAAGAAGAAAAAAATGCAATTGAAAATGCAACAGAAATTAGAAAAAATTACGGCGAAGCTAGTATATTGTTTAACTTTGATAATGGAACAAATTCATCGCAGGTCGTTTCAGAGACAAGTCATGGTAGCTGCAATACTAGTAAAAAAGATCCCTACAATTTTCCTTCAGACACTGAAGACGAGGTAAATATATATTCTTATTCAGGAAATGCAATGGGTTTAATTATTTAAATAATAGTGGAAATACTTTTTAAAAACTTTTATTTTTTTTAGGATTCAGAACCCAAACCGGATATTTTCATTCCAGTGTTTTTACCCACAGTTCTTCGGGAAATTTCGGCTTATCAAATAAAAGGAGAGGCTACAATCGAAACTGATCAACAGGAACAATCAAAAGAATTTGCCGAAACTAGGTCACCGGAGATAATTGCAGGAACAAGTTATGAAAGCAGCAATGATGATAGTATTAATGACCCTAACTATTTTCCTTCGGAAACCGAAGACGAGGTAAATATGTGCTTATTCAAAAAAAGCAATATTTTTGAAAAATATTTATTTTTTTAGGATTCTGAAACTAAATCGGATATAAGTAATGATAATAGGAGCAGCAATCCTAACTATTTTCCTTTGGAGGCGGAAGACAAGGTAAATAAGATATTTTTGATGAAGGAGTGGGATTAAGTAATTTATTGCTAATAGTGCGGCAGCATAGGATATTTCAACATATTGTGCACTTTTTGATAAAAGCACCAAATATGGCACAGAGGTAGACCGATGTAATATGAACAATTTTGGATGTGGAGCCATCGGCCAACTGCCCCCTGGCGGCCATTTTCCAAAGTTGCTGCCAGTGGACACATGAAAGACAACAGAAGTTAGATTTGCTGCTGAAGGTATTAGTGAATGTTTATTGAATGTTTTGAATGAGAGATAGTTTGTAGGTTATATACAGGGTGAGTCAATAGTGCGTATTTCTTCTATATCTCCTGTCTCCTTAGAGATAGAGACATGGTTCAAAATTTTAATTAAATTGTGAGAAAAAGTACATTTTTTTTTAATTATTATCAATTATACAGGGCGATCCGTTAAAGTGGTAGATGAAAGAATATACAGTGTGTCTCACTTTTCACCACAACGCCCCAATATCTAGGCCATTTGTTGATCGATTTAGATCAAATTTGGTATACTTCTTTTCTTTCAGATTGTGTTTAAAAAGTTATTAATAAAAAATTTTTTCAAAATTAAATACGCCTACTATGATCAAAAGAAATTGGCAAAAATTAGGAATTTATATTAGCGATTGAGATAGGGATTCTTGTTCAGCATGACCTAAAACGCCTGTATACCAAATTTCGTTAAAAAATATTCATTCCTTCACAAAAAAAAAAGTAATAAAAACCTAAGATTTCAATAATAATCACCCTACTATTCCAGTTATTTATTGTCGGATATTTACATAACTTGGTAGTTGGGTGATATAATGACGCTAATTAAGCATTAGGACACTTTTTTTAGAAAATATCAAATAACTCAACTTTTATTAATAAATAACTGGAATAGTAGGGTGATTATTTTTGAAATCTTAGATTTTTATTACTTTTTTTTTGTGTATACAGGCGTTTTAGGTCATGCTGAACAAGAATCTGTAAAAACAAGAATCTGTAAAAACAAAAACCCTATCTCAATCGCTAATATAAATTCATAATTTTTGCCAATATCTTTTGATCATAGTAGGCGTATTTAATTTTGAAAACATTTTTTATTAATAACTTTTAAACACAATCTGAAAGAAAAGAAGTATACCAAATTTGATCTAAATCGATCAACAAATGGCCTAGATATTGGGGTGTAGTGGTGAAAAGTGAGACACACTGTATATTTTTTAAATGGAATGACCCATTTTTTTTATTATATTTGAATACCACTATGATGGCCTATTCAGCTCTAAAATATTTTTAAAATTTGTTGGATGGTTAATGAAATAAAAAATATTTTTATGGAAAACTGACGTTTGTAGGTATCAATTTGAAAATTGATTTTGGACTTATTTTTGGAGAGTAATTTTTTTCTTTGACATGGTGGTAGTGTATGCCATACTTTAACTATTAGCTGATGTAGAAAAATTGTGTAATATTTCCTTTGAAATTATTTCATAGAAACAAAGACATTTAACGTCATTTAATTTTAGATATTTTCAATATTGTTGCAAACCTCCTAGTTTTCACTAAAAAATGAATTTTACGAAGCAGGAATTAATTGGTATGATGTATACCCTTGGTGAAAGTGACAGAAATTGTTTTTTGGCCACCAGAATTTACGCTCAAAAGTATCCTCACAGAACCCATCCACAAGAAGCATCTTCCAAAAGTTAAAAAAACGGATTTGAAGAAACAGGTGAGATATCCTATAAAAAAGTCGTTATCTTCATTTGTAGTACTTTTTCTACGATGGACTTTTTTATAAGAAATGTCACCTATTTCTTCAAATCTGTTTTTAAACTTTTGGAAGATGCTTCTTGTGGATGGGTTCTGTGAGAATACTTTTGAGCGTAAGTTCTGGAGGCCAAAAAACAATTTCTGTCATTAATTCATGTTTCGTAAAATTCATTTTTTAGTGAAAACTAAAGAAAATTGAAAGTAACTGAAATTAAATGTCTTCGTTTCTATGAAATAATTTCAAAGGTAGGTACGTTGACTTTTCTGAATAAAACATACCTATTTACACCTAAACAACTACATCTAGAAAATTATTCATTTTAGGTATAGGACATATCATATCAAAATTGCAGAGAAATTAAAATTACACAATTTTTTACAAAAATATATAGGCGTTCCATTTGAAAGAGTAGAATTTTGGTAGTTTGAATATTTATAAGTTAGCAGTGCGCTTATGAACACCTTGTATGAAAGAAATATTTTTTACATCAGCTAATAGTTAATGGCATACACTACTACCATGTCAAAGAAAAAAAATTACTCTCCAAAAATAAGTCCAAAACCAATTTTCAAAATGATACCTGCAAACATCAACTTTCCGTAAAAATATTTTTTATTTCATTAACCATCCAACAAATTTTAAAAATATTTTACCGCTGAATAGGCCATCATAGTGGTATTCAAACATAATAAAAAAATTGGCTAATTCCATTTTAAAAAATATATGTATATTCTTTCATCTACCACTTTACGGATCGCCCTGTATAATTGATAATAATTTAAAAAAATGTACTTTTTCTCACAATTTAATTAAAATTTTGAACCATGCCTCTATCTCTAACGAGACAGGGGATACAAAAGAAATACGCACTATTGACTCACCCTGTACAGGGTGTCCCAAATTGCTTGATTTTGGCTGGTTTTCCTATTTCTAGACCAGGTAGAGAAAAACTGACATATGAGTCTAGAGGTCGATATTTGTAAAACGCCGATTGGTGAAAACCACATTTCGATATCTCTAGCCGTTTCCAAGATATCGGCAAAAATTGACATTTTACAGATTCCGAAAAACTGTCAACTTTTTTATTTGTGGATATTTTTCAAACAGTAAAAACTTTCTACAGGCACTTTTTGACGTAGAATAAGGTGCATTTGTCAAAAAAAATATATCGCTTTTCGATTGTTTGATATCAAAGCTAACTTTGTGGAAACCATAGTTGGATTTGACTTTAGAAAATAGGAAAAAAATATAAGCTTTCTAAAAATATATATGCCAAGATATGTCTAGTCATCCTTGCTGCCAATATAACACATTTCTCTTTAAAAATTACATTTTTTAACATTAAAAAAAGTTTTTCGGAATCTGTAAAATGTCAATTTTTGCCGATATCTCGGAAACGGCTAGAGATATCGAAATGTGGTTTTCACCAATCGACGTTTCACAAAAATCGAGCTCTAGACTCATATGTCAGTTTTTCTCTACCTGGTCTGGAAATAGGAAAACCAGCCAAAATCAAGCAATTTGGGACACCCTGTATATAACTTACGAACTATCTCTCATTCAAAACATTCAATAAACATTCACTAAAACCTTCAGCAGCAAATTTTATCTAACTTCTGTTGTCTTTCGGGTGTCCACTGGCAGCCATTTTGGAAAATGGCCGCCACGACCGCCAGGGGGCAGTTGGCCGATGGCTCCACATCCAAAATTGTTCATATTACATCGGTCTACCTCTGTGCCAAATTTGGTGCTTTTATCAAAAAGTGCACAATAGGTTAGCTAATCCGCTGTACTATAATTAGAATAATACTTCAAAATGTTCTTTTTCAGCATTCAGAACCGAAATCAAATATTGACGTTCCCATAATTTCGCAAAATTTTGATACTCAAATGGAAGTTGCGGTTGATCAACAGAATAATTTAGAAAAACTAGTTGAAAGCGAGGTGAGATTTTTGAAATTAAAATGTGTTTCGTTTTAAGTTTAAAGTCCGATTCATCTTCAGTCTTCGTTATAAATTTCACTTTTTTAAATATTATTTTTTATTCATGACTATAAAGCTTTTGGTCTTGTTTTATTTAACTACTTAAATAAAAAACTCCGTGACCGATTTTTTTCAAAACCATTGATGTAACATATTGTTTTATGTTACTCGATATAACGGCAACAGAATACTATTTTTTTTTCAAATTTATTTTTATTACAGGTGCACGTTGAACAGATAAAAAGAAAAAATTATAAAGATAAGAAGGATTTCTGTTTATTTTGCGATAAAGATGTATTCCACTTTGCTAGGCATTTATTTACTTGGCATTCAGCTGAACTTGATACCCAACGAATTTTGTCATTCCCTTCAAATTCACGGCAAAGAAGAGAAGCTTTATCTTTTTTAAGAAAGCAAGGAAACTTTGTTCAAAACAGAACCAACACCCAACTCCGACCAGTCAAAAGAGTTCCTAGTACTAGTACTAGCGGAAAATCGACGGACGATTATCTTCCTTGTGCACATTGCCTTGGATTTTATAAAAAACGGTTTCTGTTTAGGCATACAAAGCGTTGCCCTAAAAATTCCGATTCAGGCAAAAATAAGCGACAAACCTCACAAAGTGATGGTCATACCACACTGTTGTTGGGTAGTTTAATAAAGCACGATACGCTACTGAAAAAAGTACTGTGGCCGCGGATGAGAGCTGATGAAATTAACATGATTGTTAAAAAAGATTTCCTTATATGCAACTATGGGTACTCTTACTTAAAAGGTCGGAGGAGCAAGGGAAATTTAGACGTAGTAAGGCAAGATATGAGACGGTTAGCGAAGCTGCTGCGATTGGCCCGAATGAAAAATGAATCAATTAAGGACCTAATTGATTTACTCCGTCCACGTCATTTCAAGCTCATCATTGATCAAGTTAATGAAATAGCTTGTTATAATCATGAGACAGATACATATCATTCTCCAACTTTGGCCATGAACTTTGGAACACTTTTAAAAAAATGCTGTGACCTAGCTTTTATTCATCTGGTACAAATTCCGAATACCAACGAACAAAGAAAAGAAGCAAATATTTTGAAAACCCTTATAGAATCACAGTGGTCTAACGAAATATCGGCACAAGCTGCATCGAATTTAAATGAGAAGACATGGAATAAAAATGAACTGGTACCCCTTACTGCAGATTTGAAAAAATTAAATGACTTTTTAGAAAAAATGGCCCAAGAAAGTTATGATAAGTTGCAAGAAAACATAAACGACCAATCAGCGTACAACAGCTTAAAAGAAGTACTTTATTGTCAAATAATTCTGTTGAACAGGAGGAGACCGGCGGAAGTTGCACAAGTCAAAATTCAAACGTACAACTCTATTGATTTAGATGTAAATAAACAGGGGGAATTTCAAAGCTGCCTAACAGAAACTGAAAAAATACTTTTAAAATCATACAGTCGTTTTGTAATTAGAGGCAAAAGAGGCCGAGGTGTACCTGTCTTGCTCTCCCCTGATATGAGGAAGAATTTTGATTTTTTAATTGGAATTCGAGACAAGTTTACTACAAATAACGATTATGTTTTTCACACTGCTGGGACAAATTTTCTTGATGGCACGAAGACTTTACAGAAATACGTAAAAAAATGTGGTATACAAAACGTTCAAAGTATTACTGCAACAAATTTAAGGAAACACCTTGCCACTGTAACACAGTTACTTAATTTTTCAAAAAAAGATTTAGAACAGTTATCTAATTTTATGGGGCACACTTTGAATACTCATTGTAATTTTTATAGATTGCCGGATAGCTTGTACCAAACGGCAAAAGTATCCAAACTTCTACTTCTAATGTCGCATGGGGGAGCAGAGCAATTTAAGGGGATGCACCTTGATGACATTAATATCGACTTAGATTTGATAAACGACAAAACGACGATGGAACAGCTTGCCCAAGAGTATGATGAATCTGAGAGCCAAAATCCGACGGAAAATGAGCCAGTTCAAATTGAAGAGAACCGTTTAAATAAAGAACATAAAATAAATAAAAGGGTTGTACAAAAACAAAAAATCTCTTGGAGTAGCAATGAGAAAAAGATCATTGCATCGTATTTTGCAGAGAACATTAAAAACAAACGGGCTCCTAAGAGGCATGAAGTTGATAAACTTGTCGAGACTTATCCCGATATTTTTGGAGGTAAACCATGGACGTCAATTAAGGCTGTTGTATACAACATTTATACTGGAAAATTAAAAATTGTGCGTTAATTTCTTGTATGCCTTAATATTTTTGTATTTAAATATTCTCTTCACTTCTCTATCACTTAAATTTTGTGTTTGCTATCTTATGTTATTACTATTTTCTATTTTAGTGGAATAAGTATTGTTTTTTGTAATTTTAGCAAAGTAAGTAGGTCGCTGTCACATATTCCATATACAGTATGTCCACAGTTAGAGTGTATAAGATGGTAAACTTTTATTTCTCATTTTACGTGGAAAACTGATTCTTCATATAAAGTTTTGATTTTGTTAAAAAATATGATTGCCATGGAGTAAGTTAACATATCATGTAGGTACAGGGTGTTCAGAAAATAAAAAATCTGAAAATTATTTAAGAGTAAACTATGTTCAATTATAACGGTATGAAAAGTTGCTTAGAATTAAAATTTGTCAGAATTCCAATTTGTGGATAAATATGCCTAATTCGACTTTTTAAAAAATTTTACGGAAGTATCAAGTGGCATAAAAATTAAAAACTGTATAACTGAGGAGTTGGCTTGTGGTTGACAGTGACATTTATTTATCCTCGATTTGTCATTTTACTGACCATCATTTTCTACTTCATTATTAATACTAATATATAATAACTATTGTGAAAAGTCGAATTAGGCAGATTTATCCACAAATTGGAATTTGGAATTTTCATATCGTTAAAATTAAAAGTGGTTTACTCTTACATTATTTTCAGATTTTTTTATTACTGAACCGTGTACATGATATATTAACTTACATGGCAATCATAATTTTAACAAAAGCAAAACTATTTATGAAGAATAAGTTTTCCGTGTAAAATGAGAAATAAAAAAGTTTACCCTTTTATCCCTTCTAACTGTGGGGACAGATAATAAATATTAAATTTTTAATGCACATTTTTTTTCTTATCTTTTATATTCAGTAATTTAATAGATTTCTCCCTTGTTTACTAGATTTCTCAATTATTGTGGTATATATAAGATTATTGTCCTCGTTGAATAAATTTCATTGTTTATTGTTATTATTGACTATTTGTCTTCATAAATTTGTAGGTCAATAAAGCTTAAATCTATATATACATAAATATTTATTCTACCTGATATCCTCTAAAATCAACCCAATAAGAATACGTATTAATTTAGTTCATTAACTAATATTAACTATACCTACTTTCAATTTTTAATATTTCAAACACAGTAAAATTTAACATTACTAATAATAAATATTAATTTATTTTTTTAAGAAAAGCAAGCATTTTTAACAAAAAGTCATTGCAAGAGAAAAGAATACACAAAACTAGAGATTGTGGTTTTAAATATTGTGATAAAAAATTTTATAATAAAATTCCAAGGTGGGTAGTGTACAATAAAAATTGCCAAAGGTGAAGTATAAACAGTTAATAAAACAGTTTTTAAATTTTAATATTAAGAGTTAATATAATATTAAGAATTCTAAATTAATGGATAATGTAAGTTAAATATACAGTGTGATCCATTTGAAATAGGAGCACCTCTGGAAGATCCATGTTTTTCAACCGATTCGCATTTTTTTTTATACATAGAGCATTCTACTTCGGCACAAATTTTCATAAATTAATTTTCATTTTTAAGGCATTCTCTGATTATTTTTCGATGTCGAAAATCTTCACCACTGGATTATCAAAATTTCATTGAAATATTATTTAATAATAAAAAAGTTATAAGAAAATGAATTTTCAAAAACGTACAACGAATTAGTCCGAAAAATGACTCCCAATAACGTATGGTTACCATGACAACCAAAAATTTTCAAATAATTGTTAATTCTAAAAGCCACTAAATAAGAGAGAAAAACAATTCATTTATTTAAGTACCATAAAACATTTTTAAAAACCAAACAAAATGAAACGAAACAGTAAACTAAACAATTTAACGAATTAAGTAACTCAGGTACAGGGTTTTCCCTTATAATTAGCCACCCCCCCTACAGAATTTATTTGATGGAATACAGAAAAATTTTATATACAAAACTTGCAGTATTTTTTCTAAATTTTAATAATCTGTCACTAAAACAAACAAGTGACAATCGCAAAATAGCAAAACTCTATAAACTTAGGGGTTTTGATGGAACACCCTATATATTATATTTTCGAAATCCTTATAATTTCCTGACTACAAAAATTGTACTACAGTGCCAAAAAGTCTGCACCATATGGGAAATTATTTTGTTGTTGACTTTCAGAAAAATTTTATACTTGATAAAAGTTTGTGCATGGTCTCAAACGAGTAAGTGTCTACTAAAGTTTGTGTTAGTCCGGACGCTTAGGTCGGAAAATCAAATTATTTAAATTTTCAAGAATAAACTACTCTTAATTTTAAAGATATCGAAAAATGTTATTTGAAAAAGTTGTTTATAATGCAAAGTTACATCTAAATGTTAAATTTAGTTGCTTAATTCGAAAAATGAAATTTTCCACCGTTTTAACGCATAAATTATGAACTATATTTTTAAACATTTTTCTTTTCCCAGAAATACTGTCAAAATAATAATTTTAACTTAAGCCATGTATTACAGTACACTTTGATGAACTCTTAGCCATACTTTTTTGGCCAAATAAATATTTTGTAAAAAAAATGCTGCATTTCTTGGTGCAAAGTTGTTCTAGTTTGTTCCAGTATTGATTTTTTTGAACAGAACTTTTCGAAAAAACTTCATTCAACTCTCAAAAATCAAAAACATTTCCCTAAAATAAATACAGGTCAAAGAAATTTCCATATACCAAAAAAATGGCAAATTCTGCAAATAAATATTTTTTAATTAATACACTGATAAATATTTTTGATTTTTTAACATTGTCACAGTTGAATAAAGTTTTTCGAAAAGATCTGTCCAAAAATTTTCAAAAATCTCAATACTGGAACAAACTAGAACAACTTTGCACCAAGAAATGCAGCATTTTTACAAAAATGTATTTGGCCAAAAAAGTTTGGCTAAGAGTTCATCAAAGTAGACTGTAATACATACCGGTCATAGAACTGTATCGGCCAACTAGTATAACACAGAAATCACCGGGAGGACATGATTGTAAAAAACTGGGATTTTAAAATAATTTCCTTTTTATGTGTAGGTACAGGGTGATTCTTTTGTCAGGTGAAATGCGTTTTTCTCGTAAACGGCTAAAGGAAACTATTTTCTGTAAAAAGTATTATATTCTTACCGACTGTTACTAACAACTAGGATATAAATATAACATAAATGTGCAGGGCGCTAGGCGTCGCGACGCTACAAATTTTTTTTCCAGCAACATACCACTTTTATTACACCATTGAAAGGGTCTTTTGATTTCGAGTTTTTTTTCTATATTCTATTTTTCTCGATATTTATTCGTTAAAAAGTTACGATATAATATTTGCTCCCTGAAACGGGTTTTTCGCTCTCTTTAAGAGGCTGTAGCTCCCTTAGGAAGCATATTTGGACATATGTTTGTATGAACTTTTATTCTTATTTTTACATGTAGAATTAGCTCCAGAACTTCTGGACAATAATTTAGAAACACCCTGTATGGGTGATATACCTATTATTATGGATGATATATCCATGTTATTAAATTGCTATCAAGAAATTCTGGAGCTAATTCTACATGCGAAAATAAGAATAAAAGTTCATACAAACATATGTCCAAATGTGCTTCCTAAGGGAGCTATAGCCCATTAAAGAGAGCGAAAAACCCGTTTCAGGGGGCAAATATTACGTCATAACTTTTTAACGAATAAATATCGAGAAAAAACACTCGAAATCAAAAGACCCTTCCAATGGTGTAATAAAAGTGGTATGTTGCTGGAAAAAAAAATTTTGTAACGTCGCGACGCCTAGCGCCCAGCACATTTGTGTTATATTTCTATCCTAGTTTTTAGTAACAGTCGGTAAGAATATAATACTTTTTACAAAAAATAGTTTCCATTAACCGTTTACGATAAAAACGCATTTCCCCTGATAAAAGAATCACCCTGTACTCTTATGTCGTGAAAAAAGAAATATAAACGTTTTTGTAATTCATTCTTCTTAGAAACAATGTTTCAAAAAATGACTCAGCGGTCGAAAGTGCAATAAAAGTTGTGACAAACATGGTCAAAAATGGGGTGAATTACTCAAATCTCTTAAATGAAGAATTACCATCCATAATAACTTCATGACTCATGAGTGCAAATACGTTAATATTATGAATACAGTGTTGCTAAATTTAATGGTTCAGCTTTATACGAAATATAATTGAACTTGTATACAGAATTCAAAGCAGCGCCACACAGACATGCGGGCAAAGCTCGAACCCAAAAACATATCTTTCTATCAAACCTGAACCATTGTATGATAAACAATACTGTTTTCCCGCGCTTTTTTCCCTCGCATTTTTTTCATCAAAGTAAATGGCATATAAAATAGTTAGTCCTAACTTTCCAAAGAAATGTACAATCTATAAATAAATCAACTCGATAATTTTTTATTAGGCAAAACGAACCTGAACCACATATATGGTTCAGGTCGGTCAGGGTGGTTCAGGATTGTGCATAAAAATTTGTATTTCTGGCTCAGGTTAGTACTATTACTGAGTATATATATATATATATATATATATATATATATATATATATATATATATATATATATAATATATACCCGCCCAGCTATCTATTTCGCCTCCGACTACCAAACAGACACTCAGGCCTCCGGCATATTGGAAGTAGATATAATTAAATTTTTGGAATGTATCAATTCCTTTTCTATCATTAAACAATGGGAACTTCAGAGGGGTAAACATTTTTAATATTTTTTATAAACATGCAGAGATAAATTGGACGTATCAAATGGACTCCGTTTGTGAACCTGACGTACATGCCTCCATTTGTATAAAATTTATAAATTTGATCGCCGCTTAGGCCTCCGAACAGTGTTGCCGTGTAAAGTATATACCAATTCAACCAAATTACAAATTATAGCCGCATTATGTGTAAACACCGAATGAAATCGCATTTTTATTTAATTCTTTTTAAATGTCTACAGCTAGTTTAAAGAAAAATGATAATAATAAATTGTGGCCGCTTTGATTGATTGTTCATGAATATACATTTTGTGTGTTTTTAGTTTAGTATGACTAGAGTAGGTCAAATCCACATATTTACTGGTTGATTCTGTGACTTTCATATTTATAATAAAAAACAACATTTTAGTATTATTGACTGATGGTCGAGATGGTAGCGTACCTGTCTCTCACCCAAAAGTCCCGGGTTCGATTCCCGGTCGTGGCAATGGAAAATACTGTGAGAGGGATTTTTCCATTATACACGGATATTGGATGTGTGTCCCTTGTCTTTAAATGTGTAGCCCCCTCCCGCACAAGGCTCTTCGAGAGCCTTCTGGGATAAAGGGGGTCGTAATTACATGTGGTGTATTTATATTAGAGAAATTTTATTAAAGAAACAAACAAAATGTTACAAATATAAAAAATATAATTAATGAATTTAATAGCTATTACATTAATAATTAATAGCGGGGTTGGGTCAAACCCAAATTGCACTGCAGCTCAATTGGCTTATTGTACATCAAAACAGCTATTACATAGTTGTAGGAAAATCTTTAGCTGGTAAAATTAAAATGCATAACTACTCCTATAAATTCTAATATACATAAATTCTAATATACTACACAACTTCTTTTTGACTATCACAAATTAACCTGAAATTAAAAAAAATATATAATGAAAACTTAAAAAACAAAAAGGCACCAAAAAAAGATCAGCCAAATTATTTAGAACCATATATAAGCAAAACCTCTCATTTGCATCCACAACACTATTTTTTAAACTGGACTATATCCAGAGCCTTTTAGACGCCGTTGTTACACCGATTTTTAAAAGTGGAAATGAGCTTAATGTAGAAAATTAGAGATCAATTTCAAATCTTTATTTTTATAAAGATTACTGACTTTTTTCTTGAAATCCGTACTGAGATTCTCTTATTAACTTGTATTTTTTATATGACGTATCTCTAGTTTTTATAATTTTTTCTATAAAAATATTAGAAAAAATTATAAAAACTAGAGTGACGTCATATAAAAATATGCGAGTTAAGAGGAATGTTTGCACGTATTCCCCTAATATCGCGAATTATTTGCCCTGTAAACAATATTTGAAAATTAAATAACGTCGGTCTTGCGAAAAAAATGCAAGGGCTCTTTTTTGTTGCAAATTTTGTCCCCAATAAGATGCATATAATAAGATTTGTCTTAAATAAATTTTAAGACCTTCAAAAGGAATGTTGACGATATAAAACATGTACAAAATCAGGAAAACGCGCTATGCTCTAGAGACTACAATTTTTTAAATACCTGATCAATATCTTTTTTAAAGTAAAGAGGAGTAAAAATACTCTAAAGTGACCATCGGTTTTTTAAATCCCATAATAAATAATATATTTTGTAATCACTTACATTAATGGTTTTTAAAACATTATTTACTTGTACTTCTAGATAAAATTTTCAAAAAACCATTGGGCACTTTTTAGTATTTTTACTCTTCAGTTTAAAAAAAATTAATCAGATATTTAAAAACTTGTAGTCTCTAGAACGGGGCGCGTTTTCCTGATTTTGTACATGTTTTGTATCGTCAATATTCCTTTTAAAGGTCTTAAAATGTATTTAAGACAAATCTTATTATATGGGGACGAAATTTTCAACAAAAAAGGGCCCTTGCATTTTTTTCGTACGACCGACGTGGATTATTTTATTTTCAAATATTGTTCCCAGGCAAATAATTCGCCATATGAGGGGAATACGTGCAAGCATTCCTCCTAGTAACAGAATCTCAGTATGGATTTTAAGAAAAAAGTCAATAAGTGGCGCAATAAAAATTTACCATTATGTTAGACAGCTGTTTTGACAAATTGAAGCTCTCGCTATAAGTATCTTCTTAGACCTAGTGAAGGCCCTTGGCATTGTGTCATATTCTTAACTTCTTAAAAACATAAATCAGATTGATCTCAGCAGCTGAAGTTAGTCAAAAGTTATCTGGAAAATAGGCCAACCACTTAGTGAACCATGAATTACCTATATAGTATACGGGTGTCCCAGATTTAAACGGACACAGTGAAATGGGAGATAAAGCACACTTTGCTGAGTTCAAAACACCCCCACACTTACCTTTGAAAGTGAATGGTTTTCGAGATACGGGGTGTTTTATGGTTCTTGGCCAATTATTCATACCGCCATATTTTCGGAATGGTCGCACATATCGGGATAAAATTTGGTACAAATATTATACTCTTTTAGTTCAATTAAAAGCATAATTTATTTTTGAAAAATTCCAGGACCGGACTCGTTTTTTTTAATGTTGCTATCAGTGCTTCGAACAACACCCTGTATATCATTTATTGGAAACTGTTAGTAAACATTGAAAAAGACAATGGATCAGTGTATAAAATAATGTCATAATATTTGATGGCACACGTACTGTTATGTTTTAATAAATTTTTGAAATTGTCATTTGACCAAATATTAAAATCTACAAATAAAGTAGTCAGCAAACTTATAGTCATTATATTGCTAATTTCACTGAAATAGCCTACAATAGACCTTATTATTTGTTTTTCTGTACATGAACCGTATTTAAGCTTTTTTGAGCTTAAATTTCCATTCAAAATAACACAATCCATTTCACTCATAGAACAAATTTAAATTAGCTATAAGTGGGCTTATACGTTTAGGAATTTATAGACTTCACTCTTCAATGTATTTCTGTTTGTGGAGACAAACTAGAACATTTTCGGCGCAATCATTTGAAGATACTCATCTTTGAGATAGTATATAAGAGAGCAACGTTTGCGCCTCCTCTAAACGATGTGCGACGTCGCCAGTTATACGGAGTTGTGTACGTACGGTTGACTTTGCGGAGGCCTATTCGACTTACCCGTAAACATAAAATTATATGCCTCTACTCTAGCGCTAGGAAGCGGAATTTTGCTGAACTAATCTGTATAACTGTATGTGTGTATAGGTCGTATAGGCCTCCACCAAAAATTTTGTCAGAGCACTCATGATGACATCACATACATTCTGTGAAATTTTTAATAGGGAAACGTAAGTGCCTCCGAATTTTCGTTCTCGCCTCCGATTTCGGAGGCGTAAACAACAGTCAGATATCATTTCGGAGGTGTGTAGGTATGCCTGGCAAATATATATATATATATATATATATATATATATATATATATATATATATATATATATATATATATATATATATATATATATATATATATCCGCCCAGCTATCTATTTCGCCTCCGACTACCAAACAGACACTCAGGCCTCCGGCATATTGGAAGTAGATATAATTATATTTTTGGAATATATCAATTCCTTTTCTATCATTAAACAATGGGAACTTCAGAGGGGTAAACATTTTTAATATTTTTTTATATACATGTAGAGATAAATTGGACGTATCAAATGGACTCCGTTTATGAACCTGACGTACATGCCTCCATTTGTATAAAATTTATAAATTTGATCGCCGCTTAGGCCTCCGAACAGTGTTGCCGTGTAAAGTTATATACCAATTCAACCAAATTACAAATTATAGCCGCATTATGTGTAAACACCGAATGAAATCGCATTTTTATTTAATTTTTTTTAATGTCTACAGCTAGTTTAAAGAAAAATGATAAAAATAAATTGTGGCCGCTTTGATTGATTGTTCATTAATATACATTTTGTGTGTTTTTAGTTTAGTATGACTAGAGTAGGTCAAATCCACATATTTACTCGTTGATTCTGTGACTTTCATATTTATAATAAAAAACAACATTTTAGTATTATTGACTGACGGTCGAGATGGTAGTGTACCAGTCTCTCACCCAAAAGTCCCGGGTTCGATTCCCGGTCGTGGCAATGGAAAATACTGTGAGAGGGATTTTTCCATTATACACGGATATTGGATGTGTGTCGCTTGTCTTTAAATGTGTAGCCCCCTCCCGCACAAGGCTCTTCGAGAGCCTTCTGGGATAAAGGGGGTCGTAATTACATGTGGTGTATTTATATTAGAGAAATTTTATTAAAGAAACAAACAAAATGTTACAAATATAAAAAATATAAGTAATGAATTTAATAGCTATTACATAGTTGTAGGAAAATCTTTAGCCGGTAAAATTAAAATGCATAACTACTCCTATAAATTCTAATATACATAAATTCTAATACACTACACAACTTCTTTTTGACTATCACAAATTAACCTGAAATTAAAAAAAATATATAATGAAAACTTAAAAAACAAAAAGGCACCAAAAAAAGATCAGCCAAATTATTAAAAGATTTAGAACCATATATAAGCAAAACCTCTCATTTGCATCCACAACACTATTTTTCAAACTGGACTATATCCAGAGCCTTTTACACACCGTTGTTACACCGATTTTTAAAAGTGGAAATGAGCTTAATGTAGAAAATTAGAGATCAATTTCAAATCTTTATTTTTATAAAGATTACTGACTTTTTTCTTGAAATTCGTACTGAAATTCTCTTATTAACTTGTATTTTTTATATGACGTATCTCTAGTTTTTATAATTTTTTCTATAAAAATATTAGAAAAAATTATAAAAACTAGAGTGACGTCATATAAAAAATGCGAGTTAAGAGGAATGTTTGCACGTATTCCCCTAATATCTCGAATTATTTGCCCTGTAAACAATATTTGAAAATTAAATAACGTCGGTTTTGCGAAAAAAATGCAAGTGCCCTTTTTTGTTGCAAATTTTGTCCCCAATAAGATGCATATAATAAGATTTGTCTTAAATAAATTTTAAGACCTTCAAAAGGAATGTTGACGATATAAAACATGTACAAAATCAGGAAAACGCGCTACGCTCTAGAGACTACAAATTTTTAAATACCTGATCAATATCTTTTTTAAAGTAAAGAGGAGTAAAAATACTCTAAAGTGACCAATGGTTTTTTAAATCCCATAATAAATAATATATTTTGTAATCACTTACATTAATGGTTTTTAAAACATTATTTACTTGTACTTCTAAATAAAATTTTCAAAAAACCATTTGTCACTTTTTAGTATTTTTACTCTTCAGTTTAAAAAAAATTAATCAGTTATTTAAAAAATTGTAGTCTCTAGAACGGGGCGCGTTTTCCTGATTTTGTACATGTTTTGTATCGTCAATATTCCTTTTAAAGGTCTTAAAATGTATTTAAGACAAATCTTATTATATGCATCTTATTGGGGACGAAATTTTCAACAAAAAAGGGCCCTAGCATTTCTTTCGTACAACCGACGTGGATTATTTTATTTTCAAATATTGTTCCCAGGCAAATAATTCGCCATATGAGCATTCCTCCTAATAACAGAATCTCAGTATGGATTTTAAGAAAAAAGTCAATAAGTGACGCAATAAAAATTTACCATTAAGTTAGACAGCTGTTTTGACAAATTGAAGCTCTCGCTATAAGTATTTTCTTAGACCTAATGAAGGCCCTTGGCATTGTGTCATATTCTCAACTTCTTAAAAACATAAATCAGATTGATCTCAGCGGCTGAAGTTAGTCAAAAGTTACCTGGAAAATAGGCCAAACACTTAGTGAACCATGAATTACCTATATAGTATACGGGTGTCCCAGATTTAAACGGACACAGTGAAATGGGAGATAAAGCACACTTTGCTGAGTTCAAAACACCCCCACACTTACCTTTGAAAGTGAATGGTTTTCGAGATACGGGGTGTTTTATGGTTCTTGGCCAATTATTCATACCGCCATATTTTCGAAATGGTCGCACATATCGGGATAAAATTTGGTACAAATATTATACTCTTTTAGTTCAATTAAAAGTATAATTTATTTTTGAAAAATTCCAGGACCGGACTCGTTTTTTTTAATGTTGCTATCAGTGCTTCGAACAACAACCTGTATATCATTTATTGGAAACTGTTAGTAAACATTGAAAAAGACAATGGATCAGTGTATAAAATAATGTCATAATATTTGATGGCACACGTACTGTTATGTTTTAATAAATTTTTGAAATTGTCTTTTGACCAAATATTAAAATCTACAAATAAAGT
This sequence comes from Rhagium mordax, assembly GCA_963680705.1. NCBI lineage: Eukaryota > Metazoa > Arthropoda > Insecta > Coleoptera > Cerambycidae > Rhagium > Rhagium mordax. Next base: position 69,611,156 of record OY796656.1, on the reverse strand, counting down.
AGTCAGCAAACTTATAGTCATTATATTGCTAATTTCACTGAAATAGCCTACAATAGACCTTATTATTTGTTTTTCTGTACATGAACCGTATTTAAGCTTTTTTGAGCTTAAATTTCCATTCAAAATAACACAATCCATTTCACTCATAGAAAAAATTTAAATTAGCTATAAGTAGGCTTATACTAATATGTACTATTAAAATCAGTAACTAAAGACCTTTAGAAAATAATATTAAAACAATTAATTTTATAACATAAGGGCAGAAATACACACAAACAAATAATTTATTAAGTAATATTAGAAAAAGAAAAGAAGAAGAAAAATAGGTAATAAAATTAATTAAAATTACAATAGATTCTCAAAATGAACGCCTCCAATGTTAATGCATGCTTGGTAACGTTTTAATATGTTTCTTACTGATTATTAATCATTTGCGGGTTATTTTTAATACCATCACATACATTAAAAAAAATTTCTAATAACCGTTCCCGTGTGTCGAATTTTTCATTGTACACCTCTGACTTAAGGTGACCCCATAGAAAGTAGTCTAGAGGTGTAAGATCAGGAGATCTCGGTGGTCAGTTTACTGTACCTTCTCGACCAATCCATCTGTTGGGGTAAGCAGATTGAGATGATCTCTGACCACTAAAGCAGAATGAGGACCAGCACCATCATGCTGAAACCACATATTCTTGGTATCAATCTCTCTCAATAAATCGGGCAAAATATCTCATAGAAAATAAAAGAAATAAACTTCACCAGTTAACCTTCCTTCAAAAATGTGAGGCCCTATTAAATGGTTATCATAAATTCCACACCACATATTAATATTAAATCTGCGTTGGGAAAACACCAGTTTTTCATTTAGTGACATATTAGACAAACGCCTACTTTTATTTTTTATAGTAGTTAATAAAACATCTAACTCAAAATTTAAGATACGCGTACCTAATGTAAAGTTTGTTGTTTTTTAAAAAAAATTATTGTTCCTTAAACGTCAAAAATGTATTAACGTAACTAATTTTAATCGTACATATTAGTACAAGCCTACTTATAGCTAATTTTAATTTTTTCTATGAGTGAAATGGATTGTGTTATTTTGAATGGAAATTTAAGCTGAAAAAAGCTTAAATACGGTTTATGTACAGAAACACAAATAATAAGGTCTATTGTATGACTGGTGGTCGAGATGGTAGAGTACCTGCCTCTCATCCAAAAGTTCCGGGTTCGAATCCCGGTCGTGGCAATGGAAAATACTGTGAGAGGGATTTTTCCATTGTACACGGATATTGGATGTGTGTCCCTTGTCTTTAAATGTGTAGCCCCCTCCCGCAAAAGGCTCAGCCTTCTGGGATAAAGGGGGTCGTAATTACATGTGGTGTATTTAAAATAAATTTAAAATTGTAGGCTATTTCAGTGAAATTAGCAAACTATAGTTTGCTGACTACTTTATTTGTAGAATTTAATATTTGGTCAAACGACAATTTCAAAAATTTATTAAAACATAATAGTAAGTGTGCCATCAAATATTATGACATTATTTTATACACTTTTTCTTTTTCAATGTTTACTAACATTTTCCAATAAATGATATACAGGGTGTTGTTCGAAGCACTGATAGCAACGTTAAAAAAAAACGAATCCGGCCCTGGAATTTTTCAAAAATAAATTATGTTTTTAATTGAACTAAAAGAGTGTAATATTTGCACCAAATTTTTTCCCGATATGTGCGGCCATTCCGAAAATATGGCGGTATAAATAATTGGCCAAGAACCATAAAACCCGTATCTCGAAAACCATTCACTTTAAAGGGTAAGTGTGGTGGTATTTTGAACTCAGCAAAGTGTGCTCTATCTCCCATTTCACTATGTCCGTTTAAATCTGGGACACCCTGTTTACTTAATACAAAACAAAATCCGTTGCACGTCATCACCCACCAAGAATTATAAATAAAGAGCAATAAATGAAGAGCACAGCCTATATCGGCATATGTTTTGGCCCTAAGGTCAACAGTTGGCAAGTCAACCATGGTGACGTCCCAACAGTTGACCTTAAGGTCAAAATATATGCCGATGTAGGCTATACTTTTCGTTTATAATTCTTGGTCGGTGGTAACGTGCAACGGATTTTGTTTTGAATTAAGTATACGATAGGGTGCCCCAAAGTACAGGGTGTTTCCCTTAAAATTATACTCCCACTTATTTCTGTAAATATTTATTGACTAAAATTTCTTTGGCTGAAAAGATAAACGAGGTAAATAGAAAAATTATAATTTTTTAAACGGACATCCTGTATATGTTTTATATGTTTGAATTCGTCGAGTTCTTCTGATTACGATGGCATATAACACTTATATATTTAAAAATGTTTATAGCATAAATCTGAGAAGTAATAAAAATTGATGTCAAAAAAGGAAACTATAATTATTATAATTAAATAGATATAAAGAAATAATTATTATTATTTATAACACAAAATGGGCATACATTAAAAAATATATTAAAGAAAATTTTTTCTGAATCTTCCATTGCAAACTTCGTTTTTAGAGAAACGGTAAGATATTTTGTTGGAAATATTTACGTCAATTTTGAAATAAATATACAAGTGTTATATACCATCGTAATAAGAAAGACGCGATGTATAAATATATAAAAAAGTACAGGTGTTCCATTTAAAAAAATTAAAATTTTCTATGCACCTCGTATATCTATTAATATAAAAAAAGTAATGACATACTACATAGAACTAGTTTTTGAAAAATTTTATTGAATAATAATTAATAAAAAATTAATAGTAAAAAAACATTTTTAATAACAAGCTTTTATTTAAATGCTCTAAAAAGAAGAAAATAAACTTTAAATTAAATCATACCCATCAATTTACTACATTATACAATATATATGATATAAAAGCTTGTCGCGAGAGTTTAATATTGTATTCTTGTTTATTTACCCAGGAAAATCTCGCGACAAACTTTTATATCATATAAATTGTATAATGTAGGTAATAAATTGGATTTGGATTTGATTTAATTTAAAGTTTATTTTCTTCTTTTTAGAGCATTTAAATAAAAGCTTGTTCATAAAAATGTTTTTTTACTATTAATTTATTTTTTAGTTTTTTTCGTATTCTTTTCGTATACTTCTCAGCAAACCCTTTCATTTGATATCCATTTTATGATGGTAGATAAGAAAATTTTGTACGCCATCTTGGGGCGTCCGCCATATTGAATTTAGTGTGAAGTCATTTTATTTTACCCATTCTTCTCAGCAAACCCTTTAAATTGATACCCATATTATGGGGGTGCATAAAAAATAACTAGTCCGCCATATTGAATTTAATGTGACGTCATTTTATTTTTCCTATTCTTCTCAGCAAACCCTTTTAATTGATACCCATATCATGGGGGTGCATAAGAAATAACTAGTCCGCCATCTTTGGGAGTCCACCATATTGGATTTAGAATGACGTCACTTAGCTAAACATGCAATTGTCATCCAAACTAAACGTGTATGCAAAATTTCAGCTCAATCGGTTGGGGATGACAATTTTAAAATTCAGTTGCAAGACTTGACCTAAACAAACTAACTAACAAAAAAACAAACTAACGTACAAACATTGCAAGTTGTAAAAAACATGAGGGTATAGTTTCAAACGAAACATCCTGTATAGATTTGAGCCTTATACTTTTTAGCATTTATGTAAACACAAATTCCATGAGAAAGATAATATCCTATGATCTTACCACAATTTTTTCTACATGCAAACCTGAAAGATCTGAAAAATAGTATTGAGGAGGACCTGAAACCTGAATAGTGTATAATTGCTTATCCCGTTTAGGAATTTATAGACTTCACTTTTCAATGTATTTCTGTTTGTGGAGACAAACTAGAAGATTTTCGGCGCAATCATTTAAAGATACTCATCTTTGAGATAGTATATAAGAGAGCAACGTTTGCGCCTCCTCTAAACGATGTGCGACGTCGCCAGTTATACGGAGTTGTGTACGTACGGTTGACTATGCGGAGGCCTATTCGACTTACCCGTAAACATAAAATTATATGCCTCTACTCTACCGCTAGGAAGCGGAATTTTGCTGAACTAATCTGTATAACTGTATGTGTGTATAGGTCGTATAGGCCTCCACCAAAAATTTTGTCAGAGCACTCATGATGACATCACATACATTCTGTGAAATTTTTAATAGGGAAACGTAAGTGCCTCCGAATTTTCGTTCTCGCCTCCGATTTCGGAGGCGTAAACAACAGTCAGATATCATTTCGGAGGTGTGTAGGTATGCCAGGCAAATATATATATATATATATATATATATATATATATATATATATATATATATATATATATGTATATAAGTACAGAGTCATCACGTGAAAATGTCCTTTTTTGAAATAACTCAGCCATTTTTCATGTTATGACATAGATGTAAAGACATTCTGAACTAGTTTTTTCCACAGAATCTAAATTTTTTGTCAAAAAAACAATAACGATTCGCATTTCAGAAATACGACATAATACTTTCTCTTTTAAATTGAGCACTCTGTATATTTTGAAATATTTCGATTCCGCTTCTCTTTCTGAATTCAAAAATGTCAACATATCTTATTTTATCTCAAATGGTTTTTGAGATATTTACATTTGATGATATTAAAATCTGATATAATACAAATCTGACGATATTAAAATAACGTGACCGATTTTGTTAAATAAATTTTGAAAACAAAGAAAAACATTAACCATAATGAGAAAATTATCTCTGAGAAGCATAGAATGTTGATGTCATACATTTATTTAACAAAGAAAATATTAACAAACATTAAAAAAATTAAAAAATATTAACAAAGAATTAACAATGAAATATTACAAGGTTAAATATAATAAATAATTTTAGATACATTAATGCATTTATTCAATTTAATAATTGCTCAATTTTCATAACAAAGTCTATACCGCCGTTTTAAATTGTTTAGAGAATTCCTGATCATATAATTGTGATTGTTTAGGTGATTTATCGACGGCGGTTTAGACTTTGTTATGAAAATAGAGGTAGACATATTGAGCAATTACTAAATTGCATTAATATATCTAAAATTATTTATTAAACTATTTAACCTTGTAATATTTAACATAACCTTGTAATATTTAACATTGTTAATTCCTTGTTAATATTTTTTTATTTTCTTAATGTTTATTAATATTTTCTTTGTTAATTAAATGTATGAAATCAACGTTCTATGTTTCTCAGAGATCATTTTCTCATTATGGTTAATGTTTTCTTTGTCTTCAAAATTTATTTAACAAAATCGGTCACGTTATTTTAATATCCTCAGATTTATATATCAGATTTTAATATCATCAAATCTAAATATCTAAAAAACCATTTGAGATAACATAAAATATGTTGACATTTTTGAATTCAGAAAGAGAAGCAGAATCGAAATATTTCAAAATATACAGAGTGTTCTATTTAAAAGAGAAATTATTATGCCGTATTTCTGAAATGCGATTCGTTACTGTTTTTTTGACTGAAAATTTAGATTCTGTGGAAAAAACTAGTTCAGAATGTATTTAAATCTATGTCATAGCATGAAAAATGGCTGAGTTATTTCAAAAAAGGACATTTTCGCGTGATGACCCTGTACATATATAGATTTATTTTACTATGATAATTATCAAATTATAGATTATATAATTTTTATTTTTAGAAAATTGTTATATTTTATTGCTTTATTTTATGGAATACATTTCATTCCTTTCAATACCTCCTATTTCCTATCAAAATTTCTCATAAGTCTTATAATAAAATTGTTTTTTGTTATATTTTATAATTGATTCGTTTATTTTATAGAATTCATATTTTCTCCAGTTTGTTTATTAGGTAATTTAAAAATCGATTTTTTTTTATTTTTCACATGATTTTTAAATTTTTTTATTAGCTACTTTTAATTTGTTTGTATGCCGAATGTTTATTGCCCATCCTTCCCACCACACCTTTCCTGGCAAGAGAAAACTCTACACCTCCTCGCTACTGGTCTTTGCTGGGCAATATTTTGTATTATTTATTATTTGATATACTTATATTTTTTAATACATTTTATTGGCTAATTAGAGTGTTTTATATTTATTGTAATAATAAATAATTTCTCCTAGTCAAAATTTAAAAAGCATCACACGTTTATTAATGTCAATGTAGAGTTTATAGAGTTTGTGGAACAAACTGGTTGATAGGATGTCTATATCATTCACCTAACGCAAGCCATGCTGTTTTTCTGGAAAATTTTGAGGATATATGCGAAGACTTATACTGTGGTAATATTCGTACTATTTTGATTGGTGATTTTAACTTAAACTATTTATGTGAGGAATTTTATTCATTAAAAATAAGAAGACTATTTAATGTATATGGTATAAAACAGGTTATTAAAACAAGTACTAGATGTACAAATTTAAGTTCAACTTTAATAGACTATGTATTAACAAATTTTGAAAATATAGTTACCAATATTCATGATGAACCGAAAATTACAGATCATTCAATAATTTCAGTAAATATTTCCAATACAGTAAATAATAACAATGTTAGCAGTCATATTAAAAAACAGTTTAGAAATCTTAGCGAAGAAAATTTGTTTAATATAAATGTAAATTTAATCAATTGTAATTATCTTCTTGACTCTACTGATATAAATTTGATCTACAACAATTTATTAAATAATTGTGAATTTGTTCTGAACAAAATTTCGCCTATAAAAACTATGAGTTATTCTGAACAGGATATACCATGGTATGATGATGAAATTAGAAAGAAGACAAAAGAAAGAGACAAGGCATATAAAATGTTCAAATTAGACCGAGAAATTAATGGTAGAGATGAAAATTGGTATAGTTATAAAAAATTAAGAAATGAAGTAGTAAACCTTATCAAACTAAAAAAACAACAATTTTATTATAACAAAATAGACAAACACAAAAATGATCCACGTTTAATGTGGAAAACTTTAAAAAAGTTAATAAACCCAAAAAAATTTAATACTAATTTTAATATGGGTATCCAATTTGAAATTAATGGTCAAATCACCCTTTCTAAAAATGAAAGGGATATTGCCGAAAATTTTAATAACTATTTTGTACAGAGTGTTGAGGAAATTGTGGAGAGCATAGGTAGTCAGCAATTTGAACATATTAACCATAATTACACGGATTCAAGTTTTGATAATTTTCAATTAGTTACATTTCAGGAATTACGAAAAATTATAAATAATTTAGACAACAAAGGTGGTACAAGTACCGTATTAAGTAGCAAAGTGATTAAAACCTCTTTTGAAGTCATTGGGCATGTGTGGTTACATTTTATAAATACCTCCCTTAACTCTGGAAAATTTCCTGATACTTTAAAAACCAGTACAGTTACTCCAATAGAGAAAGTTAATAACACGAATAAGTCATGGGAATTTCGACCAATTAATACTTTACCAGGCCCAGAAAAACTCTTAGAAATGGTAGTGTATCAACAGTTAATTGATTATTTTAATATAAACAATTTATTTTTTGTGAACCAGTCTGGATTCCGTGCTAAACACTCATGTGAATCGGCCCTACAATTAACAATAACTGAATGGAAACAAAATTTGGACAAAGGCAATTATACTGTGGCAGTATTTCTAGACTTAAAACGTGCCTTTGAAAAAATTGACCGATCAATATTAATTAAGAAACTCACTATGTATGGTATTCAAGGCAAAGTGTTAAACTGGCTGAGAGAGTATCTGTCTGACAGGAAACAAATTACAAAAATTGGTGAGAATATGTCTTCACCAAAAGTAAATAATTATGGAATACCTCAGGGAAGTATTTTAGGTCCCTTATTATTTATTATTTATATTAATGACATAAACGATTTTCATGATTGTGATTTTTTAAATTTGTTTGCTGATGATACACTACTATCGGTAACCAATAATGATTTAGATGTAGCATTAAATAAAATGAATAATTCACTTAAGTTAATTTCAAAATACCTAAAAAATAATAAATTAAAATTAAATGTTGATAAAACCAGCGATATATGGAACTACAAAGATAATGAACGTAAATATCTTTGATGTAGCCGCAAAATTGTTGGATATACCTAGATGGCGACAAAACAGTTTTACTAGTAGCGACACGAGTATTGCACAGACGAACTATATGATAATAATTGTTCATATATAGGATCACATTGAACGATGGTAGATTGGAAAACTGTAGCTGGACTACCGACATGTGCATCTAACCACATTAATTATTCTACTAAACTATAGATGTCGCGCCGCTAAAAATAAAAATAGTAAAATATCTGTAACGTAAGAAAAGTTGCTCTAAATATTGGAACAAAAATAAAATGAATTGAACTAAAATTCTAGCTAAAATTTTTAAATTATGGGGCATACCTACCCAATATTTTTTTCATTTTATTAATATATACATGTCTTTTGTAGATTTCCAAACTTGCGAGTTATAGTTTAAAGCAGTTTGCGAAAAATTGCCGATATTTCGTTACCTATTCGTGTCATGTTTTAACTACTATAATATATGAGCACAGTCGTGATATCTCAATGCTAATAAATGCTATGTGTTATTAAGCAATTAATAAAATATGTAAAATAAAAAATAATACAGTGTGCGCGCCGCCCGACTACGAACACGGGACGGGAAATGAACTGGCAGCCGAACTCGATCGAGTGTCCTCGTTATGGGTGATAATCGTATATCGGATTGAACCGATTGCACGCACAACGGTACAAAGGACGAGGGGCTCGATCGAGGTGCGTTTGCCAACTAATTACTAATTTCGAAGTACCATGTTCGTAGTCGCCTGGCGTGCACTGTACTTATGACTCTCTAACTTCTCTATAATTTCTACGAGTTTTGGTGTTGCTGTGATTTTACCCTTTTGGGCTTTTTGTGTTAAAATATTAGTTTACATATTAATCTTTTACTGTGATAGAGACACTAGTCGCCCCATCTCCTTATACACAATCTTCACCGATTCAAAAAAGACTGGCTAACATTACTTATCGGCATTAATTTCTTGAAATTCAACTCTAATTATCTCCTTTATATCTTCAGCTGTAATTGGGGAAGTATTATATTGTCAATTTCTTGTACATAACCTTACATAAAATAATCAAAGTTTGTTAGGTCTGGGGTCTGATGACCTAGGTGGCCAATGAATTCGCTAACCACTACCAATCCACTTATCTGCATATTTTTTATTTAAATATAGGTACTCGCATGTAGTAAGATTGAAAATATAAGAAACAATTCGGCACCTTTGAATTTTTATGTGGTTTTCGCCAACTATAAAAATATATTATGGTCGACTTCAGATTTGTAAGACACATAAAAAACCAGCGGCTTGTTTGATGCCCATAAAAACTTCAAACAAGCCGGCTCTTTTTATGTGCTGTATATATATGACACAGACTTTACAAATATTCCGACAAGGGCAGGCGGCATGCGATTGTAATGAATTGTTACTTACCTATATCCTTGCATTTGACTATACTCAGAATTTCTAGAAATTACCTACGTGATGTTTTCATTAACATATACAATTTTACTGGAAATGGTTGATTTTAGATATAGGTTAATAAAAATTATAGAGCGATAAAGATGCTATCCAAATATGTAAAAATATACGGGGCGGGGAGTTCCAATTAAAAAAATTAAGTTATGATCGATATCATATTTACATCATTGCAATAAACACCCTGTACAAATAATTGCAACTTTATTATAGGTATCTAATAGAAGCTGGTACATTTACAAAAAAAAGTTGTTTAATGTGGGGACATATCTATTGCAAATTTTATTAGTGAAGTCATCAAGTAACATTTTGTTTGAAAAACAGATGAATAATTCGACAACGTCGCAATGAAATTTCAAACAGTAGATATACTCGAAAAAGGCAATTAAAAAGAAAATAAGAAAGTGTACAAATATATATACCCAGGGTGTCCCGTTTAAAGAAATATAAATTTGATATGTCACTCGAATATCAAACACCCTATATTTTACAATATTATGGTCTTCTTGTTCTCCTACAATTTCTGTTTAAAAATTTTTTCGATATAGATAATATATAGTGCTTTTCTCTAGAACAAAACCATAACTTTAACTTTAACAATATACAAATTTTAAATAAAGAACCAAACTACCACCGACGAACTATACATGAAATGTTACAAATTAAAAGACATAACAACGCAATAAACAACCGCACTGACATAGAAAATTTAAGCGAAACTTATTTTAATTTATTAAAATAAACTAAAAAGGGGTAATAATAATAATTGACAAATAAAAATTAATAATAAATATAAAAAAAAAATTTTTACATCTTTCCATCAACAAAACAAATTAATTGTAAATAGCCCAAACATTAAATTCATGTCACTCACTCTAGTTAAGTACCAATAATCTCATAAATTACACCTTATCAAGGATAGCATAAACATCTCAAAACACCAGGCACAAAATAGTTTAGCATTTAGTTCCTTTTAAGATCTCAACCATAACAGACATAAAAATGTATCTAATATTAATTATTATATAATTTTTACCACCTAAATTGTAAGTATATTCTGTGAATTCATTATAAATAATTTTTTAAAGTAAGTTCTCTATCTAGTTCTCTGAAGATGGTTTAATAAAACCGAAACGTCAGAAAATAGTTTTTTATTTTACCACATGACCGAAAACCTAGGAAAATACACATCAAATTAATTGATATAGATAATAAATACCTATTAAACGAGATATCAACCGAGGTGATCTTGTTGACACACCCTGTATAATATCCTGTATCAATAGGGTTATTTCATGTTAAAGAAAAACTTAAAAATACCTATCAATTTGGATAGTAGAATATGCAAGAATAATGTATTGGTAAATACTATGTCTTTATTATTTGTTAATTATTCATAAATCAATAAAAAGTATCGTCAATAATTTCAAATTTTATTAACTTCTGACGTCACGGTTTAGAACTAAATCTAGGAAGATTTGTTTTTGTTAAGAGTCTAGAGTCATTTGACACTTTTGACAGTTTGCTTTAGTTTGTGTTAGTTCATCATTTTTTACTATTATGGAGCCTAATTTCGTTAAAGCTAGCAGTGAAAATTTACCTGAAGTGAACTTCTATTTTCTAGTGCACAAAAAACCTCAAAAGCTTTGCCGTTTACGCATTGACGGGAGAGCGGGACATACTTTATTTTTCTACAGCTATTAAATAATAAATATAAATAATATAATGTATTACTTAATACCATAGAACATCATTATTCTCATGTAAAATTTGTTCTGGCATGATTAAAAAATAAAAATTAACGGAAACACTACTGTTTCAATTATACCAGCATTATATTTTCAAATTATTTTAAATTAGTTACCCGACTCACTCCTACCGAAGCAGCTTTACGACGGAGCGGTTTAATTTATGGCCGATTTTTATGGCCTTTTTTATATAGAGACAATTCATTCAATGGTCACATCTATGTTCATTATGCCATATTATGGCTTATTGCAGTGCTATTTTCAAATCGTCAAATCTACTTAGGTTTCTGTATAGTTCAGTAGCAAACCAATGTCATGTACTAAATTTCCTTTAGTACAGTAATGCGCCCAAAGGTACCATCACTTCCTTGATATAAATATTGCTTGTATATTTGGTTGCCTAACTTGAAATGTTGCTTCAACACTTTTCGTACGGTTAACCGTCTTTATAGTTCCATATGTCACTGATAAAACCAAGGCAATGATTATTACCACACCACACAAATATAAAAATATAAATAGAGATATAATAAATTTAAATATTGATAACAACAAAATTGCTATAGTCACCGAAATAAAATATTTAGGATTTATATTGGATAATAATTTACAGTTTAATGCTCACTTTGCTTACATACAGAAAAAGATTGCAAAAAAGTTATATTTTTTTTCCAGAACATCCCAAAACTTGTCAGTAATAACTAAAATTACTGTTTATAATACAATTATTCAACCACATTTTGATTACTGTGCCAGTTTGTTGTATTCGTTTGACCTAAATAAAATAACTGCTTTGCAAAAGCTACAAAATAGAGGAATGAGAGTGATTTTAGCATGTGGCAAATATACACCAATACAACATATGCTCTCTTCCCTTCAATGGCTTTCTGTAAAAAATAGATTACTATACCTGTCTTATGATTTTTATTTTTAAAATTATAAATAATTTAGTACCAGACTATCTTAAGAAATATATAACTTTTGCTAATCAAATGCATCAGTACAACACGAGAAATAATACCAATTTTTATATACCTGTGCAAAATTTGAGTCAAACCATGAAAATTCTCTTATATAAAGGTCTTGATCAGTATAAGTTACCTGATAATATAAAAGAAGCTAATTCTTTAAAAGAATTTAAAAGGAGCATTTTGAGTTACATAAAATTAATAACTTAATTTATTATAAATATACATAATAATTTGTTTACTTTCTTTTTGATATTTTCACTTTCATTTTTGATATTTTGAGTTTTTTGTTTCTGGTTATCTATTAATTTATGGGTGTTATTTTGCTATACAGATATGGCATGTGTACTTATATGTATTTTATTTTTGATTTTTGGTATGGAATAAGGATTAATAGAATATATAATATAATTATTTACTTTTAATGATTTAATTATAAATAATTATTATACTCTAGTGAGTTTGTATATTAGGAATTCCTATTTAAATAAAGTTATTATTATTTATTTTGGGGTACTTGTTAAAACACAATGACCTTGAAATTACTGAAAAATTTTTGCCTGCGGCGCTTCGCAGGAGGCTGCCGCACCCCCCGCAGCCCTTGTACACAGCTTTTTAGCTCTGAGCCTCCTCTACGTTACAGATCAGGAGCCACCACTGATCGGTATAGATAGAATCAACCTGCAGCTTCTTTTCGAAGGCTGTCAATATGTAATTTTCATAAATAATAATATAAATAACTAATTTTGTTGCTGTTGACTTGCAATATACAAAACCATGCTAATGCCAAGATAATTTCTTAGATATAAGGCAGTCTAGTCTAATAAAATAACAATAACAAAAATAATGAAGCTATGCAATCTTTGGCTAGGGTAACTGACAACCCACATAAAATAAAGAAACGTCATTCTTAAATAATTAGAACTGAATTAAACCAAACACAAACAGAAAAATGAAATAAACATTTAAATTAGACAAACACATTATCTCACCAGCTGTTCAAAATGGCCACCACTGGCCTTGCCCTAACACGTTTTAAAAAATTAAATATGTGTCGTCTGATAATTTCATATTGTTGAAAGTATCAAGTTACTCTTTCTTTTAAACGGTCGGCATCTCGAATGAAGCTTGAGTATACTTTTTATTTCGCTTCTCCAAAGACATAAAAATCCAGAGGATTTAAATCTGGGCTTCAGGCGGCCAAAATTGTGGAGCTTCTTCGCCTCGACCTATCCACCTTTCCAGGAAATTTTCCTGAAGCCAATCCCTAACTTAAAAAATGTGGCAGGACTCCATCGTGAATGAACCACATATATCTGTTTTCAACTGGGACGTCATCGAGTAAATCAGGAAGGTTGTTTCTTAAAAACTCAAAATAATTTTCTCCATTTAGGTTATTAGGAAGTTCAAATGGTCCCAAAGTATTACTTCCCAATATTCCTACCCAATAGTTGATTTTAACTTTAAATTGGGTATGTTTTTTTATTTTCATATGGGGGTTTTCGTCTGCCCAATAATGACTTTCTTAAATTAAATATGCCATTTTTGGTAAAAGTAGATTCATCCGTGAAAAGTATTCTTTTTATGAAAAAAAAAACGATCTTGTCGTTGCTGTTCAATAATCCAATTACAAAAATTTAATCTTTTTTCATAATCTTCGGGAAGTAACTCTTGTACTGGTGGGATGTGGAAAGGATGGAGTTGCTCCTCATGTATTACACGCCAAACATTTGACTGAAATGTTTTCCAAAGTACTAATGCGCCTTGTACTGAGAGTAGGGTCTTCTTCAATTCTTTCCTCGACAAAAGGATTTCGAGTGCTACGATTTCGCTCTCCATGATTTTTTGCTTTTAATGAACCAGTGTATCTTAAACGATTATCAATGAGCCTCTTCACTACATTGTTATTACTAATTTATGTTTTTTGTATTAGTGTATTGCTAAATAAAAATACTTACTTACTTATTCATAAATCTTAAAACAAAATATGTTTATTTGAAAGCTAACTGATAGATATTCACCTCGTGCAACTCTGTTTTAACCCTTTCGGGACGGGATCTGAACAAACACGCAAATACATATTGTGTCTCAAGGACCAGAACCGTGAATACACGCAAAGGCAGAAGAACGGTTAGGGACCGAAACCGAACGTACATGCTATGTGTGGGGATTCATACAACACGAATGAGATATACTTACCCCACCGGGTAGAATTTTTTTTTTTTTTTTTAACGGAGATGTATATATTATACAGGGTGTTCCACTTAAGTCGGATTCTTCCATGGCTCTCTTATTATAAATTTAAGAGAAAAATGTTTCAAATAAAAGTTACGCTGAATTATGCGGTGTATATATAGAAAATATTTTTGAATACACAGGATGTTCCATTTCATCTGGACGCTATACAACTTCGTTATTTTAAATGGAACAACCTGTATATCTGTGTATTTTTGGATTCCTGACTTAATTTTAAGTTGATTTTATGTATCATACATTGTGCCCAAAACATACCGTTTCCGAGATATTCAAGTTTTTTTGAGAAATTTCACGATTACAGCGCTCTGAATATTGCTAGATAGCTTCTAAGCCATAAGAGCTAGAAACTTGCGGTTTGCATAGTTCGATTTACCACGAATTACGCTATCATTTCCACTATTAGAAAAATATGGTAAGTAGTATAAAGTGGTAAATATCGGTACCTGCATTTGACAATCTTTCAACAGGAATAACTTCTTTTTTTCAAATGGAATGACCCATATTTTTTTACACCGTTGGATTCAAAATTAAATTCTCTTTCGATTGATATAAGGTTGTCCATATTTATCTTTAACAGTTTTCGAGAAAGATGCAATTCTTCCTAAAGTTTGAAAAACGAGCTGCCTACAGCATAAAGTAGGCTTTGCAAATTTTGTTTAAAATATCGCATTGACTTAAATACGAAGTTTATAAATAGCGGTAACATCGAATGCAAAAAACGGAATCGCACTAGCACAGTAGTTACAGATGAAAACGAATATCTAGTATTGGGATGCATACAGGAAAACTCTCAACTTAGTGTGCGACAAATTAGTCAAACGACGGATATTAGTACAACATCAGTACATAGGATTTTAAAGAAACACAAATATCATCCTTACCACATCCAATTACACCAGGAGTTACTCGAAGGAGACTTTCAACGGAGGCAGGCATTTTGTCAGTGGGCACTTGAGAGAGGAAGAAATTTTTTTAAACAGGTCATGTTTTCGGATGAGTCAACTTTCCACAAAAATGGCTTTGTTAACCGCCATAATAGGCTTGTTCCGTGAAATTCGTTTTATATGGTTTTTATACGTTTTTGTATAGTAATCGATATTTTTATTATGCCCTTAAAATTTCATATTATTAACTGTTTCCGTTTTCGAAATATAAGAGATTGAAATTTGTAATAGTCGCAAAACAGTGCGTCTGCTCGTGACGTCAATATACGCAACTTGCCGCTGCTAGCCTCGGAGATCTACAGACCGCGACCGCTAAACAGCCGTTCCGATAAAACGTGCTTCGTGTTTCGTTGTTGTGTTTTTAACATTTTGGTAAAATGTATTCAATTGAAGTTGGATTTAGTAAAGCTGATTCTGGTAATCTAGTGGATGTGCAAAATTTCATTACTTTAACTTGAACAGTTTCGGAGATAATAAATAAAAACCGTATTCAGGGGCCCACATTTAGGGGCCTGTAGCTTAGGAAGCATTTTGGTATAGAGGTAAGTTGGGTTCAATCGATTTATTTTGACCTCGGGAATATGTGGTTTCTTTTTGTGCACTTATTTTTGGGACACCCTATAACTGGACACTACAACAAGTTAAAAGTAAATGAATTTTGATAATGAAATCAAAATTCATTTATTTTTAACTTGTTGTAGTGTCCATTTTAATTTTACTACCTACATATATAAAAAGCTTTATTTAAAAATATTTTCAATATAGATACAAAAAAGTTTTTTAGAAGTTACATTTACTTGTTGACTATATTGAAAAACATTTTAAAAACTGACTAGGTACCCTAGTTTTTATTTATAAAAATGAAAGTACAAAAAAAACCTCTATAATTATTACAAAATATAGTCTTATTCACTAATTTACATAATTTTATGTCATAATTTAAACTAATGTAATCTTTGTTGTCTAAATATTTTTAACTTCTTGTGTCAATCAATATTATATTTTTTATTAAGATTCCTTATATGTTTTTTGTTATTTTGTACTTGTATTTGTGCATTCTGGAACTATACAATACTTAAAATTTTTTTTTTTGCACTCATATTGAGTTAAACAAGCAGTACGCAACACAAACAACACTCCGAAAACACCTGTAAAAACTGAAAAGCATGGAGTCGAGCGCGCTCGCCGGCCGGGCCTATGAGTATAGTGACGTAGCGCCTGGCCACGCCCCCACTCTCGCGCGGAGGAGATTTGTAATAATTTTTAAGGCATTAAACGTGCGAATAAAATTCTGATTTTTTGTAGATCCATTATTTTTCACTTGTACTTTCGATTTATGAAATAAAAAAAAAATGCTGAACAAGCCTATTGTCATTATTATGACACGGTAAGTCCGCACCAATTCCAGACAACCGGTAGCCAATACAGGTGGTCCTTGAACGTGTGGACGGGAACTTTAGGAGGCCACATCATTGGACCATTCTTTTTTAATCGACACTTGACAGGAAGAATTTATTTGGACTTTCTGCGAAACACTTTGGATGATTTGTTGGGCGACATTCCTTTAGCAACCCTTCGAAGGATGTGGTTACAACAGGATTGTGCTCCACCTCATTAAAAGACTGAGGACATTTCGAACACTTAATGTAAAATTGCAGTTTAAGTTCACGTACCCTTTTTTATTGCGTTTAGAATTTTCTATCATGTTGCGTTTTGTTTTCGTTGTTGGTAGTGGTTTAGTTTTGTTTGTTAGATCACTTTTTAAACATGCCAGTAATATTGTTACTGGCATGTTTTATAAATTTTAAATTCACGCGATGTCATTGTTGGTGACCGGATTTTTACCGGGAAAAACGAAAACGATTCACAATACAATTTGTTTGTCGAGATGAACGTACATAACATTGAAACGATGCTTTAAGCGATATTGGCAAAGCCTACTTTACGCTGTAGGCAGCTCGTTTTTCAAACTTTAGAAAGAATTGCATTTTTCTCGAAAACTGTTAAAGATAAATATGGACAACCTTATATCAATCGAAAGAGAATTTAATTTTGAATCCAACGGCGGAAAAAAATATGGGTCATTCCATTTGAAAAAAAGAAGTTATATAATCCTGTTGAAAGATTGTCAAATGCAGGTACCGATATTTACCACTTTATACTACTTACCATATTTTTCTAATAGTGGAAATGATAGCGTAATTCGTGGTAAATCGAACTATGCAAACCGCAAGTTTCTAGCTCTTATGGCTTAGAAGCTATCTAGCAATACTCAGAGCGCTGTAATCGTGAAATTTCTCAAAAAAACTTGAATATCTCGGAAACGGTATGTTTTGGGCACAATGTATGATACATAAAATCAACTTAAAATTAAGTCAGGAATCCAAAAATACACAGATATACAGGGTGTTCCATTTAAAATAACGAAGTTGTATAGCGTCCAGGTGAAATGGAACATCCTGTGTATTCAAAAATATTTTCTGTATATACACCGCATAATTCAGCGTAACTTTTATTTGAAACATATTTCTCTTAAATTTATAATAAGAGAGCTATGGAAGAATCCGACTTAAGTGGAACACCCTGTATATACACATATATAATATTAATTGAAAACAAAAAACGAAACAAATCCAAAAAATCAAGCAAAACTAAATAAAATATGAGATGTTTTGTGTATTACATTTTGCATTTAGGTACTGGAACCATACATATACTCCTGCGCTGTCGGCATCAGTCCATGCGGTACTGCGTTGCGAGCGGCCGCCATCCCGAAAGGGTTAAATTTAATATTGTCTAAAAGTTATTTGTGGCATCTTTCTGTATTTTCTTTCTGTTCTTATTTGGGATTTACGGCCACACTTCTGAACATTAATCTGATAATCTGAAAAATATCTGGATTATTTAAAAAATAACCTTTACGCCTGTGACTTTACGTCAAAGGAACAGTTAAAGGTTGGTTTTTTGACATAAAATATAATTAAAATAAAATAAAAACAATTATGTTTTGCAGACGTTTCGGAAACTTAGTCTGTTTCCTTTCTCAATGCTAAATAGTCTTTCTCTTGTGTAATTGTGTAATTTCACGACGCGAAAAATTATTCAAATAATTTAGATAAGGAGATGCCACTGTTTATTGCATTTTGCTTGAAAACGGCGCCTCCTGGAGGAAAAATATAAGAGGCCCTTTTTTTGTTTAAAAATGAGTTTTGGATAAGAGTATTGAAAAAAAATGTACTCGTTCATCGAGAAAAAAACTTACGTTAAGAAACCCAATAAATACCATTTGTTATTATTATTTATTTAGATTAAGACTTTGACATTAGTGTGACTATCTGTAGTGAAATTTCATTATATGCTTTCCTTCTTTGTTCAAGTTACCGAGGACGTGGTGGCTATAGAGGTATGGGATATCGTGGTGGATACCGTGGAAATTACAGACAACCGCAGCGCCGAGATCAGCAACAGCAACATGGTAATCGTTCAGAACAAAATCAAAAGCAGCAGACCGCACAAAGTACATCAAGTAATACTGTGAAGCAGGCTACACTTCCTGCACAAAGTAATTCAAGTAATACCTCAAATCTGGCATCACAATCTACACAATCTGTTAGTAGCAACAAGCAAGGGGCGGTTCCCGAGCCTGCATTGGCAGGTAATTTACTTTTATCTAACAATAACTGGTTTACTTTTATCTAACAATAATAAATATCCAAATATGTGATTTATTATCCAAAATAACTCATTTTTGCATTAACAAATGAACCATATTCTACATATCCAAAAACTTCTCTCTATACCACATTTACTCTGTAAATTTTTTTCTTTTGACCTGTTTTCAGACATATCAATTTCGTATATTTATTAATATGCAGGGGATGAATTTTAAATTTTTTTGGCATGTAACTTTAGAAAAAGAACTTTGGTGATATTGAAAAAAAAATTGTGTCCACAATGTATTAACTTGCTACGATCCATAACATTGGAATCACTACCACCCTCAAAATTTTAGTTACTTTTGTTAACTGAGTATTTGCGAGTAACTAAAAAAGTTTGTATTTTATATATTGAATTCAAGATTATCCTTATTCCACGGAAAATTTCAAATGCACCTTATTAAGGTTAGTTTTTTCGGATTTTCAGAAAGTCTATAAAAAATGTAAGCACTGCAAATTTTTTTTGAGAAAACAAGGAAATTTGAGTATGTAGAACATGTTTGTAAAATTATTTTATCGGTTTCAGGATATTAATACTTTGTTTACATATACAAAAGTAGGCTGGTAAGTAAGTCATAACTAAAGTTGTACAGTAATATTTATTGCCATGCCAACAGCTTGTACGGTAATATTACAATACAGATCTGTCAACAGATGAAATAATAAATAATGAAACTATAGGGCTATTTATTAATACAAACAGACAGAAAACTCCAAACAATAATAATTAAATACTGAAATGTATCACTACTGCTCCTGCTTCTTATAATATCTATTAATAATAAAAGAGTGATGTTTAGCAGGGTTAAATAAACATAAGCAGAATAACTCCGAAACACGTGTCCGTAGCTACATCTTGTTTCACTTTCGGGGTCTGCGGCACTATTCATTTTTCTTATGTTTATTTAACCCTGCTAATGTTTGCCTAGGTAGAAATTGGGCAGTACGCATAGAGCTCTATGTGCTGATTGTTACCATTTGAAATCATAAATTGGTCCATGGTGCACGAAAACACAAATTGAGTACTGTGTGCTGTTACTTTCTAACCGTTCATAGTTATTGTTTCTGATTCTATTCACACGGATCCATTAAGCTACACTATGCTGATGAGGAGCAATAACTCCGAAACACGTGTCCGTAGCTGCATCTTGTTTCACTTTCGGGGTCTGCGGCACTATCTACAGGGTGATTTATGAGTTTTGCCCAAGACTTCTTGAGGTAATATCTTTTAAACTAATCACTAGAATCAGCTCGTATTGTGGGTATATAGTATACTATTAATTGTCAATTTACATGCATAAACAAAGACAGAAAATTCCAGGGTCGGCTCAACTAATTTTTATTTTTAGGGCTCCTATGAAAAAATTCACCTTGTGTACGTGATTTTTAAATTCTAATACTGAATTATGAAACTACATACAAAAGTGATCGAAAACATGTACCTACTTTGTTGTTTTGCCACACTTTGGGCGAATTTTGAATAAACGATAAATTTTCGCCAAAATCGAAGGTCTGCACAAAATAAATTAATAATTGTTCTATTAATAATGTCTTTATTTTCTGAAACCGATAAACTATTGAACAAATCATGGGTGTTATAAATCACAACAGCCTTAGATGTCTTAAAATCCTCGCTCTACTAGCTCGGGTTTCAAACCAACATCTGCGGCAGTTATGATACTCATAATATTCCTAGATATGTTAATAGCTATAAACTGTACTCTCTACTATTTTCGTAAAAATTCAATTTTTAGTAGTAGTAATTTTTGTAGGGAATTTTTTCCAGTATTATTACATTCCTTGTATAATAACAAAGGTATGAGAGTTGAAATTGGACAAGAAAGAGTCGGCATCATTACTCAAGAGGATGATAATGTTGGTATATCGGGGATTTTGGATTGCAGAATACAAGATAATAATCATCCAAAATCATTTGAACCGTATTATAGTATACGTTTTGTAAAAAATTGCATGTATTTTCAGTCGTAGTAAATGGGTATTGGGTAAGACTTTGAACAGGATACTATAAATAATTTTGACAAATTCGGAAAATGCGTAATTTTTTATTTATTTATTTATTTTTTTTTATTAATTAATATAAAAATAAACTATATTATGCTAAAGTATTCACATTCAAGATGCAGTGCTAATAAATGTATGTGATTGGTTCCATCAATATTGGGTCACATACGACGACAGGTTATCTACCTGATCACACAACAGATTAATACTAGTTACACTCGGGACGCTGTTTACTCCACTGCGTCTTGAATTTGAATTTAGTGTAGTAGTTTTTTAATAATTAAAACGACATAAGATTAATCTGAATTTTAAAAAAAAGTCGAATATGTATATAAAGTTTCAGGGCTTTCCAGAGTGGGCAAGTGAATTTTTGGAATTTTTTTCCCACAAATTGTTTTTCAATTTTTTCTACCGTCAATATTCTCATTTTGATCCCAAATGACACCTCTTATAATTTGGTATGGGTCCAATGTCCCTAAATTGAAATATCGAACATCGTAATTTCGCCCCGCAATAACAGTAATTACTTACATTGATGTTTCATCTTTTTTTTTTTTTTTTTTTGGCATTGGAGCTTTGTCCATTAGTCAATTACAATTTTGTTTTTTAAATATTTTAATTACCTAACCTAACAACCTAACACAAAAAAATAATCCAATCCAACCCAGAAACGAAGGAATATCGACAAGGAGATGTTTCATCTCTAAACATACAATTATTAAAACTATTGGACTTTTTTAAAATACCTGATAAAAATTGGATTAAAAATGACAAAATTCAAAACATCTAAAAATAAATTATTGAATTAACTACAAAATTTATTCATTATGGTCACCAATTAAAAAAGATGTCCCAAAGAAGATGTACATATTCTTTTGTTATCACACTAGCCTATTAGAAGGACGAGAAAACACGCCAATAAAGTTATTTACTTAAACTTGCATTTTACATTAATAAACTGTCATGTAACCGTAACAAACAAATTTCATTTCTATAATTAATGCTGCCTACATTTTCATGCTTTTTTATAAAATACTCTACCTCTCTTTGTTCGAGACTTGTTATCTATAAACAACCTTATTTAAACCTTATACAGGTCATTGTTTATTTCACCGATTACTTTTTAGGAAGATGCAGTCTATTTTGCTCTTCGGAACCTCAACATAAATGGCTTTCTATAAATATATTATCTATCTCCACTTCCCTCAAGATGCCACCATTGCCACCACACATTTTAAACTGAAAACTAAAAAGCTAAATTCACTTAAGGGTGAACTCTTTCAGAACTAATAATATTGTCATGAAGGGCAAATTTAATTATTTATTCCAAACTTTATTTACTGAAACGTTGCAGTACATGCTTACATTTAGTTGGAATCGGGTCATTGTATTAGAGTTGCGTTATAAAAGATGATAAAGAAATTAATTCAATTCAGCACGTAGGTACGGACAGGAAAACGAACTCAAGAGAAAAGCTTGAGAAGCTATTTTTTCGGTGGTGCAAACCTGATGTGACCAACGGAGAGGATAGTAGGAACTATTATAGTTAGTTGTTTTTTTGGGTTTGTCGAGGCAAGACGCCTCAAGGGTTACCCCTTCAGGGCCCCTCAGGTTAAAGTGCATTCTCCTCCCCAGGTTACTCTGACACCCGTTGTGAGTAATAATATATTTTGTATTAATTGTGTTTATATTTCGTGTGCTTCTTTATATTTATTAAATATCATTGTTGGAACCTTATCACCATGTTTTAATGGACCGCATTAGTGTGACGTCACATAATTATGCAACCATACGTACTACTATCATGACAGACGGGTTGCGTTCAATTTCACTGGAAAATTACCCTTAATGCATATGTGCATAAGGCGACATTTTTTTGGTGTAGAAACATGGCCTGGAGTTTTATTTCTCCTGTGGAAGAAATATATACCATTTATCATGCACAAGATATCGGAAAATATACAGAAGTATAAAGCATTACGAAAACTTTATTATTAATATAATAAATTAATATTAAAATAAAAGTTTACACTGCTGCTAACTTCATTATACTTCTGAGTCGTTACAGCTGTCGTTAGTGTCAGTGTCGCTGACGCAAACTTTATAACCTCTTATCTTGGTGTCAATAATACAATAAAAATCAATTAAACCTATTTAAAAAAATATAGAATATTAAAGAAAGCACAGCATTATTTTGTCTTTACAATTTACATATCCCCATATTTAAGAAACGATAATCAAACTAACATACACATTATAGCTTTACCTCCTTTATTTTAATTTGGAATCCTTTGGGATACTAAACATTTTACATCCAGTTTTATTGATATGATCACACTCAGGTGTAAAGCACAAACCCACATTTGAAATTAAGCACAAAAACGAGTTTATTAGAAAAAATAGTAGAATAGATTTGAAACTGAGAGAAAACTTAATTAAACGTCAAGTTCATTGTCAAAATGAACGAACATGAATTAAATGTGTACCACCCATATAAATAGAACCCTCCCGTGTGCCAAGCGAGTCATTTATCTTATTTGTGCCAAGCGAGTCATTTATCTTATTTGTGTCAAGCGAGACATTTATCTTATTTATGCCAAGCGAGTCAACTATCTAGGAAAATAACTTAGAGTGTCTTAGTATTTATCTTATTAAAATTAACCCTTAACATAACAATATTTGTACTGTATTCATGGATTGTTGTTAAAATAAACTGCTGTATAATTGAAACAGACCAAGCAAATTGTTAGGTTAACTTTTTGCTCTTCGGAACCTCAACATAAATGGCTTTTGCTGTATAAATATATTACCTATCTCCACTTCCCTCAAGATGCCACCACACATTTTAAACTGAACACTAAAAAGCTAAATTCACTCAAGGGTGAACTCTTTCAGAACTAATAATATTTGTACTGTATTCATAAGTTGTTGTTAAAATAAACTACTGTACAATTGAAACGGATCAAGCAAATTTTTAAGTTAGCTTTAAAGTCAAATATTTTGCGCGGTTTGCAAAATTTAAAAGATAATTTAATTCTGAACAAGCCTGTCTATTCCGTTTTTTTTTTTTTTTTGTAGAAAAGTATGTTTTTTTAACCAAAGTTTCTAAGCACCGCATTTCCACAAAAAAATTTTTAGATTTTTTTATTAGAATTTTTTTGGTCTTTTGTGTATAAAGAAAAAAGTAATTTCTCAAATTTTTGATATCCCTCATCGTTCATGAAATTTCGATTTTTTTCTAAAACCCTGTAAACTTCAGGTATTTGTGCTAGTAGACCTTACTGTATTTTGTGTTTGTAACTCCCTAGGACTACCTCTTTTGCAATGAGTACATTTTCTGGTGACAAGTGGCGTACCTATAATCGGTAGGTATACATTCACGAGTTGCTAAAAGCATTACCCTTTTTTCATTGAAGCGCTCCTTGTATACAGGATGTACAGTTGGAATCATTTGCTTTCGAGCGACCCACGGCCTGTTTCCTATGCACTTCCTCTAATATCCTAGACGTAGCAACAGCACGTACAACCGTTCTCGTGGCGCTTGTGTCGAATAAAAATAATTTAACTTTAATTGTGTTTGGAAAAAAATCCGGAAGATGTCAACTTACAGCTAGTATAAGAACCAGTTTGTACAGTGTCATATTATTTAAATACCGCTACTGATATCAGTTGCAGCTACAAGGCAATTTATAATACATGATTTCTGTAGTAAGGGTTGTATAAAAATTACTGGTCACTGGATCTATCCGTCGTTGTCTGTGCCCATTGGTCAAACTATTGCGCTAGGAACATCTTCAAATTAATTAATGTTGACTGGTATTATTATTATTATTTTAGATCTTTATTGAAAAACATTCAAAGGACAATTGACCGAAGTCCTTCAGCCCATTACAATTTAGCTGTATATGTGTTTTACAAAAATAGTTATATAATGGTATGGTATATTTATATGTACAAAAAAAACCCAACAAAATGTGCAATAGTTCTATAATTCTATAATTCAACGTTATCTGCATTTTAGCATATTTTTTCCCATGTACTTTCTGCTGGGTGGGCGTATCTACTTCTTGCTGCGGGATCTCTTGTATGGCAAAATGTTGCTAACTCTCTGTTTCATTCATTCATTATGGTCACCAATTAAAAAACGATGTCCCCAAGAAGATGTACATATTCTTTTGTTATCACACTAGCTTATTAGAAGGACGAAAAAACACGCCAATAAAGTTATTTACTTGAACTTGCATTTTACATTAATAAACTGTCATGTAACCATAACAAACAAATTCCATCTTCATTTTTTTGGAAAAATTTAAGCGAAAGATGTGTTAGCCTTTGCTCGATTGGTTGAACTCGAGTAATTTGGTATGGCAACTGGTTTGATGGATTGTGTATAGTGGGTTGTTGGGATGGCGCATTTTAGATATGATGCGCAAGGCACTTGTCTCAGCTACTTTCAACTTATTTAAGGCAGGTTTTTTATGGCTGAGAAATGTAATGTGGCCATATTCTATCATGGGTCGGCATATCATTTTGTAGATCTTTGTTGATTGGTAGATTACAAATTTCCTGCTCCGTGATTGGTTATACAGTAAACCGTTTGCTTATAGACAATGGTTAAAATTCAAAGCGCAGGCCCAAATCGAAGAGGGAGAATTCAAAATGTATATTATCTTCATATATTTTAATTTTACCAAAATAAAGCCACGCCCACCAAAATGAGACTAAATTTTAAATTTATCACATACTGTGAAAACGATGCAAGCTCAACTAAAATCTTGTTCAGTGCATTACTAATGAATTTTAATTACCTTAATCTAATATAATAAGATGATTTTTGTTGGTTAGAAATCTAACCTATAATTAGCAGCCTATTTTCAATAATCTACAATATTGAAACTTTATATACAGTAAAGACCGAGGAGGTTCGAACATGGGTATTAGTTTGCGCAATTAGAAATCTAACCTATAAGTAGCAGCCTATTTTCAATAATCTACAATATTTAAACTTTATATACAGTAAAGACCGAGGAGGTTCGAACATGGGTATTAGTTTGCGCGATTTACTTGTTCCCGTTGTAGGCAAGTGGACACAGTGGTGGGAATTGTGGATCTCCGCTCTGTAGCTGATGGCTCTCGCGTCTACTATTCCTTGTTTGGATTCTTTTATAATAATTTTTATTACACCTGCAACACTCGAGGTGCAGCGACAATTAATTTTAATTTTATGTTGTAATAATAATAATAACCATTTATTTAGCATCAAGCTATTTACAAAATAATGATGTTTACATCTGGTCATATAAATATCAAAATATTAAACCAAATAATACTTATAGTTTAAACTAATCTATACTAAACCATAATAATATATTACACAGAAAATCAATAATTGCTCTTTACATAATCTCGACATAATCTCTTAAATCTATTATAATTTTCACAGTTTCTAATTTCTGTTGGTAAGTCATTAAAATAAATTAGACCCTTATAAAATACACTATTAAATGTTCGTGTTTTGTGACAAGTATCAACATAAAAATTATCCCTATTTCTAGTATTATACTCGTGAACTTCAGAGACGTATTTAACGTTTTTTAATAAATACTCTGGTTGTATATTATATTTTATTTTATAAATGAATTCCAATGTCCTATAAATAATTTTTTGTTTAACAGACATAAAGTTCAGAACTTGTAACATGGTTGTAACTGGTGTATATTTATTGCATTTCAGTAAGCAACGCATTGCTCGATTTTGTATCTTTTGTATTTTTTGCATTTCATATAAACATGGGTCCAAAAATGCTTCGTTTTCAAGATACAGGGTGTTAAACTTTTTTTAAAAATTTCACCAAAAATACTTTTTACAAAAATTACAATTTAATAGCTTAATAAATTGACAACAGCTGTCATTCTGTTTGCCAAATGCTGCAATCGTTTTCCAATGCAACCCTTGATTATTTCCTACGTTTCCCCATGTTTCTTGTGTGGTCCAGGGATATGCAATTAATTGAATTTAATTTTCTGTCTCGAAAACTAAGCAAGATCCGAAAAAAAATGCAAGAGACATAAACGTTGTATTTTCAGTTCCTTAACCCAAAAAAAATATAAAAATTACAAAATAGTCAGTGGCGTACATTTTTTTGTCAAAAATATTCGTTAAGGTGCCGCTCGGGACACCACTGGACTTAATAAATTTTATCAAGTTAGTGCGCAATTAGCCCCTTAACACTACAAATAACATTGCCAAATTACAACAAATTTGGGTAACGGATATTTAAGATATTTACGAAAAACCAAATTTTTTAAAAAAGTTTAACACCCTGTATCTTGAAAACGAAGCATTTTCGGACCCATGTTTATATGAACTTTCTGTCTTAAAATCACTCAAATAATCTTCTGTTAAATTTATTGTACATACTTAATGAACACCCTGTATAACATACAGAAATTCGATAAATAATCTAATAAAAAAATGTAAACATGACTATTATCAACATATTATAATGCTAAATCAAAATAACACAAAAAAGATGTATCAAGTAATAGGGTTATTTCATGTTAAAGAAAAACTTAAAAATACTTATCAATTTGGATAGTAGAATATGCAAGAATAATGTATTGGTAAATACCATGTCTTTATTATTTGTTAATTATTCATAAATCAATAAAAAGTATCGTCAATAATTTCAAATTTTATTAACTTCTGACGTCACGGTTTAGAACTAAATCTAGGAAGATTTGTTTTTGTTAAGAGTCTAGAGTCATTTGACACTTTTGACAGTTTGCTTTAGTTTGTGTTAGTTCATCATTTTTTACTATTATGTAGCCTAATTTCGTTAAAGCTAGCAGTGAAAATTTACCTGAAGTGAACTACGTTATGATTCAGGAATTCTTTGCGAAAAATATGGACTATTTCAGTGTCGAGTTTGAGAGCGTGAAAAATGTGAGGTTAGTTTTCTTGAGATATTTCATCTACGCTATACTGCGCATGCGTAAACATTTACGTCACGACTGTTGGCGGGAACTTAATATTTTCAAATTACAAACCGAGTTTAAAAATACGTAGGCGCAAAAAAAATTCTTTTTTTCCAAATATACAGTATTTTTAAGTGTTCCTGATTGTAAATTTAACATAAATATAAATTGTGAAATAACCCCATTACGGAAGCAACTAATGGAAAAGCAAAGATAAATAATGTCACTCTAGAGATAACTAATGACGATGATGAAGTTTTTAATAATAACAAAGATATGTCAAATTTCTGTAATCATTATTACAGTAACATAGGCGCTAATATGATAGAGAAAATAAATATACCGCATAACTTTTCCTTGGACAGTATACCTATTAATAATAAATCCATTTTTTTGACTCCTGTTACAGAAAATGAAATACTACTTCACATTAATTCCCTTAAAAATGGTGGTGCGCCGGGCTATGATGGAATTACCCCCTCATTGTTAAAATCAGTCGCGAAATACATTTTATATCCTCTAACCCACATAATCAACTTAATATTTACTAATGGACAATTTCCAAAACAATTCAAAAATTCTATAACTCCTATTTACAAAGCAGGTAATATAAATAAAATTTCTAATTACCGTCCAATTAGCCTTATAAATAATTTTGGCAAAATTGCTGAAAAATGTATGAAAACACGTTTAGTACGATTCTTTAAAAACAATAATATATTGAATGAACATCAGTATGGTTTCCAAGAAGGCATAAGTACATCAGATGCTATCTATAAAGTGATTAAGGAAATTTCAGTCAATCTTGAAAACAGTGATAAATGTATTGCGGTATTTCTTGACTTGGCAAAGGCATTCGACACAGTACATCATGGAAAACTGATCCAAGTGTTGGAGCGTTATGGGATCCGTGGTACTGTGTTGAATCTTTTCAAAAGTTATTTAAGTGATCGCATGCAATATGTTAAGATGAATGGATGTTTAAGCGAACCACAATTGGTGAAAGTGGGTGTGCCACAGGGTACAGTCCTTGGCCCTATTCTCTTCACAATTTACATCAACTCTCTATTAACCCTTGACATAGACAGCAAAATAATCTCATATGCTGATGACACCGTTGCAATATTCAGCGGAAATGACTGGAATATCGTTAAAGAAAAAGTCAAGAGTGGTATACACGCTATAAAAATGTGGCTTGATGGGTATCAACTATCACTAAATGTAGATAAAACAAATTACATAGCATTTTCAATCACCAATATAAATAGACCCAATTTTCAAAAAATTGATATTGATGAACATGGAACAGACATAAAAGAAGTAGAACATACTAAATATTTAGGTATTATTATAGACAAAAATGTAAAATGGAACGAACATATAGTATATCTAACAAAGAGGGTTCGAAAATTAATTTACAAATTTTATCAGTTAAAGGATCTTTTAAGAAAAAATATGCTAGTTCTAGTATACAAATCCTTAGTTGAATCACTTTTAAGATATGGTATATTAGTTTGGGGAGCCCTATATGCCAATTCATTAAAAACTTTGTCTACAGTTCAAAATTATATATTAAAAGTTATTTTCAAAAAAAAGAGATGCTACCCAACTAGACTACTATACAGAAGAAATATTAGCAACATAAGGTCATTGTATTTTCACACATTGACCACATACACTCATAAAAAAGAACACCTTAAAAATGCTATCTCTCATGAAATTGTAACTCGTAGTATAACCCTTAATCTACTGAATGTACCTGCCAGTAATAAAATTGTAAGCTCTAGATTTGCATACTGTCTAGCCTCTAAAGCTTATAATTTGCTACCATTAGATATTAGAAATATCAAAAATTATAAAAGATTTTCCCATCAATGTAAAATATATATAAATGACAACTATCCTTTATTTATCAAGATGTTGGAGTAATTTACTCTGCTTTACTCTACCTTTCAAAGTACTATTTTTGTCATTTTTAATTGCTTAAATTTTAATTTTATTTTTATTTTTAGAATTAGATAAGTGATAAGAATGATATTATAGTGAACATGTTTTTTACTATACTAATTTATAATCATTATACAAATGTATATTCAACCTACCGC
Source organism: Rhagium mordax (assembly GCA_963680705.1). Classification (NCBI taxonomy): domain Eukaryota; kingdom Metazoa; phylum Arthropoda; class Insecta; order Coleoptera; family Cerambycidae; genus Rhagium; species Rhagium mordax. The sequence goes on along the minus strand of OY796656.1, from coordinate 69,580,834 downwards.
ACAACACAAGTGTTAAGTCACTTAGGTGCGGATCTAGGAAATGCTACATAAATTACCTAATGAATTGTAAATTACCTAATGAATTATATTTTTTACAAATTAGCAAATAAATAAAATAAATAAGTGTATTAAACGGAGCAAAAGATTTCTTCAGTCGCTGTTATGGTTAGGATGAATTTTTTTCAAAAAAAATTTCAGATGTAGGTACCAGGAGCTCCGATGTACGATTTTAACTAATATTAATGTATATTAATTTTTTTGTGGACATGCCTATTCTCCAGCAGTTTATTTGTAATTAGCAAAGAAAAATTGAATTGAAAAGTCGAATGATATTTTTTTTTTTTTTTTAAATTTTAATTTACACCACCCTACAGATACAAAATCCATTTACAGGATGGGAAACATACAGATATTATAAAATTCAACTAAGTGAGAAATTCAAGATGAACTTACAAAATTAAGGTATCATCATATTATAACACATAAAATTATAAACTAAAATACTTATTTAAACTATGCTAAAAAATAAAGCATTAAAAATGATATAAATACGTAAAAAATAAACAGTAAATGACAGAGAAAAACTAGCAGTGCGCTTGCCCAATAGCTATATCATGAGTTTATTGAAAGTTTCGGTACTTTGTCAAAAAAAAATATCAAAATCGGTCACACGATGGTTATAGTAGTTGCACATATTATATAATGGAGAGTGTTTCAAAATGTTTGAACGAGGAGTTGGTAGATAAAAGCATTGATCTTGTCTTGAGGTAAGACGAGGGATATGAAAATTTAAATGTCGTACTAATTCGGTGCAGTTGATTGTGTCATGAATTAGTTTGTGAAGAAATGATACCCAGTAAACACATGATGTGTGGCATTCTGTTGGCCCAGTAGAGTTATTGATGGTTTTGTGATGTTGCTGGTTATGCATTAATGGTCCATTACAAGTTGTGTACAGTCCTACCAGTAGTTTATGAATGACGTTTTGCCATTTTAGTACCAATAATGGTTTACTGAGTTTCTGCCAGTATTTTATATATTGCATTATTGCCATTTCAGTACCAATAATGGTTCATTGCCGGCGCAATCTACTTGAGTCTGCGCTTGCGCGTCACATTCCGTACCACCACTATCATTCGCCATTTTAACCTGCGGTGGCGTCAGCAGAGACAACCGCGTCAGTCGTCAATGTCGTTGTAAAGAAAAGTGTTTAAGCAGTTGTTAGTGTAAAGTGCTTGAAATATGGATAATAGGTACTGACAAACAGTGTAATTTAGAAGTAAAAATTAAAACCGTCATATCTTTTCCTGCCGCCTCCTTCATTACAAATATCTCTCAAAAAAGTTACGAAACATCAAGAAAACAGGGTGATTAACCGACAAACCCGAACAATTAGTTTCCTAGTAAGTGAAGTGAAACAACGAAAAAAAAAAAATTATTGTGATAATCCTTTGTTACAGGTAACGTACGTCAGCTGAACTTTTTGAGTGGATATCGATTTGTGTCTTTTGGTATAGAAAAACCCTATAACTGTGATAGGCCGCGCCTAATCTACCCAAACACCGGTCACCTGCACTTTTTGGCAAAAACTAGTTCTTAGGTAGATTTAGGTAAGCAATAAACTAAAAATCATATATGTAGGTATATGTAATTATATGTACCTATATTGATGTTTACCTTGGAAAAACGTTTTTTGTTATAGTTTTAATGATACAAATTGTTTTTATTTGTTTTACAATAAATATGTTAATATATAAATATACTGTCTTTCATTGAAAAAGTAACATTTGTATTTAAATGCTATATATTTTTATTTAATATGTTCATATACTAAAATGTGAATAGCATGTCACTTTGAAAAATGGGATCTATTTAATTTGTAAATGGTTTGTAAAATATGTGCTGTTGGCTATTTAGTGTGCTAATATAGGTACAGTGTGCTCAGTGGCGACTGATGAAATTTAGTTTGTAATTTCTACTTATTGTAGCGTGGGTCAAGCGATATTTTAAATAACTACCAAGACTAAATAAAGTTTTGCAGAACAAAATTGAGCTTAAAATTTGCGAAAACAGTTGCCCAAAAATGGGATTGCCTTCCCTGATAATAAATGTTGTGGATAATTTGAAAAATGTTTGCAAAACATTTTTTTCAGATTTCAGATTGTAAATTTTGTTTTTGATTAAATTATTATACTTATCGTATTTTTAAATGTCAACTTTATAAAATATTAATACAAATTGAAATCCGTAGATAAATTTGACATCTGAATCTGAACGAAAGCTTAGCAAACATTTTTCAAATTATATCTACAAAATTATCAGGGGCAGCAAACCCATTTTTGGCAACTGTTTTCGCATATTTCAAGTTCAATTCTGTTCTGCAGAACTTCTTCATTCAGTCTTAGTAGGTAGTTAATTTAAAGTGTCGCTTGACCCTCGCTCCAATACGAAGAAATGACAAATTAAATTTCACCAGTCGCCACTGATAGCACTGTACCTATATTGGCACACGAAATGGCCAATAGCACAGACAGTACTGGTTAGACACTGGTAACAGATTATTGTTCTTGGAGTGGCTGAATAATGGCTGAATTGTGGTCTAATAATGGCCCAATGTTAATTATATGAAATACCACTGGAGGCTAAGCAGTGGTGACACATTACTGGTTAAATGATGGCAAAATCTCTGATGGCCGGTGGGACATATTTTTTCCGGTCCAGCACAGTCCAGTACTAAGCAGCCATCGAAGTACCATTGATGAGTTAGATGGCAGTTTGTGATTTACCATTATTGGGCCACATATGTTGTGTTTATTGGGTAGTGATAAGTGCACCCTCCTATTTTCAAGAGAGGGCAGAGAAAACCGTCTAAGTAGAGCCTCTTGCGGAAAGCCGATGGCAGGATAGATACCGTCTAAGTTGAAAAACAAAAATTTTAGAAATCTACGCCGCACTGATTCTGCGTTATTTATGCTCACACTGTAATGCGGATCCCAAATAAGGCAAGCATACTCAAGCTTTGAGCGAATGAATGTGTAATACAAAAGTTTGATAGTGTCAGTGTCGGTGAAATCACGGCAGTTGCGTACCAAAAAGCCCAGGTTTTTGTAAGTTTCAGAAACTATAATGTCGACATGATTAGAAAAGGACAATCCCTTGTCAAAGGTTACGCCAAGGTCCTTAAATGTAGTTTGTCTAGCTAACAAAGTATCGTTTATGTGATAATTATATGTGATTTCCGACTTTTTTGTTGTATACGTCATAATATTGCATTTTTGAATATTAAGATCTAGGTTGTTTTCAACCGACCATGTATGTATTTTTGAAATATTATATTGGAGCTTAACACAGTCGTCGATGCTCTCAATTCTTGAATACAACTTGAGATCATCTGCGTAGAGTAGACAGCACACATCCAGATCATCAATAATGTCATTCACGTATATGTTAAAAAACAAGGGGCCTAGTATAGACCCCTGGGGGACTCCAGAGGAAGCAGTGTATTCGATAGATAACCATTATAAGAAACGTATTGGGATCTATTGGAAAGATAGGACGTAAAAAATGTTATTAAGTCGTTGGAAATGCAGTAACTGTTGAGTTTATGAAGTAACTTGATATGGTCAAGTCTATCGAATGCTTTTGAAAAATCCGTGTATATTACATCCGTCTGCATTTGCATGTCTATAGATTCAGATATATATTGCGTAATGCACATAAGATTAGTAACAGTGGATCGACCTTTCATAAAACCATGCTGCAGAGGCGTTATCGCATCTTTTACATGAATATAAAGAGCATCGTGCAAGAGAAATTCAAAAACTTTGGAGAAATTGCAAATAACTGTGATCGGACGAAAGTTAGTGATTTCGGTTTTGTTTCCTTTCTTATAGACGGGACAGACTTTGGAGTATTTCCATGCTTTTGGGAAGGTATTATTTTTCAAGGAGAGGTTAAATAAAATAAAAAGTGGATATGCGAATGCGTTAGAGCAATTTCTCTTAATATGAAAGCAGGGATACCATCGGGACCTGTAGTGAATTTGGGTTTGATGTGCTTAATTCTGGGGTATCAGAAGTATATGGAGAACAGGTAAACATATCCTTTTGAAAATTTCGATACCAAAGTAACAGAGCTCTGTCAGCCTAAAATATTAACGACCGCGTGGCGTTGCCAATTGTAGGTAAAACTGGCAACATCTTTGTTATTTTAAATGAAGCACCAAGTATATTTTTCAATTTTTAAAATCTACACCCAATTCTGAGTTAATGTATTACTAGTCCTATTCAAGCTGTTTCAGAGATATTCAGTCCTATTCTGTAACTCTAATAGAAATGAGCAGGACAAGTAGAAATCATTGAAAATTGAAATGATTTATTTCTATCGCGTCGATCCCATACTCGTATTGGTATTCTGTAACTTGCATCGAAGAGGCCACAAATCATAATTCATGATCTCTATTTGATGCGGTTGGAAAATGACGGCATCCACGCATTTGCATGCGAATATGAACTTTAACAACCAACTGACGTTTACGTTTGATGCAACTAACCTATAAACCTATAAATATTCAAAATTCGAATAGTTTAACTTGTGAAAATCGCTTATACCCCCTTATTAAATGTGTCATAATATGAAGTCGAAAAAGTTTAACCTGTTTGAGAAGCAGTCAGGTTATAAAACTTGCTGGAGGCCAGAAAACAGGTCAGAGAGTTGGACTTAAAGTAGCGAAAACTGAGAATTCAAGTAAAAAATAGGAATTGATCTAAATTAAAAACAAAAATGTATTTTATTTAATAACAATAATAATTATAAAAGAGTGATGTTTAGTAGGGTTAAATAATACAAAAAAAATAAATAATGCCGCAGACACCTAAAAAGAAACGATGCAGCTACGGACACGTGTTTCGAAGTTATTGCTCACTTACGGTTAGTCCTTCACCAAAAATGCGTTGGACCATTTTGTAGTAAATTTTGTTAGCTTTAATTTTGGTAAGACGGTAAAAACCGATAGGAGTGATCGTTTCCGAGATATAAGCAAAAAACTTAAAAATGGTACCTTTAAACCCGCCCCCCTACTCGAGCTCATCCCCCACCCTCGGGGACTTTTAATATATCTCTAATCAAGTGTAAAGGAAGCGTTTAAAAAAAATCCTACTCTCTAAGAATTTTTTCCACCGATCGCCCTATTTTTGTCCAATTTGACTGGTGTCCATGACTTTTAACAACCACAGCAGTAGTGAGTTAGATGTTATTGTAAACCTTTTTGCAAATTTTTTCTCTTCGGTGTACATCAATGCTGAAGATGATGACATATCCTTATATAACATTAGTAATATTATAGATATTAGTCAGGGTCACATAGACCTTGCTGATATCGTTGACAGTATTAACAAACTTCCACCAAGGTATTCATTCGGGCCAGATGGAATCCCTACTTGTGTTTTGAAAAACCTTCATTCGGGCCAGATGGAATCCCTACTTGTGTTTTGAAAAACTTTGTTTTTACTTTAGCTAAACCACTGCAAATAATTTTTAGTTCATCGTTATATTCGGGCATCTTTCATGAATTTTGGAAGCATAGTTTTTTACAACCTGTGTTCAAGTCGGGCTCAAAAGAAAATGTAGAAATATATTATGATATAATATATTATTATATCTTATACATACATACCATAGTGAAGTGTCTCCATGCAAATTGTTATTTTGAGTGAGTTTCTGATCTGATTTAATTAAAAACACCCTATAGTTCAAAAATACAACGCAACAGAAGTGCATCTGTGAGTAAATTTTGATTTTTACTTATTCTGTTCGAGTTCTAACTGCACTTTCCTTATTTATATTGTTAATAAGGCTCATTTCTCTAAGCTGTCAAACACTTTTTGTTTATAAAAAGATAATACACTTTATCGATGTCTCTTAACTGTTTTTCTTGCAACAAAGAAGTCCACGTTAGTAAACAAATAAAATGTGATGATTGCAATGAATGTTTTCATCCTGAATGCACCAAATTATCTAGGACAGAAATAGGCCTTCTTAGAAGTCAAGATCGCACATTAAAATTTTCATGTTCTCAATGCAAAAATTTACCCTCCCTTGTGAAATTGATTCAAAACTTAAAGGAAACCGTATCGTCTTTAAGCAAAGAAGTGTCTCAACTTAAGGAAAACAAAATTGAACATTTTAATGAATCAGTGCTAATTCAAAGTGTTATAAACGAAATATCTGAAAGGGAAAACCGAGCGAGTAACATAATTGTTTACAACTTGAAACACCCCATACCCCCCGCGATTATCCCTGTGACAAATCGTGAACCGATAAGTCCAATGCAGGGTGTTTGTTTGTTTGGCATGATCGTCTAGTTTTTATTTAGTTAGGACCAACTACGTTGTGATTTAGTAAATTTAACAGATTCTTTACTAAAGTTTGATATTACTTGTTCTTAATATTGAGATGTTTTGAATTCTTACTTGTTTACTAATTTCCTCGTATTCTAATACACTTTAATTTATTATTTCGTTTGATTTTCCTTAGTTCAATCACATTAGTTTAAATGTAGGAAGATAATTAGACCTCATAAAAAAAGAAATAAACACAGAAAAGTGGTTTAACAGGTTTATTTTCAGATAAAGACAAATAGTCAAAATAGACGTGAAAATAACCTGGCTGAAGATGCAATTTAACGAAATCTCGTTAAATGCAGTGGAAATATCCACTGTCGTGTTCAGTTAATCCTGACGTCAGCAAAATAGTGCCCAGACGTCAAGGGAAATATCCCTTGTGAACACTTTGATCTCCTCGTTTGCATGGGCGACAAGTCAACAGCTACGGCAACGTTCTCGAAGTCACCGGCACTTACTAGGTCCTGTGGAGACCGTAGTTTAGTCGGCGCTGGGGGTTGTGAAACCCAACGAGAACGGCAACGTTTTCGAAGTCACCGGCACTTACTAGGTCCTGGGGGGAACCATAGTTTAGTCGGCGCTGGGGGTTGTGAAACCCAACGAGAACGGCAACGTTATCGAAGGCACCGGCACTTACTAGGTCCTGTGAGGAACCGTAGTTTAGTCGGCTCTGGGGGTTGTGAAACCCGTCGATAACGTTCGTAGCGGCGTGGCCAAGGACTGACCCGGAGTCTACTTCCCGGGTTGTATTTATACGACTTTCGAACAAAGAAAACGCGGTTGTGGTGGTTACGTCACACCCACCCACTGGCATGTGTGCACAAGGGAGGCTGTAATCTAAACAATTTTAATGATGCTAATGCATCGGGATTTAAACGGGATTTAGAGTATCAGTAACTGTCCATAAGGGCGCTTCTTCCGTACTATAATTTGGAGTGGCTCTAATTTGTATATTTTAACATTCCAGAGTTTCTGTGAGAATTCACCCAACTTGGCCCTAAACCGAGCCCTAAACTGATGCTAAAACTGCGAGCTATGCTGTGTATTGAAAAGAATATTTTAAAATATTATATTGATGCAGCGACTAATAATTTAATTATCCCCGAATAAAATCATTGACTATAAGTAATGAATAATTTGTAATTTCACGATATTAATGTCTTGATATAATTTAATTTCATGATAAAATTTAGGAAAATATTTGTAAATTACTGACCCGTGTGCGGGGCGTTTCAAACTGCATAGAGGAGCAAGATGTAACAGATTCCAGCAAAATCTCTAATTTCCTAAATGTTTGCAACAAAGATTTAAATACCAGCGATATAAAAAGTGCCTAGGCAAAAATACCGAAGGAAAGATTCGTCCTATTAAAATTTATTTAAAATCGAAGAAAGATGCTTTAGATTTGCTAAAAACCGAAAGAAAATTAATGAAGATTTTGATGGTGTGAAAATATCATTTGATCAAACCCTTAATCAAAGGAATTATTTTAAACATATACTCGACGAAATTAATAGACGTAAGGCAAATGGTGAAAATGTTATTCTAAAATTTGTTAATGGTGTACCAACTATTAAAGTAGGAAAATAATATATATTCATGTTTGAATTTAGGTAGTTATACAGATAGACATTGCATAGGATATATTATGTACTTACATTTGCAATAAATAGTCATTATCTGTTATTCGAGTGTTTGCGTGCGCATACACATATTAATAATTAACTTTAAATATATTAAATTACTAGATTTAAATTAGAAATGAGGGACTTGTCTATTGCGTTTTTTAATGTAAGATCACTAACTAGCAGTTTTTCAGATGTTAAAGATTTTATTTTACAAGAAAATTTTGATGTTATCGGTATTGTTGAAACATGGCTAACAGATGGAGTACCTAGTACTGCTGTTAATATAGATGGATACAAATTTGTTAGGTGTGATAGAGAGACGAGAGGTGGTGGAGTAGGACTATACCTTAAGTCTAATTTAAGATATGAAGTTGTTTAAATAGGCTGCCTTGAATCTCTTGAGCAATTATGGGTAAAACTTACTGTTAGCAAAAAACAAATTGTAGTTAGTTGGTGTATTATACAGAGCACCTAACAAAAATATTTTAGATTTTTTAAGCAATTTTGAAGATACTCTATCAGATATATTTCCAAGATGTAATGAGGTAATATGTGGCGGAGACATCAATATCGATATATTAGATCTTAGCAGCAGAAAAACACTACTTTTTACAGAATGCTTTGAATCTTTTAATTTGAAACAAGTAATAAATAATCCAACTCGGGTTACTATAATAATTCAGCCACTTTACTAGATATCATATTAATCTCAAATGATCTAAATTATGAAAAATGTGGTGTAAAAAATGTTACTAATGTTTCCGATCACTATCTAGTGTTTTGCACGTTAAAAGACAAAAAAACTCTACCAGAAGAAACATTCATTAAATTTCGAAATTTTAAACGTGTTGATTTGGAATTATTAAATAATCTTTTACGTCTTGCACCGTTTGATGATATAATAGACATGCAGAATATTAATGCAAAAGTAGATTATTTTAATACTTTACTAATAGGCTTATTTGATGCAGTTGCACCAGAAAAAAACATTAAAATTAAAAAGCAAAAGCAGCCATGGTTTACTGATACAATTAAATTAATGATCACTATACGGGACAAGGTCCTAAAAAAATATGAAAAAACAAAAAATAAAATACATTGGGAATATTATAAAACTCTCAGAAATCAAACAAATGTGGCCATTCGAAACGAAAAAAAACATTATTTACAATATCTAGTAACTAATAACAATTCTAGTAAGGTATTGTGGAAGAAGTTAGGTAAGTTGAATGTATATAACAAATCGAAAGAGACAAATGAGTTGCCTGATACCTTAAACGTACCAGATGATTTAAATAATTATTTTCTGCAGCAGGGTACAGGTAATTTTGTTCCAGATAAAGATTTAGTACGTTTTTATGACACCAACTTTAAAACTGATTTCAGTAGGTTATTCATGTTTGAAACAGTCTCTGAAAATGTTATCTATAAATATTTACTGGAAATAAAATCTAAAGCTACAGGTGCAGATCAGATTAATATCGAGATGTTGCTGCTATGTTGTCCACACATATTACCCTATATCACCGATATTGTAAATTTTTGCCTGGATAAAAATGTTTTCCCTGATGCTTGGAAAGTATCTAAAGTAATACCCATACCTAAATGTGCTAACCCAATTAGTTTTAATGAATTCCGTCCTATAAGTTTACTTTCAGTACTCTCTAAAATTACCGAAAAAATTATGAATTTTTAAATCCGGAATCACCTAAACAATCACAACATCCTACCTATAAATCAATCAGGATTCAGAAGTGGTTACAGTACTGATGACATTTTAACCGCAACTGATCAAGGCAAAGCAACCGCTTTGGTGCTGATTAATTATTCTAAAGCGTTCGATACTATTAATCACACATTATTGTACTCCATATTACATATTTTATCGGATTTTCTGAAAATTCAATTTTATTAATACAAAATTACCTATTAAATCGAGTACAATTTGTGGAGACTACTAAAGGCAAATCTAGTTATGGCAATATATTTGTGGAGTTCCACAAGGATCCATTTTAGGACCGTTACTTTTCTGTATTTACACTTGCAATTTAGTCAATGTATTAAAAAACTGTAATGCACATATGTACGCCGATGACACACAGGTTTATTACTCATTTTATCCCACCCACACAGCGCCAATGTCAAGATTAATAATGATCTAAAAGAACTAGCATTAATATCTGAGCTACACAATTTTAAGATAAATCCAACCAAATCAAATGTTTTAGTCTTCGGTAAAAATCGGGGTTTGGTGGAATGTGATATCAGTATTGTTATAAACAATAATGCATTATCGCCCACCAGCGAAGCAAAAAAATCTGGGTGTTATTTTCGAGGTAAGTTTGCGATTTAAGAAACATATTTCAAAATGTATGCAAAAAGCTTATTACAATTTAAAATTACTATATCCACATCGTCACTTACTCTCTAAATCTTTAAAAATTAAGTTAGCAGACTCATTAGTTTTGTCCCATTTTAATTAGGGTGTTAATAAACTGTTCAGTAATTAATTCCATTTTGTTCAGTAAAAAAGTATAATCGAGTAATATTTATTTAAATTCTGTACAGTAAATAGATAAAATTGTCCTATAAAATAATACATATGGTACAGTAAAGTTGAAAAGTACAAATGGCAAGTAACTCATGCTCAGTAATTTAATTAATGTTTGAAAAGTATGCAGTAAACAAATATTAAATGCATAGTATTTTATTCCAATCCTTTCAGTAAAAATAATAAATGTTCGGAAAAAGGCATGCATTTAATAAAAAAAAATTCCTTTAATCTAATAAAAAAAAATTCCTTTTTAATAAAAAAAAATTCCTTTAATCTAATAAAAAAAAATTCCTTTATCAGGGGAATAACACACATATCTAACCTGCCTCCGGCTATCGCCTCCGGCTTCTAACTCGCAATAGACCTCATGTCATGCCTGATGCATTTAATAAAAAAAAATTCCTTTAATCAATAAAAAAAAATTCCTTTATCAGGGGAATAACACACATATCTAACCTGCCTCCGGCTATCGCCTCCGGCTTCTAACCTGCAATAGATCTCATGTCATGTCTGGTGCATTTAATAAAAAAAAAAACAAACAAGAACGTTTCATTGACTACTTATTAATTTTACTGACTGATTATTATTATTTTTTGGCCGTTTTTTTTTTTACCGTTCGTTCATGAATTTTACTGATCACTCATTAACTTTACTTACAATTTATTATCATATCGAACACTTATTAATTTTACTGATCAAATATTATGATACTGACCATTTCAAATACAGTACTGGAAAAGTGTACCGTCCATAAAATTAAAATACTGATCATTTAATTTGTTGCCTTTTAATTATTGTGATGTTTTTACGGCCCGTGTTTAGATAAGGTGGACATTAATCAAATTCAAAGAGCACAAAAGTCATGTCTTAGGTTTATATATGGTGTCAAGAAATACGAAAGAATATCTCACAAACTATTAGAGGCAGAGTGGCTAACCATGGCTGCTAGAAGACAACTTCATTCGTTAACACTCTTCCATAATATAATTGTTAATAAAAGTCCTCCATATCTGTTTGACAAAATAGTATTTTGTTCTGATGTTCATACCTTAAATCTAAGACATAAAGGATTACTCTCACCACCTACTCACAGGACCGCTATTTACCGTCGATCCTTCTCGTATACTATTTACTATTTATATAATCAGTTACCCGCCGTTTATAAACATTTATCAACTTCAAATTTTAAGACTCAAGTAAAAAAATATCTTAACTAGTACAAACTGCACTTCTAAATAATTGATTATAACCCAATACTTATATGTCTCCCATTTCTATCCCTCAATTTAATATGAGTCTAACAATTCTAAATAAGTAGGTATGTTATTATTTTAGGTTAGTTTTAAGGCTAGAACTAAGATCAGCAGTCTCTTTCCGAGACATGTTTCTAGTCTTTTTTGTAGAATATGTAATAATTCTCTCTTTATGTCTGTAAAATAAAATATATTGTAACAATACGCATTCTGCAAATAAACATTATTATTATTAAAAATATAGAGCGATATGGTTACAATCAGAGATACCTAAGTTATTTGATTGCTTTAGTGAGTATATACTTATCGTGGCATTGCAAAAATATTATGAGCATGAAACAGCACGGTTTCACCAAGAGCAGATCTACAATTACAAACTTATTAGTTTACCATGACTTTTTAATTAACGCTTTGGAAAATAGGTCACAAGTTGACTTTATACAGACTTTTCTAAAGCGTTTGATATTGTCAACCTTGATAAATTTATTGCAAAGCTAATTGCTATAGGATTTCGTGGTATATATGTTATCTTGGATTCATAGTTACTTAACAAATAGAACACAATGCACGTCAAAATAGGTGGTTGTATATCTTGCTTAATTGATGTACCTTCAGGTGTACCGCAAGGGTCTCACTGTGGCCCTCTTCTTTTCAATTTGTTTGCTAATGATATTTCATCAGCTATTAGTCAACAGTAACTTTTTAATGTTTGCCAATGACCTAAAAATGTATAAATCCATGGAGTCCATTTCAGACAGTAATCAATTACAGGCAGTTTCTATGATTTGCGCAATCCAAATAGTATAAGCCTAAATAATAATAATAATAATAATAATAATGCTTTATTAGCAATGCTAAATAATACAACAAAAACAATTTAAAAAAATAATACAAGAGCATAAATTCATACAGGTATAAGACGTAAACATGCATAGGAATTAAAATCGCCATGTATCACCTAATACAAAATAACACTAAATGTATCCACAATTAATTCTTTTATATTGGCCATTTTTCTTTTACATACCCAGTACATCTGGTTTTGAACATAATAATAGTGGACGAATTTTTAATTTCTTGCGGTAAATCATTATATAATCTTAAACCTTTACTGAACAAATGGTTCTGACCATAATTTGTATTAGATCTTTCAATATAAAAGTTTTGATTATTGCGTGTGTTATATTCATGTATATCATGGACCAACGAGCAATACTCCAGCAAATGCGCTGGAAGCATATTATTTAGCAATTTGAATAAAAATATAAGAACATTTAACATAATAATTTGTTTAACAGACAACACATCAACTTGACTCAACATAAAACGTATACTTGTATGTGAATTACAATTTAGTATTGATCTTACAGCTCTATTCTGTATCTTCTGAAGATTGTAAAGTTCGTCGTTATTAAACATGAATGATATAGTTGAACAATAAACAAAATGAGGAGCTATAATTGTTTTATATACTAATAATTTTGACCATTCACTTAAAAAATAACTTATTCTATTTAAAAAATAAACTTTCTTAGAAACCTTTTTTATTACATAGTTAGCATGACTAGAAAACGTTAAATGCTGGTCTATCACAATTCCAAGGTATTTGAACTCTGTAACTCTTTGTATATTTTGTTGATTTATTGAAACAGTACTATTAATGTTATATGTAGGACAATATAACGATTACTGAGAATCATAAACTTTGATTTTTCAGTGTTAAGGCAGAGATTATTTTTAGTTAACCACTTACATACATGCTCTAAAACCTTATTTAGTGTATCTGTTATAATATCAATATCTTCACCAATTACATATATCAAAGTATCATCCGCGAATAATTGTATCTCTACATCTGCATTATGCTTCTTTATAAATGTTACAATATCATTCAAATATAATATAAATAATATGGGTCCTAAAACAGAGCCTTGTGGTACACCGTGTAAAACCTGAAGAGGTACACTCACACTATTTTTATATTTACACACTTGGATTCTATTAATTAGGTAAGAATTGAACCATTTTAAAACTGTACCCCCGAAACCCATTTTTTCCAACTTTTTTAATAACAGTTCTCTATTTATTGTTTCGAAAGCTCTCTTAAAGTCTAAGAATATGGCACCCACACATTGTTTTTTATTGAGAACGCCTTTCCACTGAACCAACACTGATTGAATTGCAGTTTCACACGAGTTGTTTTTTCTAAAACCAGCTTGACAGTTTGTTAATATATTGTTCGCCTCAATAAAATTACAAAGATCATCTTTTACCATTAATTCTAGAACCTTTTCATATGCTGGTAACATGTTAACTGGTCGGAACTCATTACAGTTTGAGGCGTTTGGCTTCTTTTCTATAGGGATCACTGTTGATACCTTCCAATCCTGTGGGACTTCTCCTATTCTAACGACATATTTATAACATCTAACAATCGATTTCCTATAATTTCAAATGCAGATTTTAATAATTTTGTTGTGATACCATTTGTACTACTAGTTTTATTAGGAAGATTTTGAATACATTTTCGTAAAGAACACATTGTTACTGATGTAAATTTATCAAAGGAATTCAAGTTTCTGGGGATGCTTTCTAATGGATCATCATATTGGCATATATTGTTGGGTTTATTCAAGTCATCTATAATTTCATTAATACTGTTTACAAAAAATTCATTAAAATTTACACATATAAGTTCTTTTTTATCGACTATGCTATCTCCAAAGATAATTTCATTTCTTCCATTTGTTTTACTACCATTTAACAGTTCCTTTAATGTTTTCCACATTTCCTTAGAGTCATCCTTTGCATCATCAATCTTATTCATATAATAATTTGATTTTTCTTGTCTAATTTTCATTACTACTTCATTCCTTTTTCTTTTATAGTTATCCCAGTCATTTGGCAATTTTGTTAATACTGCTCTTATGTACAAATTGTCCCTTTCCTGTATTTGATTTTTAATATCTACAGTCCACCATCCTTTGCCTATTACATTGGAATTTGAAATTACTTTGCATGGTGCATGCTTGTTTAAAGTTTGTATTATCTGTTTGACAAAATTGCTTGATATTACGCCTATTTCCAAATTATCTGTTTCCCATTCGTAACTTAGTAAATCCATTTGAAAGTTTAATTCATTAAAATTTGTGTAGTCTCTTATAGTCCTGTACTCATTTGCAATATATTTTTTGTTATCTATATTGATCGGAATAATACCTCTTAATGTTTTTCTATAACGTTTGCTAAAATTAATACTCCAGTAATCAATACTTACTATATCGAAAACAATCCCATTAAAATGGTTAATGAAATTAGGGACTTTAGGTCTGCCCCCAGTTTTTATACAGTCTCAACTTTAATGTATGCCGGCATACTAGATCTAATCCATTGTTTCGCTTTCCATTACCATAATCTAAGTTACACAGGCTTAGTTGTTGTCCTCTAACATAGTAGTTTGTTTTTTTTCTTCTTAATAAGTAATACTTCTAATCTAAATGTATAAGATTTACAAATTTATATTTTATGGTTGTAGTTTAAATATAGTTTTGTATTAGATATATTTGTTCGTTGTAATTTAAAAGGCTTTCCCATACAGTGTGTCACACTTAAGAGTGAAACACCCTTATAACTTTTTTAATTTTTATCCGATTTGAACCAAATTTTACTCGATAGATCCCATTAGGATCAACTCATGGCCAAAAAACCATTCGCCCCCTACTAATGCAAAGCCACCTGCGATATCAAAATTAACGCAAAAAATCAAGAAATCATATTAAGCATTTTTTTATCGTAAAATTTTACTAATGAAAGTTGTTCAGAATTGGCTAAAAACCTTATATCCAAAATCTCATCAAAATTAAAAAATGATATTTTGATTTAAAATATTTTAAGTCCGAAAATATAATTTTATGATATCAATAATTATCATTCGTATTTAGTTGCAGGATATTTCTTTAGTTTTTTTTTTTTATAAAAAATAAAATGTTACAATACAATAACCCATTAAAATTATATTTTCGGACTTAAGGTTTTTGGACAACTCTGAACAACTTTCATTAATAAAATTTTTGATAAAAAAATGCCTAATATGTTTTTTTGATTTTCCCCGTTTATTTTGATATCGTAGGGTGGCTTTGCATTAGTAAGGGGCAAATAGCTTTTGGGCTATAAGTTGATTCTTATGTGCCCAAAGTGCAACACACTGTATATGTAAATAAATAAATAAATAAATAAAAATAACGAAGATGTTGCCAGTTTTACCTACAATTGGCAACGCTGGTCGATAATATTTTAGGCTGACAGAGCATACTCTGTTAGTCTGTTATCTTGGTATCCAAATTTTCAAAAGGATATGTTTACCCATTCTCCATATACACTCGTCAATATTTGAAGTGTTCCACTCAAAAAATTACCTAAGTTTCATCAAGTGCAACTTTTTTACCCATAAACCGATTTGTCAAAATTTTTCATATTCTGATAGCTCTATTCTATGGCTATATGATACAGTTAGGAAATGAAGAAAAAGTATGAGATTGGTTTTATACAGGGTGTCAAATGAAGTTACGTTTCTCTTGCTATTTTCAACTGAGTGTATCGCGTTGCATGAACGCTCTATATATCATTGACATATTGTAGGGTATATTATCAATATACCAGTTTTTGATTTATTCTTTAATATTCACTATTAGCGGTTATACGTTTTTTAATAAATTTTAGTGTTTTTTATTATATTTTCTGAACATTCTCTTTCGTGGTCCATTTTCTACAATAGAACCTAGACCTTTTTGGATTTAATAACTTTTCTCAGCCAAGTGTAATCTCAATTGAGAAATTCCATTCAAATTTAGCGGACATTTTTGAGGCGGAGTCTATTTGCATCTGTTGGTGAGACAGTATAGTGTGTATTACAGAAGATTAATATGATTAAGAAAGAAATATCTAAAATAATTATTAGAACAAGAAAACTTTATTTAAAGTTTAACAAATAATAATTTATAAGGTTTGTTCCAACAAAACACAAAACAGCCAGACGAATTTGAAAGTGTCAGAAATATTTGCCTAGTTGAGTATTAATGTAAATGGCACTTACTGTATGTGAGGCAACAGGGCGAATTTTTCTGACGATATCAAATTCGTCCTACTGCTCTGTTGGAACAAATCTATAATAAAAAATAGAAACTTTGTGTAATGTTTAATATCACACGAAGAGTCAGATTTTAATAATTTTAATGACTTTTTTAGTTTGACATATGGCTACTACCAAACAAGCAACAGACATTTTTCTCTATTTTTATCACTAGTCGATAGCCGTTTTTATCACTTAAAAAAAATCCTATACATATGTGGATTTTTTAAAAAATGTAAGTTTTGATTGGTTAATAATAATAAAGTAAGAATATCAATGAAATACCTTATTTGTCATAATTTTTAAAAACAAGTGATTCCAAACCATGAGTGATAAGCGTATATATTTTTATCGTTTACGTTATGAAATTAGTACTTAGGTTGATGAGAACTCTGTTTTATGGCTTTTATTCATAATATGGGTTCACTGCTTATAAGTTAATGACGGCTATTTAAATTATTACATTTTAGATGAAATTTATTAGAACCCAGAGATAACACTGATTATTACATTTGATTTATTTTATGCAGATATTGCTATATTATTTGTGAATTTAAGTACAATAATACGAAATTAACTCCCAATTTATATTTTTCGTAGGCATGTATTTCGATTTGTAATTGTTGAATATGTCTGGCCCTACAAATTAATAATTTTGGGGTTCTTGTTATTCGAAGTTTTCAAAACTACAAAAATAGCAAGTCAAATGTAAAAAACGATAAATTAATGTTTTTACGTAAAAATACAGTGCGATTGCCAGACAGTATGCAGCATAATAGAAAACTTATTTGTAATTAATTTCTTAAAAATTGTTTCTTGTCGAAAGAAGTATACGAAGAAAAACCCGTTTTGACGTCAAATTTTACCTTTAATATGTAGGAAGTTAAAAAAATATAAAATTGTTAATAATTAAGGTAAAAAATGTAAATAAACTTTCTCTAAACATTTTCTAGTTACTAAGAGAATTAATGCTAAATAGTACATTGTGTGCCTAGTAGGAATAACTTAACATTCCCGGACGACCGTGTAGATTGCTTATCGCGGCGCAAGCAACACGTAGTTCGAAAATATGCTTTTACTATGATGATACACATACTATTTTTTCTGAAACCGTGTTTCCATACACCCTGCATTTTTTTTATTTCAGGGAACTAAAAAACGTTATATCATCATCTCTTGATTGATTATCAACACCACAGTCGTACACAGCACATCTCATTTTCGACGATTTTTTAACTTTTAAACACAAAAATATCCTCAACAACTTGACAATTCTGCCTGACACTCCTGACAGCCGGGCGTTTAATGGCGTCTTAGCTCACCGAGTGACGTCATGAGCTGCGCGATATCTTATCTCTTATTTATTGTATCATGGTTTTCAGGATTTGGAAAATAATGAGTAAATAGAAATTTATAGATGAAACAACTTTTTTAGCATTAAAGTATTAATTTTAATATAGAATAGGTACTTCGTATTAGAAAATAATTCTATACATTATTATTTTAAATGTCGATAATTCACATAAATTTATTTTACAGTGAAATAGAGATCTGACCAATAGAAACTGACACAGGAAGTTGGATCTAGTTTATCTGGAAATTAACATCTATTTAATAGACAGTGGACTGTGATGAACTTCTAATTGGTACCAATATAAACATTAATAATTGTGCAACATTATGTTTAAGAGCAGTCAATGCTCGTGTTTTAGTTTCCTGGTGTCAGTATTATTATAGGTTAAACATAAGGTGATACATATTTTATTTTATATAAATATAATAAAGGCAGAAATTATTTGTGTATATTTTTACTGCCATTAGAAATTAAAATTCTTTTTTTATACACTGTAGCTTTATAAGTCAGTTAGAATGTTGAATCGATTTATTATGTGAATTAATTTTTAATTTATGAGGGTAATTATGATGTTCTAGCTGATGAATTTTTGCCAATCGGTTATTGTAATTTATTACTGTTAACAGTGTTAAGATAGACTTTGTAATATTAAGCAATTTTGAAATAAACTATCTTGGAAATAATCATCTTAGTTTTATGATTTTGTCGACTTTCCTAACTGTTAACTGTTAACATATATTTAAGAAAATAAAGACAACGGAAAAATTAATTTATTTCCTCCTGAATAAAATACATACCGTCTTCCCGTTTTCAAGGATGAAGAAAAAAATGACAAAAGTTTTTGAGCATGACTAGTTGAAATTTATTCTCCTGAAAGAATGAAATACAATTCATCTTTTTTCAAATAAATTATGTATGTATACACAATATGTACTTGAGTATAATGAAATATTTTTTACAATACATGAATATAACCTACGGCACTTACAAGTAATATTACATTCCTCATATTTTATACAACTATCAACTATATCTTTTCGAACATCCGCTCTTACAATTACAATAATTATAATCCTTAAAAAAAGTCTGGAAACAATTTATTTTCAGAAAATTTTGCCCTATTGTTCGTTTGTGGGGGTAAGAGTGGTTTGCTATTCCTGAAACTGTTTTTGTTCTTGGTCAGCATCCTTGAAAACGGGGTAAATGTTGAAAATAGAGGTATCGATAGTATCACTTTTCCACCCCCAGATAGGGTAGAATCGCCCCCAAGGGCTTTAATGCGGCTCTCCCTGGCATCACCCTACTGCATTCCATCTATTATCCCAACGATATCATCACCACTTTACCAAAAAAAAAAAAAAAACAGCATCCGCATTACCAGTGAAAGTCGTGAAAAGGGGTGGTTTTTGCCGTTTGCAGAGGTAGGAGAGGATAAAAAATTGTCCAACTGCGATATTCGTGTTCAGCACCCTCGAAAACGGGGGAGAAATATCTTTCGTTGCATTAGGAAATATTTGTAATTTTTGCAGGTCTCTTCCGACATATTGACTCCACTAGTAGTCGAACACAAGACCGAGCTCATCTGCGGCCCTCTGCTCTTCCTTAAACAATAATACGCCTACTTTACGGTTTCGTGATCTCTTACTAATCTTAGGAGTGGATCTGGGCCCCTGAGGATGTTGTATGCCATACTCAGTGCTACTCTGCCATGCAAACTAAATGATACAGGAGAAATAACATTTTCCACATACAAATCTTTGTTTTTAGAACCTGCTAGTGCTTTGGAAGTATTTAATATAATAGCCCTAAAAAATAAAAAATCCTTTGGGGAGGATGAAATACCCATAAAGCTTCTAAAATTAATTGAATTACTGTTTTAAACCAGTAATTGGTAAGTAACATTTTTCTGTGTATGTAATTGTAATTTGCCATATTAAAGTAATTAATTACCACAACTAATTACTTTTCAAAATTATATTATTTTTAAAGTAATTAAATTACCCTAAAAGAAGTTTAATTCCCTTTATTTCCTTACCACTACTACTATTTCAATCAAATCAAATAGGTACTTTATTCTTGTAAAAAAACAACAATTTTTTACATAATACCCTATCGGGCGTTGAACAGATCGTACTTATACTACCTACACTTTATTATATATATCCTATTCCTAATATACTATGAACACAAATATATACTAGATATATATGCATATCCCGATACAAGTAAACTCCTACATCACACACATATATATACATAAATTACTAGTAAATCACACTTAATAGCCTGTATTATTATAATTTAAGTAGTAGACAATTTAATTGCTTACGTATTTTCTAGGTGCTTTGTAACTTTATAACACTATATCCACTGGAGATGATAAATATTCATTCAGAGAGTAGTGAGCCTGATTTATAAAATAATGTTTCATAACCTGCCCAAACTTTTTGTAAGTCAACTGTCTTATGTTGGTAGGTATTTTATTGTAAAATGCTTTCCCCAAGTGAAATATTCTATATTCTAGTTAAATTAGTATGAGATTGGGGGAGACATAAGTGATCAGAACACCTTGTTGCATGGTTGTGTACAGTTTCTCTTTTTTCCATTTGGTATTGATTTTTGTGAATGTGAATAATAGATTCAAATATTAGTACAGTCATCAGTGGCGTATTATAGCACAAGCCTAAGAAGCCCGGGCTTGCGGCGCAAAAATTTCAAGGGGCGCAAAATTTTGGAAAAGGATTTTTTCCCTTCAAAGATAAAATAAAATTGTATATTGGGCGGAGCAAAAAAAATTCACGGCCATTAAATTCTTAGAGCAACTTGTACTTTCTAAAAAAAATTGATGTTGAAAAATATTGACAACATGTTTTCTGATCTTGTGATTTTGTTGAGAATGTTCGCCTGTAAAGCGGTGAGTAATTGTACAGGTGAAAGATCGTTTTCAGCGTTGAAAAAAGAAAACCCTCAAATTGAACGCGCTAGCAATAATGTGCATCGAAAACCAAGTGCTATATGCGCACAGTTTTCATAAAATTATCAACGCATTGTTTGGTTAACACAAGATAAAAATTGACTGAAAAAATAGGCATTTGTTTAACACCCTGTATAAGCATTCTTTTGTAGTTTTGTCTTAAAGTTAAATAGGTATGATGAAAGCCAATTAAATTTCCCTTAAAATGCTAAAATCCCGGCATAAATCCATACATTTTTGACAGTTTAACAGCGTTATAAATCTTGGTCAATTTTAAGGTGTCCCGAAGCAAATTTTGACGATTAAAAACAATAATACATGTATAAGGGACAGTTTTACAATCAATGTACCCTTGCACCTGTCCTACCATTATCAAAATTAATAAAAAAAAAAAAAAACAAATGAAGTCAAATACTAACATCTAGAAAAGTTTTGGTGAAACAGAAAAAATCAATGAGGTGGGGGAGGGGGGGCGTTATTTTCTTAGGGCTTTGGGCACCAAATTGGATTAATACGCCACTGACAGTCATTTTAGTCTCTATTTACGGAAATAGAAAAAAAAAATGATACAAAGCTGGATTTTGGTACAAATGCTTATTTGAGAGTGTAGTTTAACATACTAAAAGTCCTCAAAGATTCCACGTGAGCTTCGGCTACTGTGCGACATTACGCATGACCGCGCACCGCGTTAACAGTGCGACTTACTGTGCCGGCATTCGACCTATTAGAGGCCAGTAAAATTAAGTGAAATATACCGTAAATTCGGAACAAATTTGTAACAAGCTGTTTGTTGCGGTAAAATGTCGAGGAGGGGGTATTAAATATGTCAATAAAAATCCCAAAAATCCGAGTATCGGAACACACTAAAAAATCGTCCGCCATCTTAATATTCGTGATAATTTTCTTTTAAAGTCAAATAACTTTATTATCTTAGCCGTTATCAAAAATTATGAAAATAGGAAAATTCGATAAAACTTCAAAATCTATATAAATGACGTAGAAATTTGTGATAGCTTAAAAATTAAAAAAGTTAGAGCTTAAAAATTATAAGATATCAGTTGGAATTTTGTAATTTTTTTCTATAAGAGTTGATTATTCTGTTCTGGTGCCTTAATTTATATATACAGGGTGAGTCAGGTTGTATGGTAAAAAATTAATACCTATGTGAATAGAGCATGAAAAAATAGTATTGACGTCTCAGGATTTTGCTATATAACCTTTAATTTTTTTTTACAAGGTGTTAAAGTTGAAAATTTTTCGTTGAATTTTTTAAATATCCTTTGATTAAAAACAGCCGTATCAATGAAATTTGGTTGGTTTATATTTTTCACAGGGCGCTATCAACTGGCGATATTAGTTTTTCAAAACTAATCCAGTGGCGTGCGTTTACGCATTTTTTCTGATAAGAATGCCGATAACTGTGCGTCACTGGATTTTTTGAAAACCTAATGCAAAAAGAATAAAATACTCTAAGGAAACAAAATCTTCATTAACGAAAATTTAAAAATAACTGACTTAATTACTACCTATTTTTTAAAATAAATTTTCAAAATGAAGAGCATTAACCTCAATGCACTTTCGTGCCCGCAAGGAAATTTCATTTTATATATTCCTGAGTTTATGCACATCTACCCTTAGTTGACTTGAAAAATGTACTATTCGGTCAACTAGTACTTGTTGGTTGTTAATTGATTAATCTTTAGAGTGCATTGAGGTTAATGTACTTCATTTTGAAAATTTATTGTAAACAGTAGTAATTAAGTCGCTGTTGTTTTTAAATTTTTGTTAATAAAGATTTTGTTTCCTTAGAGTATTTTATTATTACATTAGGTTTTCAACTAATAAATTGTATAAAAAAATGCAGCGGCGCACAGTTATCGGCATTCTTATCAGAAAAAAATGTGTTAACGGATGCCACTGGATTAATTTTGAATAACTGTTATCGCCAGTTGATAGCGCCCTATATAAACCAACCTAATTTCATTGATATGACTGTTTAACCAAAAGATATTAAAAAAATTCAACGAAACATTTACAACTTTAACACCTTGTATAAAAAAATTAAGGGTTATATAGCAAAACGTCAATACTGGTTTTTCATGCTCTATTCACATTAATTTTTTACCATACAACCTGACTCGCCCTGTAAGTATATATAGGGTGTCCCGTAATAAAGTGCAAAAAATTTAACTGGAGATTCCTCGTCGAAAATTAGGGTGGGTACTTCATATAAAATTTTCCAAAATAAGCTTTCCCTGTTCGGCTACACCCCCTTACAGGGGTGGGCTAAAAAATGGTTTTTAATTTCTATCTCAAAATAGCGTAATCGGAAAAAGATGAAATTTGGCACATCTTGGTTACTAATCAAAAGGCATCTAACGAAATCATTTCATCCACCTTATGTACACAAAGGGGTGAAATTAACTACCCTTCTTGAAATTTTGTAAATATCTTTCTGCCTGCTATTTTTTTTTTTCAATTAAAAAAATAACTAAACATTATGATTCATTTAGAAACTTTTTTATCTAAATTTCGTATTATCGGCCATTTTTGAAAAAAAAATTAAATTACATCTGCCTAAGTGATCAATCAAAAGCTATGAGCACGATTATTAGTGTAAAATACTAAAAGTAGGGTGTCAAATTACGTGAGAAAACATTTTAAAGGGCATAGTGAAGAAAGCTCACATGGTATCATTGAGGACTTTTAGTATATTAAACTGCATGCCCAATTGAGCATCTATACCAAAATCCAGCTTTGTATCATTTTTTTTTTCTATTTTTCCTATATATACTGGCCTATATGATTAAATCAAAAAGAGTTAAGATTTTTATTTTTTTTAAATTTGGTTTACAATGGTCTAAATAATTAGCACCCGATAATATCCGAACTGCTTTTTTTGTAGCAAAAATATATATATATTTTTTTTGGCATTGGGTCATAGACCATGCAGCCAGTATGAGTAATATACCTATATTTAAAACTTATATATAACAAATATAAAATAAACCTAACAATCATAAAGAAGAAAACGAGAGTGAGAGAATACAGGGACACTCGCTTCTCAGCAAAAATATTATATTGAGATTAGTAGAGCTTGAATATCCCCAAAAGCAAAGTTTACAGAATACTATAAGTTAAATCACTCTACGAAATTCGCGAATCCGCACTTGGCTCGCCTGTCCCTACCTCTTGACTTCCACTTCCGCGATATATGGCCCCGGGGTTCCTCGGTGGATTGTCTAGTATGTTACACAGTGGCACTCGTTCACTCTACGAATGATTTCTGTGACCTAGGTACATGTTGTTGTGCGGTGACTGCGCTTTTAAACGTTGCTAATACACCCGGTATCCGTATCGCTCGCGGTAAGCCTTTGATGTCTCCGTATCGGTTTATGATAATAACACGTGTTCGCGGTAAGCCTTAGATGTCTAAATAAGAAAGTTCCGCGCTGGAGTGAGGTAACTTATAGTTATTTAGTAAACTTTGCCAAAAGGTAATACAATATCTCATTTGTGACTCAAATAGAGCATAATATACTTGAAAGGCAGTCTCTCTGTTTAATTCTTGTGCAGTTTTTTTTATTGCAAATAGAGCCAATGACAGTTTTTTAACATATGATATATGTTTATCCCATTTTAGATTTTCTTTAATTTTTAAGCCTAGAAATTTATATTCTGAAACACGATTTAGAGAAATTTCATTTATTTTGATTTTTAGCGAGAAATTTTTGTTAAACAGAATGAATTTGTTACGTGATGTTTTCTCTTTTTGGGTGTTCTTCAATGAAAATACGTGATGATTGCTTTATGATTTATATAGATATATATTTTTATGTTGCTATCAATAATTATTACAAACCATCTTTATTTATATACAGGGTGTTCATTAAGTATTAACAATAAATTTAACAGAAGATTATTTGAGTGATTTTAAGACAGAAAGTTCATATAAACATGGTTCCGAAAATGCTTCGTTTTCAAGATACAGGGTGTTAAACTTTTTTAAAAAATTGGTTTTTCGTAAATATCTTAAATATCCGTTACCCAAATTTGTTGTAATTTGGCAATGTTATTTGTAGTGTTAAGGGGCTAATTACGCACTAACTTGATAAAATTTATTAAGTCCAGTGGTGTCCCGAGCGGCACCTTAACGAATATTTTTGCCAAGAAAATGTACGCCACTGACTATTTTGTGATTTTTATATTTTTTTTGGGTTAAGCAACTGAAAATACAACGTTTATGTCTCTTGCATTTTTTTCGGATCTTGCTTAGTTTTCGAGACAGAAAATTAAATTCAATTAATTGCATATCCTGGACCACACAAGAAACATGGGGAAACGAAGGAAATAATCAAGGGTTGCATTGGAAAACGATTGCAGCATTTGGCAAACAATAAGACAGCTGTTGTCAATTTATTAAGCTATTAAATTGTAATTTTTGTAAAAAGTATTTTTGGTGAAATTTTTTTAAAAAGTTTAACACCCTGTATCTTGAAAACGAAGCATTTTTGGACCCATGTTTATATGAACTTTCTATCTTAAAATCACTCAAATAATCGTCTGTTAAATTTATTGTACATACTTAATGAACACCCTGTATACAGCGTGTCCCACTTTTAATGGCCCCCCCCTTCACAACTCAGTTATTAGTTATCTGATTTTAACCAAATCTGGATCGGTGTCAATGACCTTTGGTGTGATCTTTTTGAATTAAACAAAATTTATTTTTGTCAGTAGCGTGCATTTTTATTAAGAAAAAAGGGGTCGCATTTTAGAGAAGTCATATTAGGCATTTTTTACAGAAAAACTAATACCATATTATTAATCAGCATGCTTTAGAACCCCCCTGCCGAAAATTTCACAACATTTTGATTAAGGGTGTCGAATAACGGGCCCAGTAAAAATAAATTTTTTCAGTCGTAAATAATTGACAGCTTGAAAACGGTTTGCGTTTTGAAAAAAGTCATTCTTCATTTTCAATTTAAATTGATTTAATCTATCTCCCCATGCCTTCAAAAATTTCAAATGCTGCAAATAAAAATTTTACATTGGACGAAAAAAAATATTTTAACTGGTTCTGTATTATTTGGGCATTAAGTGATAAAAAATGATCTTATGTGATAATAAATCAATTTTGTAGCAAAAGAAAAAAAGGTCGCTCTGATATTAAATTAAACTATTTTTCAAAAAATAAACCGTTTTCAAGTTAATTATTTACGACTGCGGCATTTCAAACTTTTGAGCACATGATGTGATAGAGTAAATCAGTTTAAATTGAAAATGACGAATGACTTTTTTTCGAAACACGAACCGTTTTCAAGTTATCAGTTATTTACGACTGAAAAATTGTATTTTTACTGGGCCCGTTATTCGGAAACCCTTAATCAAAATGTAGTAAAATTTTGAACATAGGGGTTCAAAGCATGCTGACTAATAATATTGCATTAGTTTTTCTGTAAAAAAATGCCTAATATGACTTCTCGAAAAAGTGACCCCGTTTTTCTTAATAAAAATGCACGCCACTGGCAAAAATAAGTTTTGTTTAATTCAAAAAGATCACACCAAAGGCCGTTGATAGTAACCCAAATTTGGTTGAAATCGGATAACTAATAACTGAGTTGTGAAGGGGGGGCCATTAAAAGTGGGACACACTGTATATATAACATGCCAACTATTTTTAGTTTTTTGAATATTTAGGGATAGTTTGTTGGAATCAAACCATTTTTTATCTGTGCCAGGTCCACATTTATGCTTTGCTGTAATATCAGTGCATCATTGTTGCTCCAGCAAATAGAGGTGTCATCAGCAAATAGTGTAAATTTGGCAGCAACTGGAAGGCATGTAAGATCATTAATATACAACAAGAACAAAAGAAAGGGGACCTATCACTGAACCCTGTGGGACTCCTGTCAATATTGTTCTCTTCACTGATCGAATTTTGTTACCACTCATATCATAGATTTGAACTAGTTGTTGCCGATTTCTTATATATGATTCAATCCAATCTCTTAATTTACCTCTAAGCCCGTAGTGTTCAATATTGTCCAACAATATTGTATGGTCAACACAGTCAAATGCTTTCTGCAAATCGCAGAACACTGCTAACGTTATGTCTTTGTTATTTATTTTAGATATGACATGTTCCAGAAAATTGTAGACTGCATCTTTAGTGCTTTTCCCTCTTTGGAAACCATACTGATCTATGGTTAATAGATTGTGTGCAAGTAGAAAAGATGTGATCCTCTTTTTAATTAGTTTTTCCAATATTTTAGATAATATAGACAGAAGCGCGACAGGACGATAATTTGAAGGACTATCGTTATCACCTCCCTTTTGAATTGGTATTACAATTCCAGTCTTCAGACAGTCTGGAAAAATACCAGTTTCAAAAGAATTGTTAATTAAATATGTTATTATCTCAATTTACTTCAAAAGGTAAATGTTTTATAACTTTTAATGTTAAGTCATCAATCCCTGAAGAAGCCTTATTTTCAAGTGAGTCTATTATTTCAATAACCTCAAAGTTAGTTGTAGGTATTATATAGAAATTATTACTAATTTTCATAGACTTATTATTAAGAAAATTCATATAATCCCCCTTAATTGAATTTATATGTTCAGTTGTTTTTTGACCAATGTTGATGAAATAGTTATTTAGATGGTCAACCACTTCTTCGGATTTATTTATAATTTTAGAATCAATATTTAGTTCAAATTGGTGAGTTTTTTGTTTAACCCTCGCTGATAATTCATTAACTATTTTCCAAGTTTTCCTTACTGAGTTTTTTGATTTGGTAATTTCTGTTCTATAAAATGTATTTTTAGGCTCATTACACACCTTTTTGAATGTTTGTTTATATTTTTTGTAGTTAGTAGTTTTGAAAGTTTACATTTGTAGTGTACTTATTTATGTATGACAATGCCCGTTTATTTTTGGCAGAAATTTTATGCCTTTAGTAGTCCACTGATGGTTTTTGGTATTAGTATTAGTTTTTTTTTAGCGGAAAGCAGTTTAGAAATACTTCTATTAATTTATTATAAAAGTATGTGAACTTTAGAGAAGCTTCTAATGTATAAATTGGAGTCCAATCTATCAATTGTAGTTTTAACATAAATTTTTGCATGTTTTTATTTGAGAAATTATGAATGTACAGTCCATTCACATTTTAAAAAAATAAAGGGTGGCTTTGATTTTTCGTGACATTTCACTCTATTGTTACGGTATATTTTGTATTTATGATCTTTCCCAGTAAGCGTAGCGAACACATAGTTATCAAACCGCAAGCAAAAGGATATATTTTGTTTATCATTCTATTTTCCAGCTCGTAAAGCATAGCGCATTCGTTTAACCTTCGACAGCACTCGAATTAAACTTCACTTCTTGTTATTCGCAGTGTTTGATGGACACAAATATCCTGTTACATCTACAAAGGGACAAATAGAATTATTTCATTCTGACGATTGAACCAATTTCACCTGTTGAAAACGATGCATTGTCCATATAACGAGGGTTGTGTGGCTCTTCGCACCTTGTATTATACATTGTGGGTATAACCTTCACTTGGCACACTGGAATAGGTCAGAGCATCAGTGTTTTATGCTTGAATAATTATCGAGGCCAGACATACACCCTTGGAAGCTGTTGAACTGATTTTTAGCTAAAACAATACGGTTTTATGAACTTAACCTCCCTTAGATTCGACATAGTTTGCATGCTTGTCGTGTCTAAATCATGTAATTAGGGGTATTGTGATTAGTGCTTATCTACCTTGTCGTTTTATAGTCCAAATTGCCAGGATTTATCCTATTTAGCAGTCTTCTGGTTGTTATGTTTTGGTTGTCGCCATTCGTAGCTGTCAGTTGTTCTGTGCTGCCGGATGACAGATAGATGCGCGAGGTTGCGTTCGGTTGTCCACTGTGACGGAGTGGTCGAGTGTTTGCCGAGTAGGATCCTCTCAGAAATGTGCATAAAATACTTGCTGTGTTGGTTTGTAACTAATGCTTTGTAGGAGGAACGACTGAGATTGTGGGTTCAGGGTAATTCGTCTTATTACTTATCCTCTCCAGACATGCGAGGGATTTTTATGAGAGTTTTGTTCAGTGTGGGAGTAGGTCGGCGTACGAACGCACCTGATTGCTTTTTCCGACTGTCCAGAGGGACGAGCCATTTTGTTTTCGTTGACCGGCGTGTGGATTAAGGTGGGTTTTGTGCTGTTTGCAATTGTTAGTTGCTCCATTTGGGGATTCAGGCACATTATCCACCAGGAATTAGCTGCTCTTATGTTGGGTTTGTTGTGGAGTATTTTCTGGAAAGTGCAGCTGCGGGTCTTCCCGGATTTGGACAATCCACAGGGACGGTGAGTCTATTTTTTTTATGGTGGCTTGGAATCGTTGTACTATAAGTTTTATTATATTCAGGTTGGCGTCTTCCTACCCAAAGTCCTCTTAGGGACAAACTCGTCTAGCAAGGACCACATAAAGCCCATCCTACACCTCAGGTATGGCTAGTTCGTTCTTTTTTTTTTGTTGAGAGAGTCTACAGTGTTACTGGGGCACATGGAGGTAAGGTTTACTTTCTTCTGTTTCAGGGCTACTTGGTACTGGCTACTTGGTACTTGGTACTGGCTACTTGATACTTGGTACTGGCTACTTGGTACTGGCTACTTGATACTTGGTACTGGCTACTTGATACTTGGTACTGGCTACTTGATACTTGGTACGTGCTTGTTGGATGCTACTTGATACTTGCTTGATGCTACTTGATGCTGGTTGGATGCTTACTTGTTTTGTTTGACCGTTACTTGTATTGATCTACTTACTGTCTGGAGTCGGTGTGGCTACTGGTTGTTTCGGGGTGTACCGCTTAGTTGCTGTATGTTGGTGGTTGCTACTTGGTTGCAGCTGTCAATTCATTGGTGTTTGTTGCTGTCTGTCCGTCTGGAGGACGATATACTGGTGAGAAGGTTACGGATTCCTATGGACTGCCACTTGTTCGAGATCTGGTTGACTGCTGGAGTCTCGCTCATGCTAGCTTGTGTTCCTGTGTTTTGGTTTATGGTGGGGGTTACCGGTAAGGTGGCGGAAGATAGCTGAACTCAGGTAACTGAAGAAATTCTGTTTAATAACTCCCGATGTGTTTCCAGAGGAAACGTTAAAGTATTCGGATTTAGTCCATTATTTTCCATAATTCCGTTTAAGTAGTCACTAGTGTACCGTGTACCTTGATACTTTGTTCTTAATTATTTTTGTCTACGTAACCTTTTGATAAATTTAGACAGCAATCATAGATAATTTTTTTGTGTATATATGAACACCTTGTATGGTGCTGTTAATAGTATATAATTAGTATTAGTATCGTGTGGCCACATCGATAGGGTACTTTTAAGGTATCTATCGTCAAATCTACGTATTTAGAATTTAATGGGAGGGGATCCTTTTTTTTTAAGCGGGGGTTTTAATTAGTCATAAGGTATTTTCGATAAGCGGGGTCTATATGTTTGTATTGTTTGGTATTCGGTACCTAGACATCCCAAAACCAGAGATTTGTTAATAAATATACTTATTAGTCTGAAATTTTTAGTATTATTGAATTTATGTCATTCAACCCTCGAACCCCATAGGAACCCACACCCCAGGGACCTGACTAGTCGGCCGTGTGAGGCCTCTTCTCCCCTGTGGTACTGATGAGAAGGGGCACTGCACGAAAAACTTGAAATTTTGTTTGCGGGAGTTACAGGGTGGCCAACTAAAGCCCTGAATATCGTCAACAGTGAATAATTTTAAGGACCACCGTAACAACGTGGCCAGCACCGCTTACAATGGCGCCCAACCTTCTTGATGGTGTTTGGGGTTGATTTCCTGTGGTTAGAGGTTATATTTTAGTGTCTAGGTACGGAGTGACCTTAAATATTTTGCTTAAATTTTAAATATTATATTTAAATTTTCCCTTTTGGTTATATATATATGTTAGTATAAGTATGTTACTGATTATGATACTGTATGGGTATTCCTGTTAGGTATTTATTGATATAGGAATATTTTTTTTTTTGATATTTTGCTTTCGTCTCCTCATTTTTTTTGAGGGGGGGAGATAACTGTTTAATTATTGTCGCCATATATGCTTACATGTAAAACAGGGTAACAAGGTTAAAAAAATTCGCGGAATCAGGATCAAACGAGACAGTTTTAGTAATCTTAGTATTTTGAAATTTAATTTAGAGTGGCCATTAAATTTGGTCGAATCCCTAGCGGATCTTACTAACGAACACAGACTTTGAGATTTTTTTTTTATTAAGTGAATGTCATTTTTCAATATGGAAATTAATCGGCTATTAGGAGACGAGTTGTCTTATGAACTCGAAATCAGAGGGTTATCTTCCGAAGGCACTGTAGCGGAAAAACGAAGTATTTTGAGGGGGTTAATGCGTTGTGAGCGATCGGGATTTTCGACAAATGTTCGCGATTTTAATTTAGACACCGAGTCGGAATTGGATACTTGCGAGAATAAATTACAACAACTCGGTAATGACATTGATACTTTCGATGTGAACAATAAAGCCAATGAATATGCGCGTATTTATTCGCGTTTGCTTCATATAAACGGACGACTTTCAAGGTTAGAAAATTTATCTGAAGATCAAAACCGTGATAAAGTAAATTTAACTGCGCGTTGTATGCAACAGATTGATTCAGTTGCTAATTTGTTGGAATCGGGAACCAGCCCTCAAATACAGGCACCACCATTAGCTACCAGGGACACTAGCACTGGCAGGGTGAATAGAGAATATTCATTGCTCGACACTGATAATCCGTTGCTCCCGGAAACTATACATAACTCAAGTCGTGCTGGCCCTTCAGGCGTATATACGGACAATCATCAGCGGGTTAGTGGTCCAACTACAAATCCAGATAATTTGATCGAACTTGAAACCGATCGGCCTCGGGTAACTTTCCATAGTACGCCTCGAATTATATCTAGTTCACCAGGTCCAACACCTACGTTTAGCTCAAGCAACAGGGACAATGCTACGCAATCTGCGAGGGTTTCTAATAATTCGAGGGATGTCAGTTCGTCACGATCAAGGAACCTAGGGACGTTTCGTGAGTCGTCTTATTCTGGTAAACCTATCGCAATTAGTAAATGGGACGTTCGGTTTGACGGTAAAAGTAGTCTTGTCAACTTCTTAGAGAGAATAGAGGAACTACGTGTATCTAGAGGCGCGACTAAAGAGCAGTTATTGAGAGCTTCTGCAGAGCTATTTTCCGGAGATGCGTTAACTTGGTACCGATCATTTATCAAGGACAAAGTAAGGTCTTGGGATGAACTTGTGTTTAAACTTAAATCTGCCTTCTTGCCCTATCATTATGAAAGGGACATTTGGGATGAATTGAAAAAACGAACTCAAGGCGATCCTGAGCCGGTTATTGTGTATATCGCCGCGATGGAGAATTACTTCAACCGGTTAGCGACGAAGCCATCGGAGCGCGAGCGTGTTCAAGTTATCAGAGAACGATTACTTCCGTACTTACAGATGCACTTAGCCTCTCAATGGGCGAATCGACCGATATTGACTATCGATGACTTAGTGGAGTCATGCCGTAATTTCGAAGAGACATATCTTCATGCGCAGAATATTCCTCCTCCGCCGACTAACTATCGGACTATGTTAGAGCCTACTCTTGCCTTCCATTCTTCCCGGTTTACACACAGGGTTGCATCTTTGGGTTCCGGCCAAAGCCCGGTTATGGGGAATTCCGAGGCTGTGGTGAATGCCGTGCGTGCTCCCGGGGAACCGTTACCACAGGTACGGGAAGTTGTGTGCTGGAATTGCCGCCGCACCGGACATGTAAATCGTGAGTGCGACCAACCGCGCCAACGATATTGTTATCGTTGTGGTCAAGCAAACGTTACGATTGCCACTTGCCCTAAATGTTCGGGAAACGACCGTCCGAGTCACAGACGGACCGAAATGTGATCTCGGGGACATCTATCTCGGTCAAACAAGGCCATAGACTGGACTTGATTGCGCAGACGAGGCCCGTACTAGACTTCATTTTGGGTCACATGGATTCTGATCAACGACCATATTTAGACGTTAAGATTTTAGGTCGAGAGGTCAAAGGTCTTCTTGATTCTGGAGCCTCCAAAACTGTTGTCGGACAACCTGGATGGGCGATATTACGCACGTTAGGGTTACCGATGATGAAATCTTCTAGTATCGGTCAAGTTACGGTTGCTAACAGTCAGTCATGTAAAATTGTAGGTCGCTATCATGTACCCATTCAGTTGTTAGATAAAGTCCGGATAATTGAGGTCTTAGTTGTACCAGATTTACCACATACTCTCATTCTAGGCATCGATTTTTGGGTTGAGATGGGCATCGTACCGAACCTGCGGCATGGATGCTGGACGTTCGACGGTGACGAACCCTCTGTTCAAGTGAACTCTGTCTTCGCGCAAGATTCGCTTACAACCGAACAGCAGTCGGAACTTAACGCAGTTGTTGGTGCTTATTTTGATAGTGTGGGTACTAAACTGGGATGCACTTCTCTGCTAGAGCATCAAATCGTTGCAGACTCCGAGCCGATAAAACAGCGGTATTACCCGGTCTCGCCGGCGATTCAAAAACATATTGATGAGGAAGTACAACGTATGTTAGGGGAGGACATCATCGAGAAATCTCAGTCAGCTTGGTCGAGCCCTATCTTATTGGTACCTAAGAAAGACAAAACCTTTCGTTTCTGTGTTGATTACCGCCGGTTAAATCAGGTAACAAAGAAGGACGCGTACCCCATTCCATTCGTCTCGGCTATTTTGAGCAAACTCGGTAATGCTCGTTATCTCAGTTCTTTAGATATCAAATCCGCTTATCATCAGGTTCCGGTCGCCGAAGATTCTCGGGAATATACGGCCTTCACGGTCCCCGGTCGTGGGTTGTTTCAATTCAAGCGCATGCCGTTTGGTTTAACCAACGCCCCGGCTACGTGGATGCGTTTAATTGATAAAGTTCTGGGTCCTGAGCTGGAACCGTACGTCTTTGTGTATCTGGACGATATAATCGTCGTCACGCCAACCTTTGAAACGCATGTCCAAACACTGAAAGAAATCTTTGATCGTCTTCTCAAAGCGGGTTTGACGCTATCTCGGGACAAATGTAAATTCTGTCTGGATGAGCTTAAGTACTTGGGCTACCGCGTGGATAGCCAAGGCTTGCATGTCGATCCCGATAAAGTTAGCTCGATTCTAAATATCCCATCACCTCGTAACGTTACCGAAGTGCGTCAAATGATAGGAACTGCCGCGTGGTATTCTCGATTTATACCCAATTTCTCGACGGTTATTGCTCCCTTGACCAACTTATTGCGTAAGAACACCCGTTGGAATTGGACCGATGATTGTGAACATTCCTTTCAGGCAATCAAAAACTCCTTGGTTACCGCCCCTATTCTCAGTTGCCCAGATTTTACGCTGCCGTTTCAGGTTCAGACGGATGCCTCTGCGTTCGGAATAGGAGCTCTACTGTCTCAACAGCACCCAGATGGGGAGCGAGTTATTTGCTACTTAAGTAGGACACTTAACCGGCATGAGCGCAACTATTCAGTTACGGAGCGTGAGTGTTTAGCGGTACTGTGGGCAGTGGAGAAGCTGCGCCCGTACATAGAGGGGTTTAGGTTCACGGTGGTGACGGACCACGCTAGCCTTCTTTGGCTGAATAAGTTAAAGGAGCCTACCGGTCGTTTAGCGCGTTGGGCCGTTCGCCTACAACAATTTGATTATGACATCGTCCATAGAAAGGGTAAGGATCATGTCGTGCCGGACCTCTTATCCCGTTCAGTCCCCCAAAACGAATCAGACGCGAAAATAGAAGTGGCGCAACTGGAACATGTCAGAGACAGGTGGTATTCAAAAATGGTGCGTTCTGTACAGGAACATCCACTGCGTTATTCCCAGTGGCGGGTTAGCGATTCACAATTGCTAAAACATATTCCGACAGCCTACCCCGAGTTGACAGGTTCAACTGATGCGTGGAAAGTGGTGGTTCCGAAGGATACGCGCGTGGAGACTATTCGTAAAAACCACGATGTAGAAACTGCAGGTCATGCGGGCGTATATAAGACGTACGAGAGACTAAAGACTCGGTATTATTGGCCACAGATGCGCGCTGATGTAGCTAGATATGTGCGGAACTGTACTGTTTGTATCGCATGCAAACCTCAAAGGCAAGCGCCAGCTGGTCTTATGGGCCAACGACCGCCTGTTACCAAACCATTCCAGGTAATAAGTTGTGACTTGGTGGGTCCCCTGCCAAGGTCTTCCGGAGGATATACTCATATTCTAACTGTCTCTGATTATTTTAGTAAGCTCGCTCTATTGTTCCCTTTACGCAAAGCTACTGCGGTGAGTGTTAAAAAACAGATCGAGGACAACGTGTTTCTTATGTTCGGGGTCCCCGAGTATCTGATTTGTGATAATGGACCTCAATTCACAAGTAAATTGTTTACCGAAATGTGCAAGTCGTATAAATGTAAAATTTCCTTTAACCCGTTGTATCACGCCCAGGCGAATCCGGTGGAAAGGATGCATAGTGTTCTTAAAACAATGTTGAGGGCATACGTTTCAGATAATCAGCGACAATGGTGTAAGTTATTACCGAAAGTGGGATGTGCGATCAGAACTCAAAAACACGAAGCTACGGGTCATACGCCGTTCTTCATAAATTTTGGCCGAGAACATGTAATCTCTGGGGATCAGCACGACCATCCTCTTCGTGACGATCAACCGTTACCTTTGAATCGTTCGGATGCTTTTGAACCTCTATTTCAAGATGTAAGAAAGCGTCTGACACTCGCATATCAGCGTTCTAAACCGCGCTACGACATGCGTAGAAGGCCCGTTGAATTATCCGTAGGAGATTCGGTATGGCTACGGAATTATGTTCTATCTAATGCAGCTAATTATTTTACGGCAAAGTTGGCACCGAAGTTTGTGGGTCCATTCCGGATTTCGAAGAAATTATCATCGCTCCGCTACGAACTGCAAGATTCTAATGGGAATCCTAAGGGAGAATGGCACGTAAAAGATTTAAAGTTGGACCCTCGTGATGATTCCGATGAGTAATGGTATGCAAGAGGATTGATTGAGTGAATGACTGCGTGTGAGGAAATTTGAGGTTGGCATGGGGAGTATGTTGGCGTAGGGACCCTTGGCTTGGTGATGCCATCGATCGATTGGATCGGATTCTGTCTCTATGCCGACGTTAATGAGTCTTCCGTTTAGTATTTTGGTTGAAATGTTTAGGTATTGCAGATTGTGGATGATTCAGAGCTCTCTTGAGGATATGTTCTCTCCATGTTGCCACCTTGAATTCTTCATGGGCGGTGATGATATTTTACTTTCGTTGAAGCGTGATTGATTGTGAGGTTAGGTTTTGTGTGGGTGTTGATATATGTTGTCGATGGTCGATAGGGATTGTCGTTAGGGGTGATCGTTGGTTTGAAGGTTTCCCAGATTCTAGGGCGGCCTAGCCCTGTGACGGGGGTGTCGAATACCGTCACCGCGGCATATACCTGCGTGGGGTAGAAGTCCCCTGTAAGGCCACTTTATGTCCAGACACAGAGGGACTCTGGGTGGACCAGGAGCGGCGGCATTTCGGCGGCTCACTTTGATGTGGGGTTGGCGGAGATTGCCTGGAACGTCGGGGCGGATTTGGGGCGCAGTTGGTTACCGGTTTGGTTAGCCAGGTTGAGGCCTGGTTAACACTGCTGCGTGCCCCCGTCCCGATGATCTGCTGTGGTCTCTTGCCGGCCGCCGTCGGAAGGGTCGTCGTTGTGGCCCACTTGGAGAACACTCCCGCGCGTCTGCGTCGTAGGCAAAATGGGCAGTTGTAGGGCCGACTGCCTATGCCCTTTCAAGCCCAGTTTTTGTTCCGTGTATAGCGCAATAATAATAGCCGGAGGCGGGTTATTATGATGCTCTTTAGCCTCATAGGATTAGATTAGGATAGTGAGTTAGGCTAGTCTCTAACGCTAATTGTTTAGTTCATTCTGGAGAAAATTCCGGGGTAATTCTCTTTAAGTTGGGGGGGTGTTACGGTATATTTTGTATTTATGATCTTTCCCAGTAAGCGTAGCGAACACATAGTTATCAAACCGCAAGCAAAAGGATATATTTTGTTTATCATTCTATTTTCCAGCTCGTAAAGCATAGCGCATTCGTTTAACCTTCGACAGCACTCGAATTAAACTTCACTTCTTGTTATTCGCAGTGTTTGATGGACACAAATATCCTGTTACATCTACAAAGGGACAAATAGAATTATTTCATTCTGACGATTGAACCAATTTCACCTGTTGAAAACGATGCATTGTCCATATAACGAGGGTTGTGTGGCTCTTCGCACCTTGTATTATACATTGTGGGTATAACCTTCACTTGGCACACTGGAATAGGTCAGAGCATCAGTGTTTTATGCTTGAATAATTATCGAGGCCAGACATACACCCTTGGAAGCTGTTGAACTGATTTTTAGCTAAAACAATACGGTTTTATGAACTTAACCTCCCTTACATTCGACATAGTTTGCATGCTTGTCGTGTCTAAATCATGTAATTAGGGGTATTGTGATTAGTGCTTATCTACCTTGTCGTTTTATAGTCCAAATTGCCAGGATTTATCCTATTTAGCAGTCTTCTGGTTGTTATGTTTTGGTTGTCGCCATTCGTAGCTGTCAGTTGTTCTGTGCTGCCGGATGACAGATAGATGCGCGAGGTTGCGTTCGGTTGTCCACTGTGACGGAGTGGTCGAGTGTTTGCCGAGTAGGATCCTCTCAGAAATGTGCATAAAATACTTGCTGTGTTGGTTTGTAACTAATGCTTTGTAGGAGGAACGACTGAGATTGTGGGTTCAGGGTAATTCGTCTTATTACTTATCCTCTCCAGACATGCGAGGGATTTTTATGAGAGTTTTGTTCAGTGTGGGAGTAGGTCGGCGTACGAACGCACCTGATTGCTTTTTCCGACTGTCCAGAGGGACGAGCCATTTTGTTTTCGTTGACCGGCGTGTGGATTAAGGTGGGTTTTGTGCTGTTTGCAATTGTTAGTTGCTCCATTTGGGGATTCAGGCACATTATCCACCAGGAATTAGCTGCTCTTATGTTGGGTTTGTTGTGGAGTATTTTCTGGAAAGTGCAGCTGCGGGTCTTCCCGGATTTGGACAATCCACAGGGACGGTGAGTCTATTTTTTTTATGGTGGCTTGGAATCGTTGTACTATAAGTTTTATTATATTCAGGTTGGCGTCTTCCTACCCAAAGTCCTCTTAGGGACAAACTCGTCTAGCAAGGACCACATAAAGCCCATCCTACACCTCAGGTATGGCTAGTTCGTTCTTTTTTTTTTGTTGAGAGAGTCTACAGTGTTACTGGGGCACATGGAGGTAAGGTTTACTTTCTTCTGTTTCAGGGCTACTTGGTACTGGCTACTTGGTACTTGGTACTGGCTACTTGATACTTGGTACTGGCTACTTGGTACTGGCTACTTGATACTTGGTACTGGCTACTTGATACTTGGTACTGGCTACTTGATACTTGGTACGTGCTTGTTGGATGCTACTTGATACTTGCTTGATGCTACTTGATGCTGGTTGGATGCTTACTTGTTTTGTTTGACCGTTACTTGTATTGATCTACTTACTGTCTGGAGTCGGTGTGGCTACTGGTTGTTTCGGGGTGTACCGCTTAGTCGCTGTATGTTGGTGGTTGCTACTTGGTTGCAGCTGTCAATTCATTGGTGTTTGTTGCTGTCTGTCCGTCTGGAGGACGATATACTGGTGAGAAGGTTACGGATTCCTATGGACTGCCACTTGTTCGAGATCTGGTTGACTGCTGGAGTCTCGCTCATGCTAGCTTGTGTTCCTGTGTTTTGGTTTATGGTGGGGGTTACCGGTAAGGTGGCGGAAGATAGCTGAACTCAGGTAACTGAAGAAATTCTGTTTAATAACTCCCGATGTGTTTCCAGAGGAAACGTTAAAGTATTCGGATTTAGTCCATTATTTTCCATAATTCCGTTTAAGTAGTCACTAGTGTACCGTGTACCTTGATACTTTGTTCTTAATTATTTTTGTCTACGTAACCTTTTGATAAATTTAGACAGCAATCATAGATAATTTTTTTTGTGTATATATGAACACCTTGTGTGGTGCTGTTAATAGTATATAATTAGTATTAGTATCGTGTGGCCACATCGATAGGGTACTTTTAAGGTATCTATCGTCAAATCTACGTATTTAGAATTTAATGGGAGGGGATCCTTTTTTTTTAAGCGGGGTTTTAATTAGTCATAAGGTATTTTCGATAAGCGGGGTCTATATGTTTGTATTGTTTGGTATTCGGTACCTAGACATCCCAAAACCAGAGATTTGTTAATAAATATACTTATTAGTCTGAAATTTTTAGTATTATTGAATTTATGTCATTCAACCCTCGAACCCCATAGGAACCCACACCCCAGGGACCTGACTAGTCGGCCGTGTGAGGCCTCTTCTCCCCTGTGGTACTGATGAGAAGGGGCACTGCACGAAAAACTTGAAATTTTGTTTGCGGGAGTTACAGGGTGGCCAACTAAAGCCCTGAATATCGTCAACAGTGAATAATTTTAAGGACCACCGTAACAACGTGGCCAGCACCGCTTACACTATATAATAGATTGACAACATAAAATATTTTAAGGTTAGGTATTTTGTCAGCTCTATGTCGAATTTCAATTGCTGTGTGTCAAATTTAAATTGCAGCGTTGTAAAATTTTATTAGGTGTATTCTTTTCACATATAATTTTGGGTCATTTTGAGAAATCTTGTAATTTTTACAGTAATTATTTCAATAATCGAATGCACTCATTTCTATAATTATTTCTAATGTGATTGTGACATTTGTGACATGGATGACACATGACGAATATTTACTGTGTTCCTTTTATGTGCTTGAAGCACATGCGCTCGAAGCCGCGAGCTCCTACTAGTTCATAAAAGGAACAGTTATTTTACTCTTTTGGGTGTTTTGTGATTATTTGACAGGTACAGGAAATGTTTGAATTTAAAAGTTGTGTTTCTCGATTATTGGTTTGAATATTTGTATGTATTTCATTCATGTATTCATAAAAATTATTTCAGATTTGAGAAATGAATATCTGTACAATTAATTGTACCATTTGATATAAGTTATATAGGTACCTACCTGTTTGTGCTCGCATATAATCTTCATAATTTAATTGTAAATTGTAATTAACTTCATTTTCAGGGTCGTATATAATGAAATGGTGCGTGTTTTCTCAAATCCGACATAATTAAATTAATTTTAATTTTCACATATGACATAACCCCAATAAACAAACATATACATAACCATAGATTGACCATTGACGCATGATTGACGTAATCTGCGCTTCAAGCCCAGAAATTTGGGGTGTGCACCAGGGGCAATAAACATATATTATTTTAATAATTTTAATTTAATAAACTTTATGCCAGACTATTCCACAATTACAGAACCAATAAAAAATCTAAAAATTGTATAGTTACAAACATAGAACATATAGGGTCAGACTGTTGCTAATAGAAATTTAAAGAAAATGGCAACGCTTTCTTGCCGAAATATGTCTGTCAGTATACATAACCTTAAAATATTTAATGTTGTCAATCATTATACAGTATATTCACTTTTAAACCAAAGCAGTTTGTGAGTGAATAGGAGATAGTAGTAAAGCGAGAGCACTACATATGCGTGACTGCATGTCGATCTCGGAATGTTAGCGCTCTCGCTTTATTCTCTCCTATTCACTCACAAAGTGCTTTGGTTGAAAAGTGAATATACTGTATAGAGTGAACCATTATGAGAAATCACAGCCTCCACTATTTTTTTAAAAAGTGAATGGACTGTATTTTACTACAGGAGATAAACTTTGGCCTGTTACTACTGTATCCAACAGCGCATCATGATCACTCAAGTCCATATGAATTATTTCAAGGGAGATTTGTGAAGTGTTATAGTTTGAACAAAAGTAGTCAATTATTGTAGATGATGTTTTAGTTTTCCTAGTAAAAGAGTTGACATGCATTTTTAGATTATGTGAGAGCGTGACACATTTTAATTTAATTAAATTATGAGAATTTTCGGCATAGTTTATATTAAAATCTCCAGTAAGTATAATGTTCGATGTAGCAGGAAGTAATAGTAGTAGAGTATCTAAATTTGAACAAAACAGATCAATATCACCAGTTGGAGATCTATAGATAGTTATAATGTAGCAGTTTTTTTCTGCAATATATATACAACATAATTCAAAATTCTGTTCAACATTTAGATGATCAAATTTTGTAACACAATTACATATTATATCATCCCTAGCTAGAATAGCAGGCCCTCCATGTTTCAGAGTGGTCCGGGTATCGAGTGCAACAGTATGGTACTTTTCTATGTAGATTTTTTCAAACGGAGATAGCCAATGTTCAGAGATACATACCACAGCTGGAAAACTGATTTCTTCTATAAATGTATAGAATTCGTTTTGCTTATTTCGAAATTATTTTCCGATTCACTCATTCAAGTACGGTCCTTACGTTGGGTAATAAACGCATTTGCTTGACAGGTGCTTTACGAATAAAATTTTATTGCATTTTTCCCAATGATTAAATCATTTTTCCATGTTCACAAACGATCTCAAAATGGCAAATGTTTATTTCTTTACCACTATTATTTCGAAATTATTTTCCCATTGACCCAAATATTCACAAACCTTCAAAAATTTAGAAAATTGCAAGTGCGATCCTTACATGGACAATAAACACCTTATTTGTTCTACAATTCCTTACAATAGACTATCAGGTAGGAGGTCAGGTGGTGCCAATTAAGCGATAAATGTGACAGATATGTCAAAAATTCAGAAAAAATTGGTAGAATACGAAAAACCCAATGCGGACATCGAAAGGGGTAGTTTTCACTCCTAAAAAGCAAAAAATACCCCCTATTTAATTAAATAGTGAGCAACGTAGTTTCTTCTGTATTGTAAGTTATTGATAGTTGGCTGGAGATCGAGTGATGGTTGGTTGGTTGGCAACGGAGGTAAACAAGGAGACCAGTTGCTTCATCAAAGAGCGTTGTCTTGAAAAGCCAGCAAAAGAATTCTTTGATCCGCTAAAAAAACTTCGCCTCAAAACTTCACATCTGAAAAAAAAATTATAAAATCAGGAGCTAAAGAAAAATGCTGTAAAATGTGATGCGGCCATTCGTAGTGAAAATTAACCACGATGAATGGCGTCAAGGTACTCCATCCTATTTGTCCAAGGGAATCATCTGGTATACCGATGGTTCCAGGACTAATGAAGGATCAGGAGCTGGAATTCATGGCGCGCGACGCGCGACCTAGGGTGAACATTAGTTTATCCCTAGGGACTAACGCCACCGTTTTCCAGACAGAAATGTATGCCATCATGACATGCATTCGAGAGAATGCAAAGCGTCGGTATATTCGACAGCACATACGCATTCTGTCTGATAGTCAAGTAGCATTAAAAGCACTTGCAGCCCTATAAACTCTAAAATAACGTGGGAGTGCCTACAGGAACTGATATACCTGTCCCGGGTGAACAATGTCGAACTCATCTGGGTACCAGGTCACTCGGGGGTTGAAGGCAATGAAAAAGCAGATAACCTGGCAAGAGCGGGTTCTGCGATACCATTCACAGGGCCTGAACCTGTGATTGGTATTTCAAAACAGGCAGTCAAAACGGCGGTTCAAAGATGGTCTTTTAAGGAACATCTGCAACGTTGGGACATGACACCTGGCCAACACCAAGGGAAGGCCACTATTGGAGTACCTTTCCAAAAACTGACTTCTGAAGTCATCCATTTGGGACGACCTCAAATCAAACATATAGTGGGCCTTTTAACAGGACACTGCCATATGAGAAAGCACCTGCAACGCATAGGCTTGCATAGGGGCAGTACGATGTGCAGACTATGTGAAGAGGAGGAAGAAACCTCGCACATAGTGTACGACTGCGAAGCACTGGGCCGAAGGAGATTTGCTCTTTTCGGCGATTTACAATGCGGGGACAATCTTCCGCATGAAAATCTTGCAAAGAAGCTATTATA
Source organism: Rhagium mordax (assembly GCA_963680705.1). NCBI lineage: Eukaryota > Metazoa > Arthropoda > Insecta > Coleoptera > Cerambycidae > Rhagium > Rhagium mordax. Next base: position 69,537,395 of record OY796656.1, on the reverse strand, counting down.
CCTCATTAAAGGGACGGAGCTCATGTAAGAATCGGGGATGTACAATAAGCCAACTGAGCTGCAGTGCAATTTGGGTTTGACCCAACCCCGCTATTAATCAATCAATCAATCAATAGCATGGGGGTGAAGCTTGCATTGGAAATCGGGCAACAAAACTCGTCCTGCGCAGTAGAGATGCCAGGTCAATGAGGGGCAAGGAGATGATATTTTTGTATTTCCCGCGAGTGTCAAAAATGAAGATGGAACTCGAGATGGAATTTTTGACAAGAATGGCTGATTGTTGTTAATGTGCATCAAAGTTTGCATGTTTATTCTGAAGAAGTTTTTTAAAAAACGTGTCTTTTATTATAATATTTTAGCTATGATGTCTTTGTATCTCTTAGAAAAAAGTTTCCATTGTGTTCTGTGGAAAGAAATTAACACTAACCTGAAAAAAGTGCCTGTTCTCCAATTTCCAAATACGAAAATTCGTTATTTGAGGTAAGTAATATTACATATTATTTTATTATTACTGACTGTTTGGTTCTTGACTCATCCGTACTAAACACAATTCATCATTCGCCGTTTTTTTTTAAAGAAATACATGTTTTGATATATTGTATATTATGTAATAAAGACCTACTGCCCATACCTCGGACAAATGTTCTGAGATTCAAACTACCTTTTATAAGATGTTTTTTAAATTATTAAATAGCACTTTAACAATTTGCCAGTATTCGATGACTAGCACAATTCGACTTTCCATTCTTACGTTACGTAGTTTCAAAAATACATTCTAAATATTTCTATTGGTCACTTGTACGTTGTACGGTACATGTACAATCCACAAATTAACTGATATAGGTACACATGTTTTATTATAAAACAAAGGGTGAAAATTATGTGAACTAACATGACCATGTGTTCATGAATATTCTTCGATATTCTGTTTGTTAAACACTGTATACCTATTATAATTTTTTTAAATATGCAAAGACGCTTTGATTATAACTTTTTTTAAAGTAGATTTTCTTTATTTCCACACGATTAACAAAATTCTTTTGTTTAATTTTTAATTTTGTAATTATAAATTTAATTTTATATAATTTTTTTACAGGTAGTTACTTCAAATCTTGGGTGATTAGTAATTATTTATGGCTGCCGATGGATATTCATACAGTAAAAATAAGACGACGTGCCGAATGAATCTTCTATACAACCATGTAGCAGTGCCTACAACGGGTCTCAACAGGGATAGGATGCCTTACTTTATGTCGACAAATAACATTGCTGATATTCGACAGTCTTCCTTATGGAGATGCTCAAAGCCCGGCATATCTACTTTCTATTTCCTATTTTCACTATAATATGTATGTCTGTTAAAGATGGTTATATATTTTATTTATGAGATATATCTCTAGACTTAATTAATTACAGGTTATGTGAGTTATCAGTGAAAGTTGTTATTGAAAATCAGTTATTTATCTAAAGAAATAGTGCATAAATATTGATGTGCAATCCTAAACAGAGAACTTAGAAACCTCTAACACTTAGCATACGTGGTAATGCTTCTAAATTTTAAATTCTAGGGCTTTAAACATTAGTGTTATATTAACCTAACATTTGGCCATGTGCTACTGACTATAAATAATTATGAGTTGCTCTAAATGCAAAACAACAAACCAAAAATCACAGTATACTTGTGATATCTGTTATAAAACTTTATGCAATGAATGCTCATTGTTGACTTCAACTGAAGAGCGATGTATGAACTTATCCAAAAAAAAACTAAAATTTTTATGCCCTATGAAAACATAGCAGACTATAAAAAAACTAATGAAATTAACAAAAACCTGGAAGAAGAAAACCAAATATTACGTAAACGGATCTTAGAATTAACCAATATAAATTCTTCAAATGTAAAAAATAACTTGGGTGAAATACAGACAATCATTACAAGAACTATAAAAATCCAAATAAAAAATGAAGTATCACAGATAAGACAGGAGATAATTAATTTTAAAGAAAGTAATAAGGATATGATAAGGCTTCTCAGTGCAGACCCTACAAGGACTATCAACAAAGCAAACACATTTTCGGACATACTTAACCCTTTCGTCACGGGTGAGAGAATCATACTCCCACTAATCCCGACCGGGCCAAGGAAAATGCGCGCCCCTGTGCATTACGCCGCTATTGGCGACGTCCCCACTTATACAATAATGTTCTATACTCGGGCCAAAAAGAGTAGTCAGTAGAGCAAAAACTCACCGGCAATTCTTCAAAGGATTTAGCTGTTATGGAATACAGAAGCGGCAGCTCGTTTTACCATATAATCCCATATAATTCAGAGAAATATATCCAGTTTTCTCCGCCTACCAGAGATGAAAACCACAACTAGGTCATTATGTTTAATTGGTATAGTCAACCAAATATAGTACATGCTTGAACGTGCCGCCCTTATACCCAATAATTTGTTCGGCTATTGGAAAGGTCGTCGAGAGGGCTTAGATAGCGCATTCAGTGGCGTCACATATGCTGCAACGCAAAGGATGTGCATTGTTCAACTGCGTTGCTATACCTAATTCGTGGAGATAATGTTGCCAGATGTAAGCATATTATTTAAAATTTAAGACATGGTAACTCATATTCATGCATAATTAACACAATCCGCTTTCATTTGTTCGAATTATGAAATTTATGAAATTCGTAAATCCGTACGCCCCTGGCTCTACTGACTACTCTTTTTGGCCCGAGTATATACATGTTACCGTTGCACAGGGTTCACGTACTCAAAGGCGTTGTCATGTTTGTACCATGTCGAAATTACAAAAACGGCGAAGAAAGGACACTAGACTCATGTGTACAGACTGTGACGTTGCACTATGTGCTCATCCATGTTTCCGCATTTTTCATACAATGAAAAAATATTGATTTCATTTTTATTATAATAAAAGAATTCGTTAAATGTATGTTCCTTAGTAATAAATATCTGAAATGCATTTATTTGTTATTTTATTCATAATAAAAACAATAAAAAATACGAAAACTTTTTTGCAGTACCGGTACGGCACTCGGTATATTGACGAAATGTTCCGGTACGGCGCGCGGCTTGTAAATTAGAAACATGCGCCGTTCACGTACGGCACCTTTATATTAAATATGTGTCATGTGCGACGGACCGGTACGTTCATAGGCAAGGAAAATCATAAAATTATTATTTTGTAAAAGACACTAGGGCTGGTTCATAGGATCAGATATCGTACGAGTACGGCAGTCGGCCGTCAACAGCACCTTTAGTGACACGTACCAGTACGTTCACCGTGACGGAAGGGTTAAACAATAAAAAATTCCAGAAGACAGCAAAATAACTAAAAAATTCCAGAAGACAGCAAAATAACTAAAAAATCCGCTCAAGTTACTGAGCAATGTACAGCAAATACGACAGATCAAGTAAAACATGTGGATCAACATCAAGATGAAGATGCATTTCAAGAAATTAAAAGAAGACCTAGGAAGAAAAAATTACAGATTGGAACAAGTCAGATTACACATGAAGGCAAAATGGAGAATGAGTTTGAAGGCAGAGCAAATGATGATAAGGATAAGAAAATATGGCTTTTTATATCCCGAGCAACAAATCATGTTACTGATGAAATGGTAAAGTCCTATATATCAAGAAAAGCTCAGACGGAAAACACATATATCAGTAAAACTACTGAAAACCTATTATCAAACTGTGAATAACAACTGTTTTTTAGTGGGTCTTGAGCCTAATTTAAAAACAGCAGAGTATGACCCAAATTTTTGGCCAAAAGGGGTAGCTTTTGATCGATTTGATTTCAACCGAGGACAGCAGTTTCTTGACAATCCACATAACTTGCAAAATAGAACATCATATAAGATTGGTCAACAAGATAATGATTTTTTTATCCCCAATAATAATCTCATCACCATAATGCACTTCAACATTCAAGGATTAAATAATAAATGTGACATGCTAAATATTTATCTTTCGACACACGATGTGGACCTACTATGTATAACGGAATATTGGTTAAGAGAAACAGAATTAGATCATACAGTTATTGAGAATTACAAACTAGTAAGTCATTACTCCCGCTCAAACTTACAAAGAGGAGGAGTATGTATCTTCGCTAAGAAAAAAATAGACATAATTCCGCAAAAAACAAACCACTCTTGTGAAAAACACTTTGAAATGAGCGTAGGTGTTATTAACTCTCAAATGGGTGAAAAAATTTATTTGATAGTAATTTATAGAACTCCAGATGGCGATTTTAACGAATTTATTCATAGATTGGAAATGCTGTTTCACCAAATTTATAACAAAAGATACCAGTATATTATCTGTGGTGATATAAATATAAATTTTTTTGTAAATTCTACATACCGGGTGACACAAGAAGTAGTTACCCCCCCATTTTTGTTGGCATTTTCATAGATGAAAATTTCAAAATTTTATGGTGAAATAAATACACAGATTCTCATATTTTGACATAAATCATGTGTTAAAACCACTTCCGGTTTAACCGGAAGTGGTATCAACTTTTATATTTTAAACTAGAACCCACAATTTTTTTCAATATTTGAAATCTACATAAAATTCCCTTTCTAATGATGTATAACACATTGACATTTGCTTTCAAGATGGCGGCGAAACATTACTTTTATACTAAATTTAAGTTGGCCATTGATTCGCCGCCAGAAAACAAAACGTGGTTGGGAGGCTGTGGAAACAAAAAAATGATTTATTGTTGCTTTGCTGATAGCATTATTTGCAAACATTTTACATGCATAATGTCTACTAGGATCATTTTCTTTTTTTCGTGTATTTGAAAACAAAAGCTGAATGTTTCACATTTTTTTTAAATAGGAACCTATGTTTTTTATGTGACGTGTGAATTCTACATCAAATTATCTTCATGATGATAATATACATGTTCCCTTTTATTTATTCATTAGCAGCCAAATTCACCTTTGTCTTAATAGAATTGAAACTAAAAACAAGACAAAGATGAATTTGGCTGCTAATGAATAAATAAAAGGGAACACTATTTGAATAATAGGACACAAACTGTAAGTATTCAAGGAACAAAATCGCACACTACAAAAAATACCTTGGGAGTACCTCTAGGCTCAATCTTGGCACCAACGTTATTCATACTGTTTACAAATGATATTAATAAAACATGTATAAACTCTGATAAAGTAATTCTTTATGCAGACGATACTAATCTCCTTGTAAGGCAAAAAACAATTGAAACTCTTGTACAAAAGTGTAACACAACATCCATTGAACTCTCAAGGTGGTGTAGTGACAATGGCCATATCTTAAACAAAAATAAAACCTTTTATATGCAATTTTTAACAAAACCCATGAGTTCAGATTACAGCCTCTTAATAAAAACATGTCATCAATCAACACAAAGTCCTGATAATATTAAGTTCTTTGGACTTTTTTTGACCCAAAACTTACTTGAAAAGTACACATAAACAATGTCTGCTCAAAACTAAGCAAAGTATGTTACATCATTATATACATGAAAAATACTGTCTCTGAAGCCATACTGAAAACATTATACTATGGACTTGTACAATCTACCTTGCAATATGGTCTGATTTTCTGGGGCTCTTCAGCACATATTAATAAAGCATTTATTGTCCAAAAAAAGATCCTGAGGTGTATGGCTGGTATTTCACCTTTAGCAACATATCCCAGTAAACATTCTTGTAATGTTTACATAGCGAGGATATAATATTGGAAGAACATATTAATATAAAGTAGTTATGTCAGTTTTATATAACAAATATATAAAGTGAAACACTTAATTTAAAAGTAATATTTTTACATAACACTCTAGTAAACCAGTAAACATTATTTTTATATTTACAATATTTACGTATCGGTGATGTAATTATGGAAGAACAAGTTAATATAAAGTAGTTGTGCCAACTTTTATGTAGTAAATATATAAAAGAAAACATTTTATCTAAATGTAATAATCTTACATAACACTTTAGTTATTATGAAATATTAGATATTTATATAAATTATTTACATAGCTCTTAGGTAAACACAAAGTAAATATGAAATTCATTTTAACCTAACCTTTATTATTTGGATATTTGTATTTGGCGCCTAGGCTGCACTGACTGAAAATTATTAACCAGCCAGCGTATGTTGGCAGCGCTTGAGAGTTGATTGAGGCCTTTGACCTTTCAGTTTGACGGCTGACGAGTATATAACCTATCGTTACACGAGTTCCCGGTCTTTTTAACAGAGTTTTGGAGTGAAAGATACCTACATAATAATTGGGAAAGTGAATATTGGCAAGTATACCTTTGATTATTAATTGTTTTGTCTCATTATTTAGTTCCTAACTTTGTGCTTTTATAAAATTAACTTTATTATATTTTTGTTAAAAATGCCACGAGATTTCTCTAACCTGTCTGCAAGACAAAGGCGTCGCATTGTTTGTCAGGAGTCTAATATTCCTCTTGCTAAAATACCTAAAATACAAAATTCCGATTCAGACAAACATAACAATTCAATTTTGTCTTCTGCTCACTTATTATTAGACGAACCTTGTTCGAGTAATAATAATGAGCAAAACGTGTACGAATGTCATTCTGATAAAACAGAGTTATTTCCATGTATTCCTAATGCAACACAAAACGATTATTTCCTACCTTCTGATGATCAAATAACCGTTAATAGCTCTGATAGTGAAAGCAGTATTATTTCCATGGATATCTCTGATGTAGTTAATAAACCATCTCTTTCTGATGAATCTTCGGGAGTGTTTTCATAAACATAAAGTTTCTCAAATATTTATTAATGATATGCTCGAGATTTTACGAAAACATGGTCATAAAGAATTAGTTAAAGATGCCCGAACTTTAATAAAAACCCCAAAACGTGTTACCAATTATTTTGATGTTGTGGGTGGTAAGTACATTCATTTCGGTTTAGCTGAAAATATAAAACATATTATTTTGAAATATAATTATAAAAACACAGAAATTATTCGGTTTAATATTAATGTTGACGGTCTACCAATTGCAAAATCTTCCAGTAGCCAATTTTGGTCCATATTAGGGGACGTTGTTGCAAAAGAGAATATTTATACAGATCCTTTTGTAATTGGAATTTTCCATGGCTTGCATAAACCAGAAAATGCAGATGACTTTTTAAGATGTTTTGTTGAGGAATATCAAAATAATAATAATAATAATAATAATAAACACTTTTATTGCCCAACAGATTACAAAAATCCAATTACAGGACAAAATTAATACATATTAATATTTTATATTCACCTAAAAAAAAAGAAAATAAACAATAATAAAAATAAAATAAATTATTAAGCTGTGACCCATATAATATATACACATGTATACACAAATATATATATACTGCTATGATATCCATAATTGCAAAATATTAATAAGAATAAAAAGTACATGCTAATAAACAAGATATAAATAAAAATATATTATAAGAATACATAGGTTATACAAGCTAGACGATATTAAAATTATAAATGGACAAAATATTGAGTATATATGAGCGCAAATGTGATTATATCGGCAACACACAATACACATACAATTTTAAGTAGAATGAAATAAAGAGAAACGAGACGTCAGATAGAGTATTTTGCGAATCTAAGTTTATATGAGAAGTATCACGTTATAAGAGCATAAGATTTCAATAATTTGTCAAGATAATTAATCTCACAACTAAAGTAAACATAAAATCAAAATATAAATGAAAAATATGGTACAATGCTAAAGATATAATGTAAAACGTTAATACAAAATAGTAAATATAAAATAAATTGTGTAAATACTTACAATTAAACAATACATGTAAAAATATAAGACATAGATGGAATTTTAAGTATCCATATCTAACGTCTAGTCACAGAGACACAATTCAGACAAAACTCCAATATCGTCAGTAAACGTTTGTCGAAAACCATCAATGTTCCACATAGCGTAGTCGTGAGCTGAAAAAAATAGAAAATTAGTATAAGAAATGAAAATTATAAAATGTATTAAAGGTTAAAAACAGTGTAAGAAGTCATATTCTTTGTTATCAACAAACAGGACATATGAAAATATGTGAAAAATACAGAAGTGTAAAAAGAGATACGTTTACGAGTGATAAAGGACACAAACTAAACATAAAAATAAAATTAAGCAATGTACTCAGTATAAATAATGAAAAATACTCACCTTTAGAAAATCCACAATGTGGTACATACAATTTATGTTAGGTAGGAGCCTCATAAAATGTTAGATATCCAAGCCGTTAGGACATTCACATGAAGATCGTTAAACTGAAACATAAATAAGGAGTTTTATTTAAAATACCCATGTCATATTGAATTTAGATATTATATAGTTAAGTTAGAGTTAAAAGGTAGATAGTTAAAATTGTTTATAAAGCCATGGCGAGACAAGCAAAATATGCCCGTCATCCAAAAGGCAAAAATAACCAATTTATATAAAATGTTTAAGAAAACCAATGTAAAACATATTAAAAAGTTGCTATAGTATAAGCTAAGCATGTTATAATAGATAATTGTTAAATTAAATTAGGTAAAAGAATAAAATAAGTAAATGTTGATAATATTTTAACGAAAGAAATTGTGTCACAAAACCTAACAAATTGCATATCAAATTAAACAGAAAAAAGTGAAAAGAATAAAAATATCATTAATTTTGGAAAAATATTTATTATAAAAGAAATATCAGAGAATTAAAAATAAAATAATTAAAATTTTCAAATCTAGTTGGCAATTAACGTCAATATTAAGAAAAATGTGTCAAATTTTAGATAAATCCACAAGAATCATAGGAGTTTTTAGTCTCAAATGAACTGGTAAACAGACCACATCGTTTTGTTAAAAAAAATCTAACCTAAAAAAGTAAACAATAACAAATGAGTTATAAAAGTGTCAAGTCTGACAAATAAGTGACATAAAAATATAGAAGTAAAAGAAATTAATGTTATAATGGAACAGTTTTGAAATGAAATTCTAAGTAAAATAATATCAACATAAAATATAAAAGTGTACTTACCATAATAGAGAAATCCACACTGTCTGTGGATAGTGCAACGATTGTCCTCAACGTATGAGGTAGCTAATAAGCTAATTAAATGTAATCCAGTGATAAATTTCCCAAAGTATTATAACAAATATATGAACAGTAAATATAAAATTACAACACAACACATTACTTCGCAAGTCCGCCATCTTTATTACTAGAGAAATGCAGGCAGATAAGAAACCAGGTGTTCTCATTAGATAAATTCCAGAGGATAAAGAAAATAGCAAGAGTTCGAATGAAAGAATGCCTACTAGTAGAGCAAAAGCAAAATAGTGGGGTAAATAAAAGGCCGATTAATAGTAAGTAAGTTTTTAGTATTAGCATTACAGATTGTTAACTGTATCAACCAATTTTACGATTGTAGTAAACATTTATTGGAAACATATTTTTCATTTAGCTTTCATGTGTATAAAAAAGTAAACTAAGTAATTTTTTTGAACCTGCTTTTGAGAAAGAGAGGAAGCTCATGCTCTGTCTTAAAAGGAAGTTTAGAATTGCAAAATAAAATATTTTGATTCGCAAAAGCGGATGGCGCCCTAATTAAATAAAACATTTATTAAAAAAAATAATAAAACTAGTATTCTAAAATAAAATAAAAAATTAATTCTAAAAAATAAATAAAAGTAAAATTCAAATAAATTATCATTCTTAAATAAAAATAAAAAAATAAATTCTAAAATATTCAAGATAATCACAGTACGCATACATATAATATCACAATAATACATATAAATAAGCATACAAATACACACCTATACATATTAAATTAAGAAATAATAAATCTACTCGTAATTGATGGAGTTAAAAAAACAGAAAAGAAAAAAAAATGAGAAATAAGAAGTTTAAATCGGACTACCTACATCAAATAAAATTGAAATTGATTTAGTTCCAGATTAAATTAAATTACTTAACTATATTAGATTAATATGCTCCATGACAATTTTGTTCAGTCCATTTAAACTATTATAATGTATATCACACATCATGTCAATTCTATTTATACTATGGCACATAGTGAATATAGGTGACCGCAGCAGTATATTAGTCCTAGCCATAGGTAAGTGGAAGGTAGCCGAAGTCTTGTTGAAAATCTAGGAACTCGAAATGAGATTTCATTGATAAGACTTACACAATCAATTTTGTTATGTAAGAGTTTGTAAATAAAACCCACTGCAAATAAGACTCTTCGTAGACGCAGGGATTGAAAATTAAAAGAATTTAACAATAAATCTTGTGGATAACCTCTATCAGGATATACTCCGGAAATTTTATATTGTAAAAATTTTAGAAATTTTCTTTGAACATTTTCAACAGCCACTTCATGTACATTATAGAATGGACACCAAATTATGGAGCCATATTCTAATTTTGATCTCACATATGAAAAATAGAGTACATTTAATGCACTGGACTCGTGAAAATTACGACAGTTTCGAATGATGAAGCCTAACATTTTTAATGCAGCTGCTGTACATCGGTTAATGTGCTCTATAAAAGATAACTTAGAATCAAAGATTATACCAAGATCTTTTGTGGATTCATACCGGCTTAAGTCTACCGACTTTAAAGCTATACGTAAATTCAGTATATTGTTTCTTTAATGTAAAAGTTAGACTTTTACACTTTTGAATATTTAATTATTGAAGATTATTGTCATCACACCAAACCTCAATCTTGTCAAGCTGATTTTGAATAAATAAACAGTCGTCAATATTTTCTACACTATGAAATATTTTGAGATCGTCAGCAAATAATACTTTTTCACAATCGATAATCTGAGCCAAATCATCAATCAATAAAAAGCAAAAACAATAGAGGACCAAGGTTTGATCCTTGAGGCACACCACAAGTAGCAATGAATTGTTTAGAATCAAACCCGTTATATGATACAAACTGTATTCTGTTAGTTAAGTAGGACTTAATAAGTGATGTAAGAGATTCATCAAATCCAAAGTTTTTTAACTTAGACAAAATTATTCCATGATCGATGCGGTCAAAGGCTTTAGCAAAGACGGTATATATAACGTCAACTTGTCACTGATTATCAAGTACTGAAGCTACATATTGAGTGAACACTGTTAAATTTGTTATGGTTGAGCGGCTCCCCATAAAACCGTGTTGGTGAGGTGAAATTGAGTTTTTTACTGCAGGGTAAATATAATTATATAGTGATATTTCCAAGAGTTTTGCAAAATTGCAAAGAATAGAAATGGGCCTATAATTATTCATTTGACCGGACTTAAGTACTGGACATATTCTCGCTATTTTCCAGGTATCAGGAAAGACAGTTAAGTATTAAATTAAAAATAAATAATAAAGGAGTAATAAAAGCATATCTGCAGTCCTTCACTAGAAAACTTGGGATTTGATCATGACCTGACGTCATTTTATTCTTCAATTTGTTGGCAGAATTCTGTAAGTCATTTTCTGTAAATTCCTTGATATTAAGCAAAGCTAAGTAGGTAAAGCCATTATTGAGATCTGCATTTAAGCTAGCAGAGGGTGAATAAACACTACTGAAGTATCACTAAATCCGTCAACAACAGATTGAGGAGCACAAAACACTGCACCATCATTAACGACTTTACCAGGTATTCTAGATTGTTTTTTTGACTGAATAAAACTCCAGAAGTGCTTGGAATCATTTTTTATGTTACTTTCCACTGTTTCAAGATATAACTTATATGCTACTCGAATTTCTACTTTAATTAACGACCTTAATCTCTTGAATTGTTCTAAATAGTAACCAAATTTCGTTTGTTTGTGCTTTTTGTGGTAATAGTTTTTTAATTTAATATTGTTAATTATATCGGAGGTATGCCAAGATGGATATTTACGTTTATAATTGACAAAAACTGACACATGCTTTTCAAATATATTTGTTAATTTGTCATAAAACATTTCACATGCAAGATTGACGTCTGTAAATGAATTTAAGAAATGCCAATCCGTTGATAAAAGTTCTGCATACAAATCAGGATAATTTGCCTTACGGAAATTAAATTTTTTAATATTATTATTATTGATGAAATTAATATATTGACTGTCATTAATTGTGGTACTAATACGTAATGATGGATGATGTGGATCTTCATTAACAAGAGGGGTTAAGTCTCGACGTACTTCACACTTTATGTTACTAATGACTAGGTCCAATAATGTGCCACTGTTATTACAAATATTATTTTCCTGTCTTAAATTACATAATTGAAGAAAATTTTGCAATTTCTGACATCTAGTGTCATATATTAATAAATTATTAAAATTTGGAATATTGAAGTCACCTAAAATAATAACATTATCTTGATTTAATATAACATTCTCAAACATCTCTAGAAAATTTTCAAGGTCCGCTACTGATACGCTAGGAGGTATATACAAAGTGTAAACAAAATATGAAAAGGTGTTTAAACAAAGTTTACATCCTACTAAATCTATAATGGAGAATAATTTTCTATGTTAGTTAAATCTAACTTTTCAACATTTAAGTCATTTTTATGGGCTATGAGTACACCTCCTCCACGTGACAAACCAACAGTTTCAAACTTCCGGTCACACCGAAACACATGATAATTATTTCCAAAGTACTCTGAGCTTAACACATCATTGGATAACCAAGTTTCGGCCAAGCAAATAAATGAATACTCATTGTCACTAACTCCAGCATAAAACTCATCTACCTTTGTCCGCAAGCCTCGTACATTTTGAAAATAGAATAACAAATCAGATAATTTTGATCCATTGGGTTTGGTTAGTTTAAAGATGTTATTTTAGGAATGCCATTGACATTTTTAATTTTAATATTTGTTTCTCCGTTCGATATGCGCTCGTCAAGTTCTTTCTTTAGTATTTTGTAGTATTCTATTTGTCTTGGCGTGCGATCCAGTGAAATTGAGATACCTCCAAATTGAGAGCCCCTCAGCTTCCTTGCATTACGAATAATTGAATAGACTGACTGATCATTATCAGAAGTAATTCTAACTGGTCTTGGTCTCTGATTATCGGGTAGGAATATACCGAGACGTATAGGTTTGATGTCCTGTATGCAGGTATCAGAAGACAAGAAGTTCAACACATTTTTTACACAGTTAGTATCATGACTTAAACGAGTTGGCGTATCAGCATTTGAATTCTCAGTAATACCATACATAATAATATTCTTTGATCTTTTTTGACGTTCGATAACCTCTTGTGTAATTTCATTGAATATTTCACCACTGACAGTCTTATTGGTGACGTTTTCTATACCGGGTGACCACGAAATGTTTTACAAGATATTAATTTCAAATTTGGTCACGTCAAATAACGGTTAAATATGCATTATTTCAACGGTTTTATCACTTTCCGTCGCTTCCGGTTTCACCGGAAATGACACTAACTTTCGTTTTTTAAATGGAACACCCTGTATATTTTTACATTTTTGGATTCAGGAGGTCATTTTGAATACATTTAAGGCAAATTGAGATAAAAATATTATCGACAGACATTTTTATGAGCAAATTTAATTTTTGATCTAGGCGGCCGTGACCCCAAAAGAATGTTTTGTTTTGCTTCAATAATTAATCAAAAAATACAATTATGATATTATGCCGTATGACATTAGTGTTAGTTATAAGATCTTAAACATTTCGGAAATCGTTTTTCCAGAATAACTCATTTTTTTTAAATGGCACCATGGTGACTCACTATGTTATTTTAATAAAGCATTTCATTGCCGATAATTTGGTACCAAACACTTCATTATTTGTTCATATTATAATACATAAAAATTACATTCAAGCTATAAATGAAGATAAAAATATTAACAAATGAATAGTTTCATAGCTCAAATGTCAAATGATATTTAAATCTATGAGAATCAAGTATTATTATGCTGCGTATTAAAAAATTATGGTTTATTCACAACGTGACAAAGTGGTGTTCTTGAGCTACTCTCTCTTGTCTCAGCTCCCGTTCTACACTTTCTTAGTGGATAGCGTTCTGCATATAAATCACGGGCTGCCAGACTATTTCTGCGACTTTCCCCGTATATCAACAGCATATCCACTTTGTCACTTTGTGAATAAACCATAATTTTTTTATACGCAACAAAATAATACCTGATTCTCATAGATTTAAATATCATTTAAGCTGTCAAACTATTCACTTGTTTCTTTCGTTACATTTCAAAAGCACCTATTTGATAGAAATTCAGTGTTAAATATATTATGAGTTTATTTTCATTTATATCTTGTTGAATGTAATTTTTATGTATTATAATATGAACAAATACTGAAGTGTTTGGTACCAAATTATCGGTAATGAAATGCTTTATTAAAATAACATAGTGAGTCACCATGGTGCCATTTAAAAAAAATTAGTTATTCTGGAAAAACGATTTCCGAAATGTTGAAGATCTTATAACACAAATTTCATACCATATAATATCATAATTGTATTTTTTGATTAATTATTGAAGCAAAACAAAACATTTGTTTGGGGTCACGGCCGCCTAGATCAAAAATTAAATTTGCTCATAAAAATGTCTGTCAATAATATTTTTATCTCAATTTGCCTTTAATGTATTCAAAATGACCTCCTGAATCCAAAAATGTAAAAATATACAGGGTGTTCCATTTAAAAAACGAAAGTTAGTGTCATTTCCGGAGAAACCGGAAGCGACAGAAAGTGATAAAACGGTTGAAATAATGCGTATTTAACCGTTATTTGACGTGTCCAAATTTGAAATTTATATCCTGTAAAACAAAGAAGATATAAGGGCGAGCCTCATTTCGTGGTCACCCGGTATATTCATGGCCTTCAAGTAAAAAACAAAACCTATCAATAAAACTTAACTGTATAATTTGTGATGCTCCAGCCAAAGCCTATATTACTAATATTAAAAACCATACGGGGTATTTCGGATGTTCTAAATGTGTATGCGAAGGAGATTATCTAGAGCGAAGAGTTGTATTTTTATCAACAAAATCAGCTTTAAGAACAGACGAATCATTTCGAAATCGAAGTCAACTGGAGCTTCATCGAGGATCCACAATTTTAGAATCATTAGATATAGATATGATTAAACAAATTCCTCTTGATTATATGCATCTCGTATTACTAGGTATTACTAAACGTATTCTAACATTGTGGTTAAAAGGTAGCAAGGACATTCGACTTACTCAGACACAAATAAATCAAATAGAGAAATTGCATCTTGAGTCAAGCAAATATATTACAACTGATTTCTGTAGAAAGCCTAGAAGCTTAAATGAAGTAGAAAGATGGAAACACTTTATATTGTTCTGGGAAATATTATCAAAAGTATGATCCACTTTTTGAAACTCCTTGTAATTCCACACTTGTCGGCATTAGCATGGTCTCTGACAATATAATTTATCAGAAAAAGAGGAATCATTTTGTGTTGATTTGATTAAAAGCAAAATTTTGAGATTGCCTTTAGAAAATAATTTTGCAATAATTCAGCTTCTTCACTAATATTGAGTGTTGAATAAAAACAAATATTTACTTCAATGCTGAGTAACTTTTTAAGATATAAGCTAAAAGTTTGTGTAGGCAGGTAATGTTAGCGGGTTGGGGATTTAATACATCATTTTTAAAAAATATCAAACAAAATTAAAAAAAATTTAAATAAATTTAGGATGAATGTAAAAAAGTCGTTATTAACTTTATTTGTATAATAATTTACCAAACATCGAATATATATCGTCTGATATGATATTTTTGAACCCGGATTTTCGAAGACAATAACGATCAATGATTGACACTGTTTAGTCATTTAGCCGATGAAATAAATTTAAAAAATGGATAAGAAGTTTGCTGTTATATACCTCATATCAGAGGATATCTACTCTGAAGTACCTTTAAGTTGGCTGGATGGAGACAATAGATGTTGGTGGCCCAAAACGATTAACGCACGTGTAAATATGAAACGAGGTGAGAAACCCGATAAAAATACATGGGATCTCTACGACGTAAGGATCGATAGCTACTGTTGTAAGTTGTATGATACTTCTGACTCGTTAGGTGAAAAAATGTATTTTTATACCAATTATTTTGTGCCCTATTTTCAAATTTTTATCTTTGCGTTGTACTTATTGGTGGGGACACCTGATATATGTACGTCTACGGGTTTTGCAGAAGCAGAAAATCAGAGAAAATTAGCAAAAGAGACATGAATACATAAAAATGTTACAATTATTTTCACAAAGAAGAGCATTGAAAAGAGGCATTTTTTTCATTACTGTTAGCTGAGTATATTATTTAATATAATATGGTCTCTTCACTTTAAGCTACTTTAGAGAGTGCCCGTAAAAAAGCTGAGGATCCAGAGTACTCGACAACCAATGAAGGGGAAGAAATGGGAAGGGGAATGAGAAAAAAGAAAATCAATTCCAGTAAATACAATTCATCAAACAGTTCCTCATCTGACACAATGACTCCCCCACCGTCACCTAAGAACATAAAAGAAAAATCGAAAGGTTTACCACATTCAATGGTAAATGATAATTCTATTTTAATTTTTTTTTAAACTCTCTTAACTTAATTTTGGTATTTTAGAAGTAGATGTAACAATTCATCCACCACCCATAAATGGTAATAACAAATCCACAACTAGTTATAAACCCAGAGATGCTGCAAATAAAACAAGGTGTGAATCACACATCTCTAATGAAATACCATTAATTGTTTTGAATGGTAAGTACATTTAATTTTGAATATTTACATTCTTTTCACCAGTTTGTTTTATATGTTAGAAGCAACTTCAACTTTTAATATGGAATCTGAAGCCAATATGCCAATAATTTTATTAGGAGAAGACGGCAGTATTTTAGAATCTGCTGGTTCCTCTGGTACTGGTAGCAAAAGTACTTCCTCAGCATATACAAGTGGTAAATAAATATGTTTGCTTTCTCATTCTTCGAATCCCAAATTAATATATACCTTATTTAGTATGCCTATTCTAATTATTTTTTGACGGTGTCAAGTCATGATATAATATTTTATCATTTTTTTAACAGCTGTAGAAAAATAATTTATGCAACACGTCCAAAAAGTGTGTTTTTGGTATTTCGTGTGATATTGACAAATTTCATGCCAAAAATAGTTATTTTTTCTATAATTTAGTTTTGTGCCATATTCTAATATATGGCACAAAACATCAATACAGTCAAGGCCAAAAATGTATATACAAACTTTTTAGGAACTGATGTTACCATGGATGATTTATACTCTCAAATAGGTAAGATTGTGATATAAAATATATGTGATGTCAGGGACGAGATTAGTGTCTCCGGTAGGTGAAATGACTTGTAAAAGATAAAAAGAAAGTTTTGTTGTAATTTCATTTTCTGGGGTCTAGTTGAACACAAATTTTTTACAATTTTAAGAGATACGCAAAATGCTATTTAGAGAAGTTGTTTGGAATCCAAAAGTGAGAAAGCATGTCAAATTTTATTGACCAACTTAGATATTTTGCCCATTTTTACCACTCAAAAAATCAAAGTCGGCCAATGACTTTAAAATTACTCACTTTTGGATTCTAAACAACACTTTTTACTAACATTCTGCCGTCTTTTAAAAAAAGGTACCTACTTTACTAAAATTTTTTTTTTTTTAAATTTCCAAAGATATGCAAAGCCGTTTCGGCCTCGGTTTCGGCATTATTGTTTATAAGTACATCATTGTAATATACATCATATAAAAAAATATCTAAAAACTTTTTTAGAAATTTAGGAGAATGATGAAATTAACAAAAATCTGATTACAATAACATGCATGGATACTCTCACCTCGTCTTGTGTTCTAGCATCGCTGCATTATATGTATTATATTTCAGTTCAGTTAAAAAAGATATGCATATCGAATCAAAAATATATAAATGAAATAAATAAGAGACTAAAATCAATGTCACAAAATGAAGGAGACTGTGCCATTGATAGCCATATGAATAATTTACTTCTGGAAAATATTCCTCTAAAAACGATTGAAAATCTGGAGCAGCTTGATAAAGATATTATTGAGACAGAAGATATGAAAAAATCTTTTGTAAGTATTGCATGTATAATTAGTTTGTGCTTAAATAGATTAAAATTACTTTAAATTGAAGTGATATAGCAGAAACTTGTAAACAAGATTTCTATACTTCTTGACTGGTAGTTTCAACTTTAAACATCCTGTCAGAAAGTTTTAGTCATTGCGATTTTTTCTATTATTTATTTTTAGGTCAAATATATAAAGGTTACTGGAGGTCGAGATGGAAGAGACCATCTATATCGATGCCTGTCGCTAGTATTTTCAAACGAATTAGCAACTCACTGTTCTTGGCATGGTTTAAGGGGAAACTTCAGGCTGAATAATTTAAATATGACGAAGATCATTACAGGTGAGCAATAACTATAGTTTATATGCAAATTCAGGATAGTAATAGTATTTAAATGATAAAATTAAAATAATACAGTGGCAGTATCATTCACGTTTCACAGTTGTGAAGAAATCACAGAATTATAATAGCACCATTTAAAATTGTTAGGCCCCTTGCACATGAGACAACAGAGATGCGACATGTCGTTCACATTATACAATAAAATATCGCGATAGCAAGCATTTGTATTTTAGCATTGTTTCGATATCCGATGTGGTTCTAGAGCAGGCATCATAATCTTATCGGTTCGATATTATTTACCATATTGCAGTAGTATGAGAAGAATTGCTAGGATTTATAGACTGCAGGCTTTGTTCATATTACATAATTTTTTAGATGTAAATTTAGTTTCTCTTTTCCAGATGTAGTACTTTCTAAGTATAAAGACAGTATTACTCTAAGTGACATTGAAAAATTTTATGGAGAGTGGTTTCGGCTATCAAAACAAAGATTATTCCGTGAAAGGAAATAATTCGTTCCACAAGGTAGCAGGAATTGCACAAACTTTTTTTTATTTTAAATAGCACCCTGTATATTTTTGAGATTTAAATTACTTTTCAAAATCAAAATTGAACTAGAAATGACCTTGAAAAATGAAATTTTATGTGCATGGTTACTTGGTAGTCATGAAAAGGTTAGTATATAACTACCCACACAATGTATTTTTAAACTTAAAATACCTTTCGGATAAATACACTGTGGGTAGTTATTAAGTATTATAAACTCAAATGTGTGATTTTCATGATCACTGACAAATCAATATTTCAAGGTCATCATTTCTGCTTCGATTTTGATTTTGAAAAACCATTGTAAAGGCAATTAAAATTTCTATCAGATAAAAAAAATTGTTGATGGTATTATACTGTCGAAAATAGAACACATTTTCTGATAAAAAAATATTTTTTAACTTTTCAAATTATTTTGATACTGCATGCGGCTTTGCATTTTTTTTTTTACCACAAGTAGATTCTAAATGTGTTCTATTTTTGAACAAAATTTGGTTGAAATCGGAAAATGGGGTGTTACATGAATTCTTAATTAATTATTATAAGTACGACACACTGTATATATTAAAAAACCTTCAGCTATTATTGCCACAGCTCTTTTAAATTATAGAAAAGAATCTTTTTTTATTTTATTTTTAAATTTTATAATTATTGTTATGTTTTTATAGTTTGCTGATATGTTGTAATTTGTGCACCCAGTATATATGGGTGACAGTTGAGATTTATATGATTGCTAGTTGCAGATTATATCCTTTTTTTCATAAGAAATAGAATATTAGTACAATCCATTATGTAAAAAAAATGCTTTATCCTATTCATCACCTCGCTTCATATTCACAAGTGGATTTATAATTTACAAGTTTCATTACAATTAAAAAATAATGAAATTTTGTTTCAATTTATGACCTCAAATATTTTTTTACAGAATGGATTGTAATATTTTATTTTTTATGAAATGAAAGGAAATAATCTGCAGCTATAAAACCCCATTAAAATTATATTTTCGTACTTAGACATTCATTGAAACAAAATTTCAATATTTTTTAATTAGCTAAGAATGCGCCAGTTTTACACAATCTATTATATTATTATTTTGATGTATGTTTTGACATTTCTTAATATTGTAACTTTTGTGCCAATAAACATTTGTGTTGATATATAATATGCATAGTGTTATTTTTCCTTATATCCAACACGTTCACATAATGCCTTATTAGATATTGCAATAATCTACATTTGAGACACTATAATCTTTTGTATCTCGCATAATAGATAAAGCCACTTTTCTAATTTCTTATCTAACATAAACATATCAAAAAAACTCTTATCCGAGCATATGATTATAGAAAAGTCATTTGTTCAAGATATATATACCCAAACAGCACAGCAAGGTCCATTGGACATCCAATGGATATCCACTGGACTAACGCATTTGAAATTATGGACATCCATTGGATGTCCAGCAGACAAACAATGGACACTCAATGGACATACAATGGATGTCCAGTGGAGACAGTTTGCCACATAAAACGGACGTCCAAAACATGTCCATATGTGGACCAAAACTGGACATTAAAAAACAAATTTCTTCCGTAAATACACATTAAAAATAATAATGAGTATCTAGTTTAAAAAAAATTATAATCAACATAATTAAGGAAAAATTAATTTATTCTCGCGTTGAAAACGTGGAATCTTATAGTAATTTGTATTTAAATAAATAAATAAACTACCTTTCGAAAGCGGGAGTAATTTAATTTTTCCTTAATTATGTTGGATTATAATTTTTTTTAAATTAGATACTCATTTTTATTTTTAATGTGTATTATTGGCTGGGGGGGATTAGCTAACATTCATCTTAAGCCTATCGTAGTAGCTCAGAAAACAATATTAAAAATTATACTAAACAAACCAGTACTTTCTCCATCTGAATCATCTGATGAACTATTTTTAGAAGCCAATGTATTACATCCGAGATTGCTTTACTTTAACGCCATTTTAGTAACTTCATACAAATTAAAAAACATATCATCAAATGAACATATTTATAATACAAGATACAATGCAAGCCAACCCTATTTTGTGCCTAGACCAGTGGCGGCGCCAGTTTTTTTTTTTCGGTTGGGCGACACCCGGCAGAAAAATTTGGAGGGTGGGCAGCAAAAAAAGATGTGTACATGGGGCAAGAGCTGCAGGGGGTGCGGGGGGCGGCAGCCCCCCGTAAAGCGCCGCAGGCGAAAATTTTTCATGATTTTCAAGGTCATTGTGTTTTACAAGTGCCTCAAAATTTGTATTAAACTTGATATTAATTTAAATATTTTCAAAATTGCTCTATTATTTCCCTTTTTCATTTGACTTGCAATTGATTGGTTAAAATTTTTGAAATCCTTGAAAAAAGTTCGACACGGTCCGGCTCGCTACTAACCATTTAAAAAATGTCTAGTTTTTGATATTTATTTTTGGCACATAAAAATATGCATTTAAAAAATCAAGGAAAAAATTAAAGTCGTAAGAAAGCAAACCTAATTTTTATAAGTACCTATTATAGTGGTTACATAAATCCTAAATCTCGCCCCAAACATAACAACTTAAGATAACTTAAAAAATTGCGACCGCACGTGTTAATTTTTTAATGTAGTGCCGACGACTGGGCGGTGTTTATTTTGATTTCCACATACAAAGGCCTTCCGATCGACGGGAAGCGGCTTAAAACAAAGGGGCCGTATTGGTATCGCCCAAAGTTTACTGTAAACTTTGGTATCGCGTACCGAAAATGCAATAAATAAGATAGGAAAATATAAGTAAAATATAGATTATGGATATTTTATTAATTCGTTTATAGTAGGTATAGAACAAAATAACAGTTCTTTTTTAATAGTTTAGGTATAATTATTATTATATAAGAACTACATAATATTGAAAGCGATGGTTTATATTTTTTTAATTTCATATTTCATCTACTGGGTTTTCTATATTTTTTTATTCAAATGCTCGATTTAGCAGGTTGGGCGAACGGTTGGGCGAGAACAATTTAGGTTGGGCGCTCGCCCAACCGCGCCCACCCCTGGCGCCGCCACTGGCCTAGACCTAACAAACTAGCATTTCAGAGAAGCTATATGTACATTGCACCTAAATTAGCAACTCTATTACCTCCCAGTCTCAGAAACATACACAACTTAAATTTATTCAAAAAAAAAATAAAATTATGGCTTACCACAAATAAAACAATTTTTGACAATTTTCCATATCTAGTAGATTCAAAATAATAAGGGTGATAAAAACAAAAAATAAAAATAACAATAAAAAAATATATTAAAATAAGAAAAAATAAATAAATAAATACATACTCACATAGGTGTATTTAGCTGTATAGGTCTGCTAGTAGTAAGATAATATATGTGGTGTGTGTGATAGTGGTATGAATGATTTAATGTATACGCACACGCAACCTTCTAGGTTATTGTGCAATTTTTGTTGTCTCTCTGTTACGCATATAAATTTAAAATTAAAATAATTTATTGTTAAAAAAAAAAAAAAATTGTAAATCTTAATTACTGAATTGTATTATTGTATAAAATTTGAACCTATTCTACGTAATAAATATTATTATTATTATTATTATTATTATTTACGGAAGAAATTTGTTTTTTAATGTCTAGTTTTGGTCCACATATGGACAAGTTATGTCCTGCTTATAGTAATTTGTATTTAATTTCGTGTATTTTTCTATGTTTTCACTGGTGGAGCATAAAAAAAATCACAAAAAAACTAAATATAAACAAAAATTTTTTTTCTCAATTTTTTACGTTGGAATTTTTTTTTTAAATTAGATTCATTTTTATTTTTGTGTAGTATTTACGAAAGAAAAATTTACATTGTGCATTTTGGAGAAACAAAACTTCTTAAATACAGAACGCACATTCATTTCATTATGGATATACGTAAACGTATATAGGTACTTACCTTTTAATTTAGTTTTAATGCTGGATACTTTATTATTGCATATACCTACCTACTTGTAGCACAACATTGTAGGTGTAATTAATAATTACTCTGGCATATATTAACCAAATCCAAAACATTTTAATTCTGATTTTGCTTTCTATATTTCATTATTTTAAGACAAATTCTAAGCAACCTAAATTTTTTTATAAATGCTTAAATTTGATTTGGAATTAAACTAATAAACGCATAATATAACCTACCGAGCACAAAAGATTTTACTTTTTAGGCTTAAGTAACGCAATTTTAACGTTTATTAAAAATACGTACATTTACAATCAATAATTTACTTTCAATAAAATAGGAATATATATATATAACTTAAAAAGAAAAAACTAATAAGGGGAGACCTGAAGGGTAATAATTGAAATAAAATGTATGATTCAGTATAAAGAAAAATATATTTTTTATATATACATACTAGTTTATATAATTTATCTTTTCTTTTCCTGGCCCTTCGTAACTATTTTCTTATGCCGTCTTCTACTCTTCTTTATTTTGCTGTCAAAAATTGCTGAAGCCCCTGAATAAAAATAAGGAATTAGAAATCGTAAATATATTATATTCATGATCGATATTTAAATTTCCCGCGGTTGTATGTCCACGTGTCAAAATTAAATTATAATTATTACCGATACAGGCAAATAAAGATAGACATGTACTTGAAGAACTAGGAAGTGCCTGTTTTGGATTTATTTATAACTCCGGCGCGGCGTAGCATAATTATTATTCATGACCATGTCTGAATTTAACCTAATTATTTTGTAATTTTTCATCGACACTGGACATTTTGCGGTTATTTAAAAAAAGAATATAATATAATTATCAAAATGTTTTTTCAAAATATAATCGTTCCTTGTATCTATATATTATATTTACACTATACTGTACAAAACAGAACTTTACAAAACAAAAACACATTATCACAAAACATCACATTATAATAATATGGCATGACAGACATGACAGTAGTGAGCATGGGGGTCTAACTAATATCCGACTATTAAGATACAAGCAGCTCATTGGCTGCCAGGCTGGTTAAAAGGCTATTTTCAATTTCCCGGGTAAAGGTTTGGTGTTTTTTGTGTTAAATTAAATTTCTCAACCTGGGCCCTGGCAGAAATGACATTTGTCGTTGTTTTGTTACAAAGTGGTTAGCTTGGCTTGGCTCACGATGGTAAGTAAAAAGAAATTATTTAGATATTTACCTAAATTGTTTTTTTCTTTTTCAATCATTTATTTATTCAAAAAATATCGTGTTACAAATACATTAATTTTAGCGTCAATGATCTGATATTTAATGTAAAACAATTATTATATCGCCACATTGTCATGTAATTGATTGAAAACCTAATTAATGTATAATTTTAGATCACAACGAATTAGAATGAGTTATTGTTAATAATGTTTAACTTGCTGCGAAAATTGACCTAGGAAATTCACAAGATGACTGGCAATGGATGAATGGCGATGAGAAAAACCGGTGTCTACAATACTATAATACCTTTGTGTAGTGAAGCAACTAGGCAACCTTATGCTGCTGGTTACATTCTGATGAAAATTAGTTTTGCTGATTGTACTACCCTTGTATATGATGTGTACTACGTTTGTTCATCGGTGCTCAAAAATATTTATATACTCAGTTCGGGGTATTCGACCACCAAAACAGACTGAATTGTGTTGTGTTTTAGAGTTAATTGGTACATGGTGATTGTATGCAGCAATCTTAGTATTAGTTGTAGTTTTTCCGAATACCCGTTTACACAGAGTATATTGTATGCGTAATGTTAGAAAAAGTGATAAATCATAAATTAATCAATTATAACTTTAATTCATCAGTGAGTAGAATTGTTTTCATTGTAAAATTATTTGTATTTTTGTATAATATAAATGTTTGTTTAATAGAAATTTTGTTTTATTCTTGCGAGTTTCTTATCTCCTGTTAAATTTACTCAATAGATAATTTCCCGGAGTACAATTACATACAAAATTGTCTCCGTGGGATTTATTTATTGAGTAAATTTAGCGGGTAAAAAAACTGGAAATTTATTGTAGTAAATAAACGTTTAAAGAGCCCGCCTAAAGTTTAGTTCTTGTCAGGGTCACCCGCGCCGTATTGTCGCATGCTTGTCACAGATGATTCCATGTAGAAGTACGGTTTTAAGCATAGACATAGGATATATAGACTAAGTGACAGTGCTTAGTAGTATCCGAGACATATCCAAGACATATTTATTATGCTGATCTCTTTCTACTATTATTACCTCAGGCTAGCGTTATCTCTCTCTCTTGTCTCGACGATCAAAGTGGGAGAAATACAAATTTATTACATGGAACGGATTTGCCACAATGTTATAACAGGGGCGGATCAAAGAATTTTCGAGCCCGAGGCGATAAACATTTTCGGACCTCTTTAAAAAAAAGAACATAGAAAATAAACATTTAATAACAAATAAATGTTACCGTGTACAAAATCTTCTATAAAAAGAGAAAAATCTAACAATATAAGCAACATAAACTCTCATATCTCAATGTCATACTGCTCTTCGATGCAGCCTTAAGTTTTTTTTGTGGCAAATATTATATATTCATATACCCTTATTTTGGGGATAATGCCAACGTTAAAAAAGTAAAGAAATAATAAAAATGATTCAAGGTATATAGTGTTTTTTTTGGGGCAAACTGTTGAAGTTTGCCTAATACTACACTATCGATCTGATCTACTGTATGTTTTTAGCGTTGGCATTATCTCCAAAATAAAGGTATATTAGTAATTGGTATTATATATGATGGGTGTCCGGAGACTCCGAGTACTATGAGTCTAGTCTAAGGTTTTGCTTATGGGCTCAAGCATCTGGCACAACGGTGTTTGATTCTCTGACCCGGTCGTTCATTTCTTTCCATTTTTTTCATTTAATATCAGACATGCCATCAATATGTTCAAAGGATATTTTAAGGCACTTCAACATGCTTCTTTCAAGTTTTGAGGGGCAATTGAAAAAATATAATTATAACAGTTATTTTATTGGTTTAATGTAAAAGTAATATTAACAATAAATTAATACAAGAGAACATGCATTTTGTACATATGTAGTAAAAACAATAATACTGGCATACATTAATAGTTATTTATGTATCAAGGCATTAAAGTTCATCTTTTTATCATGAATGTGGAGCTTAGTTGCCGCCGAGGCCCGTAAGGCCGAGGCAAATAATCCACATGAGTGATAAAAAGGAATTTTAATGCTGAGGTGCATATTACATTTTTTTTTAAATCCAGAAACTCTAAAATTAAGATTAATTATACTCTGTCTGATGAGAGATTGCAGTGGTGGGCGTGGCTTGGGCGGAGAGCGGTTTACTCAGCTATCAAAATTTTTATAAAGCGTGGCAATGAAATTCAAATTATTTTAACTGCCGCAGTTTAAGTCTCAACTTGTACGTGCTGCACCATTGTTGAGGGGCTCCTATTGGATATATTATTCATCTATTTGCTAAAAGTTAAAGGAAATACTACGATACCTTTTATATTATTTGTAATTGATAATTCGTAATGTTAAATTTAGGATAATACACGTTTATTACTTAATAGTCATAAGTTTGACAGTCGATACACTCAAACCTCAATATCCTGTCAACTCGTATTTGTAAACGCCGTTGTAAACTTACCTGACTCTGTAACCAATAAGATCAAAGCGCGCGTTTTTGTCGTCCCTTCCACCACTGCAATCTCTCATCAGACAGACTTTAAGTCTGTTTTTTAAATAATATTCAGTGACGTTAAGAAATGTCATAATTATTTTAAAATTTTATGTGACATTAGGAAATGTCATAATTATTTTTGAATGTCAAATCGGAATAATTTTTTGTAGAAGAACTATTATTTTTAGCAATTATAATAGTGACAATACAATACTAAATTTAAAAAACTGTATTTATTTACCTTTTATTACAAGACAATTATTATCACAAGCAATAAAAAATTAATCTTTACGTTTATCTGTCACCTTTCCGCCAACTACATAAATCATACCATAATGCATTACTTTAATGACTATTTCTATCACTTTAATGACGATTTGATTTTGAGGTACTTTAATGCCGATTTAAAAAAAATATACTTATTTAGTCTGTTACTGGTTTTTATACAAAATCAAGTGAGTGTATTTCTGTCTTATATTTGGGCCACTTTTCTCAGACATTAGTCGTCCTTCATAATGTAGCCTTACACTTAAGTAGACTTTTGTAATTAATTTAATTAGTTGAAACCTATGGTCTTCCAAAATATCCTGACCTTTAATGTGGTTCAGCATAATTATGTTATCAAAAAAATTATTTTGCCCCCTTAATAATTTATGAAATAATATATTTACTATATTCCTCTTTGTACGGAGAATACATTTATTTTCACGAATAATTCTTTCTAAACTAAGGCATATATTTGTAACGTTCTCACTGGGAACATATAAACCTCCACGCTGCTTTGTGCGTAACAAAACTGACTTGCTCTCCTCCTCACCTGCAATCACTTGCTTTTGACAAATGTCACATGTAATTTTTTCCTTTACCCGCCGAACCACAAAACCCCCTATGTATTCTACAACATTATCTATATAATTTGACATTTTCACCATATTTTCAAGATAATCATGGTCATTTTGGATAACATTCAGTATGGAATCTTCATCTCCATCATCCAAAATGACATCGTTAGTCTTACATAAGCTGCCAGCACCTACATGTAAACTAGTAGTAGCATCCAATATGCTACAATTTCCGGATTTGGCAGCGGATACTTGGTGCCTCACCAACATTTTTTTGTACGCCGTCTTAAATTGGAGCGCAGATGGATTGTTATTCCATCCACCACGTCTCCTTACAGCACTAAAAAAGGTTTCCAAGTGATCTTGGCTCATTTTGTATGTTAAAATAAATGTCATATATTTATTTTTCATCAATTCATCGTATACGTTAAGCACACTGGTTAAGCTAACAGTCCCAAAAAACCAATTTTTCTGTTTGACTCAATAATTAATCTCCCCGAGGAATCCCTTATTTTACATAAATAATCAATGAAATTATTAATTTTGTCTTTAAAAAACTCGTAATTTTGAGAACAAATTGCTCTATTAAAAAGAGTTTTAGAATATATATTCCTCGAATTTAACACGTCAAAAATGTCATTAATTCTCCTTGTGGGCCACATAGTGGAGTCATAATCACTTACAAGAAAATGGTTAGAGCATACTTTTAGGGATCGTTTAAATTCAGTATCATCTATATAGCATGCTTTCATCCATGATCTACGAAGTTCCAGATCTGCAGGAAACCTAAAATGATTCAATTCGTTAAGTGTTAATGTCATATATTAAAATATTTAATTTAATCCATTGCTTAAATTGTACCTATCAAAAAAATCGAAAACACGTAAACTAGTGGTAACGAATTGTAGGTTAGATTGGTGCCACACGTGTATTTATTATTTATCTGCCTACCTGTACTATTTTATAATTTAAAGAAATGTTACTTACGCATGGAACGTTAAATTGCTATTATTTTTATATGTCGCATCACAAACACAACACCGAGTCATAACGAAAATTACAATAAACTCTACCAGGATACACAATCACAATGAATAATGAACTGGTAATGTTATGATGGCCAATGCGTTCACGCAGACACACGTTACAATTTTTCTGCGCATGTGCGACAGCCTGAAAACGAGAGAGAGATAGGTAAATACGCTGCAAATGGTATGAAAAGAGATGAACCGAAAACGGCATGTTGCAGGTCTTCCGGACGTAATCTGAGTTAGATTCATATGGTGTATTGGTGTCTATATATCCTATGTCTATGGTTTTAAGATTTCTTCCTTTATATATTCTGTGGTAGTGAGTAGTGTTGTAGATGGCCGCATTAATGTCGCATATCGGGTAGCGCTGGCTTCGAGCCGATTTATAACGAGTAATAACAAACATGCGCGCAAATTTAAATTAAATTGAAATCATCTTTGAATTATTACAATAATTGCAATAATGGGAAGTACTGATTTCTGAATCATATTGTAATATATACTTACGTATGTTTTAAAGCTCAATTTTAGGTTGACTTTATTACTATATAAAAATAAAATTTCGGTTACTTGCAATCCTTTATAAATTATTCAATAAAATAAACTGGTGCACAATTGAAGTGGATATTAGAAAAATATGGACCAAATTTGAATGTCTATATTTTTGGAACGGGTTGGTTAATCTTGATACGATTTTTTGTGACCATTAGCAAAATTCATTGACTGTCAACTGTCTCAAATAGATTTTTAAATTGTGGTTGTTTCTTTTATCCACAGGGTGATTAACCAGACCCTTACATTTTCGTTAAATTTCATCGTTCTCCCAATTTCCTAAAAAAATTTTTTTTAACACATTAATTATGATTTACAGGCAATTCTGAAAGACCAATTTGAAATTATTTTTGATAGCTCTGTTATTTTCAGAGATACCATTTGTTATAGGAAAAATTGCGATTTTTTTACATTTTAGTTTACAGTATTTTAATACGATAGTCAATTACAATTGTTTCTTCGATATTCAACGCTCCCAGGGTGCCCTTTTCGAATGCAAGGCGAGCAAATTAATTTGGGTATAAGGAAATGAACCAACATAAAAATAAATAATTTAAACTTTTTGGTATTTTTACAAATTGGCGTTTCTTATATTCGACACTACCAAAAATCTGAAAATGAGCTTTTATCAATTTTGATAGAAAATTTTGGAATCTTGGACAATACTGCCGAAACGGTTTCAGAATTTTTGCGTCATCCCTATTATTAAAAGAGATACATTTTTTGGTAAATAAAAACGTATAATTTGCAATTGAGAAAACCTTGATTTACAAATTTGTTCGGATCTATGGCAGTCTGAGGTGATATATCGATATGAATAAGACGGGTCACTCTTTTTGGTCCATTGACGTACTGGAAACATTTTCTAAGGGGTCAAAAATGTGTTTTATTTCTAAATTTTTGCGGTGACACCACAGGTACTCGTAGGTGATAGTCCTTAACTCTTGATATACCCCTAATATTTTCAGCCCCCTCCTACTCATAGGCGTAGTGGGAAAAGTAAAAAAAAACAAATTTTTGAATTTGATTGTGATCAAGACGCCACCAAATGACCCTTTCAAAATTCGCCCATGGGATTTATGGAGGTTTATCCGTGTTTCATTTTTGTAGAAAAACATCTTTGCAGTTTTCATAATTCCAGTTTCCGTGGTCGCGAGTCTATTGTAGACTATGAAATGGGACATGGTGACCGACGGTTTGTTCTGCTCCAAACATATTTATTAATTGATATTTATAAATACACTGCTTTTAATTTATGATCTCTAATTCATTTTATTAAATTCTTTTTAAAAATCTAGCCGTCACTGGAAACAATTTCTTGTCATTTAATAAAATTCAATTTGACAGTGTTTTGAGATCAGTGTTTCGAGTTAAAAGTAAAACACAAAATACAAACAATAATTGTTTCATTGATTACATAATATCTTACATAAAATTACAATAAAGACTTGGTTTTGCCGTGTTGTTGTATTCCAACAATAATTACACAAATATTAATTTTTAAAGCAAAAAAAACTTATTGGTAACCCTATATGACTACATTTTATTAGGAGGTAAATGAATGATTGAAGTTTTTTCACATATTCCAGTTTATTCAGTTTGATGAATAAATTGAAATTTGTTAGAACATAAACTCCTGGACAAAATTAACGCACCACCATAAATTTGCAACAAATTTGATGCTACTTTTTTTCTGAACCTATGGTCCGATTTGAATGATATTTCTAACATTTCAGGTCCATTCCTTGATAATGTCATTGTCCTCATTATTTTTGATAAAAAGTTCATTTTACTTTTATACCGGGTGTAATAAAAATGTTGTGTTTTTTTCCGAAAATTTGTATCACCCTGTGGCGTATACTAGCAATCCTAACATATCGCAGTTGAAATTAAACTGTAGCCTCATCTTTCCTTAACATTTTCATTTCTGTTTCACTTCATTATCTCTGTTATTAGAGGAGATACACCCTTTTATAAATATACGTATACGTATACGTTCATTTTTATAAATGTTTTGCAAGTAGGCTATGGATCTCCTTTGACATTTCAATAAAATTTTGTTAACAAATGTTTTAGTTTGGAATTGTCAAATAGAGTCAGTCTTGCTGATTAAAATCTGTTCACAAATTGCTTATTAAGACCAGTTCGTTTTGCATACCAAGTTTTTTTGTTATCGTATTTGTCAGTTACGAGTATCGGCGGAGGAGGCAGTAAGAGCATTAACTTTGTTGGATGAGGGCCTACACGATATTAACATCACATTGTCCATCACCATCATTTCTATTGTTTTCTTTTTTTTTCTGTTTTCCTGTTTCATTCGCTTCATTCATGTAATTTTGACTTTATTCTTAATTTTAATATTGTGATTAAAGTAAGTTTAATTAAAAAGTGATTCGTTAATTTTGTTTTCATTTATCGATAAACATAAACATTACAGTCATTACATTGATTACATTAATTTATAAAAATGAACGTATACAAAAATAAAGTTTATTAAAACATGTTGAGTTATAGAAGGGTGTATCTCCTCTAATAACAGAGATAATGAAGTGAAACAAAAATGAAAATGTTAAGGAAAGATGAGGCTACAGTTTAATTTCAACTGTGATATGTTAGGATTGCTAGTATACGCCACAGGGTGATACAAATTTTCGGATAAAAAAACACAACATTTTTATTACACCCGGTATAAAAGTAAAATGAACTTTTTATCAAAAATAATGAGGACAATGACATTATCAAGGAATGGACCTGAAATGTTAGAAATATCATTCAAATCGGACCATAGGTTCAAAAAAAAAGTAGCATCAAATTTGTTGCAAATTTATGGTGGTGCGTTAATTTTGTCCAGGAGTTTATGTATTTACTAATATCTCGTAGGTCCTCCTCTGGCAGTTATAACCGCGAGACATCTCCTAGGCATACTTTCAATAAGGCTGTTTATAAAATTTTGAGGTATGGCCTCCCACTCTTCCCGAATAGCTACGACAAGTTGTTCCAATGTCTGCACTGGATTATTCCTAGAGCGAATCTTTAATTTTAAACGGGACCATACGTGCTCAATGGGATTTAAATCCGGTGACTTTGATGGCCACTCCATTCTCATAATTTGAAGTTGTTCTATGGCATCATTTACTATTCTTGCCCTATGGGGTCTAGCATTGTCATCTACGAGAATAAAGTTATCACCAAAGTTTCTAGCGAGGGGTGCGACTAACGGTCTGATACACCTATCCCTATAAATTTCACCATTTATAGACTGGTGACTGATGAACAAATCTGTTTTTTGATCAACAATCACTCCACCCCACACCGTAACTCCGCCACCACCAAATGCCTCTTGTGCAGCCATATTTTCCTCAAAATATCGTTCGCCCTGTCCTCGCCACACCAAAATTCGCCCATCAGATTTATACAGGTTTACACGTGTTTCATCTGTAAACAAACATCTTCTCCAGTTTTCATAATTCCAATGTGCATGGTGTTGAGCCCATTGCAGACGCATAGTTCTATGACGAGGGAGAAGCCTGGGACATGGTGCCCTACGTCTTGCTCTAAAAATATTAGTTGATGTTTACTTTCCATTACAGAAAGGAATTATAAGTAAATAAATATACGCTAACCATCATTGTTGTACATACCTTAGGTTATGCTCATAAAGAGTTCTTTTAATCGTCATATTCGAGACGACGATACCAGTGGCAGCTCTTAAATCCTCATTAAGTTTTCGAGCATGTTGTGTCCTACTTCGACGAACATTTCTCATTAACAATCGGTTTTCCCTCACGCCTATTTTTTTAACACGACCGCCACCATGCCGAAAGTTAACAATAACAGAGTCAGAAAATCGTTTGTGTGCTCTAGAAATGACACTCTGGGAAACACCGTATATATCTGCCACCTCTTTTTGGGTCATTCCCGTATTTAACAATCGAATGCAATTATTAAGTTCTTTTAAAGTGAGACGAGACATTTCTAATTGATATTTTCACGCAAAACTCAAAACACTGTCAAATTGAATTTTATTAAATGACAAGAAATTGTTTCCAGTGACGGCTAGATTTTTAAAAAGAATTTAATAAAATGAATTAGAGATCATAAATTAAAAGCAGTGTATTTATAAATATCAATTAATAAATATGTTTGGAGCAGAACAAACCGTCGGTCACCATGTCCCATTTCATAGTCTACAATAGACTCGCGACCACGGAAACTGGAATTATGAAAACTGCAAAGATGTTTTTCTACAAAAATGAAACACGGATAAACCTCCATAAATCCCATGGGCGAATTTTGAAAGGGTCATTTGGTGGCGTCTTGATCACAATCAAATTCAAAAATTTGTTTTTTTTTACTTTTCCCACTACGCCTATGAGTAGGAGGGGGCTGAAAATATTAGGGGTATATCAAGAGTTAAGGAATATCACCTACGAGTACCTGTGGTGTCACCGCAAAAATTTAGAAATAAAACACATTTTTGACCCCTTAGAAAATGTTTCCAGTACGTCAATGGACCAAAAAGAGTGACCCGTCTTATTCATATCGATATATCACCTCAGACTGCCATAGATCCGAACAAATTTGTAAATCAAGGTTTTCTCAATTGCAAATTATACGTTTTTATTTACCAAAAAATGTATCTCTTTTAATAATAGGGATGACGCAAAAATTCTGAAACCGTTTCGGCAGTATTGTCCAAGATTCCAAAATTTTCTATCAAAATTGATAAAAGCTCATTTTCAGATTTTTGGTAGTGTCGAATATAAGAAACGCCAATTTGTAAAAATACCAAAAAGTTTAAATTATTTATTTTTATGTTGGTTCATTTCCTTATACCCAAATTAATTTGCTCGCCTTGCATTCGAAAAGGGCACCCTGGGAGCGTTGAATATCGAAGAAACAATTGTAATTGACTATCGTATTAAAATACTGTAAACTAAAATGTAAAAAAATCGCAATTTTTCCTATAACAAATGGTATCTCTGAAAATAACAGAGCTATCAAAAATAATTTCAAATTGGTCTTTCAGAATTGCCTGTAAATCATAATTAATGTGTTAAAAAAAATCCCAAAATTT
Organism: Rhagium mordax; assembly: GCA_963680705.1. Lineage (NCBI taxonomy): Eukaryota > Metazoa > Arthropoda > Insecta > Coleoptera > Cerambycidae > Rhagium > Rhagium mordax. Next base: position 69,503,139 of record OY796656.1, on the reverse strand, counting down.
TTTTAGGAAATTGGGAGAACGATGAAATTTAACGAAAATGTAAGGGTCTGGTTAATCACCCTGTGGATAAAAGAAACAACCACAATTTAAAAATCTATTTGAGACAGTTGACAGTCAATGAATTTTGCTAATGGTCACAAAAAATCGTATCAAGATTAACCAACCCGTTCCAAAAATATAGACATTCAAATTTGGTCCATATTTTTCTAATATCCACTTCAATTGTGCACCAGTTTATATACCATATCTTATATTATATTGTCTTAACTCAACACAAATCTATGATTTTCTGTTTATTTAATGTCCAATAAAAATTAAATAACTTGATTTAAATATATGTAAAAATGTATTTGAGCACCTATCTAGAAATTTAATTTTAGGGAAGGCAAATGGATGTCCAGTGGATATCCATTTATGTAAGTCCAGTGGATGTCCAAAATATGTCCATGCTATACCATATCCAGAAATTTAAATTTACAATAAAAATTAAATAACTTGATTTAAATATATATGTAAAAATGTATTCGAGTACCTATCTATAGAAATTTAATTTTAGGGACGTTAAATGGATGTCCAGTGGATATCCATTTATGTAAGTCCAGTGGATGTTCAAAACATGTCCATGCTATACCATATCCAGAAATTTAAATTTATGGACATTAATTGGATATCCAATGGACAAGTAGTCCAATGGATGTCCAATTATGTAAATCCAATGGACTATGTGTCCATTGGACATCCATTTATGTAAGTCCAATGGATGTCCAAAAAATGTCCGTGGACATCTGGACCTATAATGGATATAAAATGGATGTCCAATGGATGTCGAGTGTTTATTGGGTAGGTACTATTCACATAATATGCGCAGCGGAAATACTCGTAGTAATTACAGGGGCTCGAAACAAAATTAAAAGTAAATATTTGGTCTAACCCAAATTAAAGGAGAACCCTTCCAAACATGGATATACTCATCTAGTTTATGGTTGCAAAAAAAGTTTTAATTAGTTTTTTTTATTTAATATGCATTATTGTGAATATTTACTGACAATTTTGAGCCTTTAATTATATAAAGACTATGTAGTGTTTTGAGAATATTTATACAAGTTGTTCCAAAACTATGCAGCTGTCAGTGGCGGCTATTCAGGTGAAGTAGGTGAAGTGCCTCTTCACCAAAAATATTCAATGTTATTTTTTTAATCGAAGATATTATCAAAATACATTTTCTTAATTACTAACGTAATATAATAATAATAAAGTATATTTGTATATTTAATTTATTAATATATTTATCATACGTTACACACATGTAAACGTTACGAAATATAAAAAGAATAAGACGTAGACCTGTACGTACAAACGTACATAGCCGACTTTGTTTGTGGTGAAGAGCGTCGAGTCAAAACCACTAAATCTGCATCAGCACAGTGCGTTGCCATGGCAACGGTTTCACAGAAGGGTCGAACTCCCCACTTTTTGCATGCACAAGTGAAGAGTTCAGTCATCATGTGGTAGTGTGCTTCGGGTTATCTCATAACTTGTCATAAGCTTATGCAATTTTGATTTCGCACACGCCGTTGGCATTATATGTGCATTGTGCATCGTACATTTTTATTATTTATATCTTAGTTTACGAATTTTTAAATGTTAACTTGATGTGTATTGTGTGTTTAAACATTAAACACAGTGTGTGTGTTGTGTGGTGGCAATAATGAATCCAATTAACGATATTGTTTGCAATTTGTTGGAAACACCATTCAGTCGTTGGAAGGACGAAGACAAACGAGACATTTTAAGTAACGGACGACCTACGGTTGTTCTGTCGATTCTTGCCAAAAAAGAATAAAAAAAAAGTGGCAAGTCTTATAATATTAATTTTAAATCTTCTTGGTTTTCGGAGTATAAATGGTTATGTACCAGTGACATTTTGCAAAAAATGTTTTGCAGGCCCTGCTTGCTCTTTTCTAATAAACACTTAGTTTGGAATAGGGATGGATTCACGGATTTATTAAATATTACGCGGGCGTTACATAAACATGTGGAGTACCACGACCAGATCTAAGTAAAACTTTAATTAATCAAGGTAAACAATCTCGTGGTTTCATTGATGCATGGTATGATAAATGCTCGGATAAATGCAATTGGTTAACTGGTAGTTTAACTTTAAAGAAATTATTTTGTTGGCCCTGTGTATTATTTTCAAATCGAGATGTTTGGTCAAAATCTGGATATGACGATCTTAAAAATTTATCTCGCGCAAAGAACAGGCATTAAAAAAGCCACGTTTATTAATGTCAATGTAGAATTTAATACAAATTTTGGGGTACTTGTAAAACACAATGACCTTGAAATTCCTGAAAAATTTATGGTTTATTCACAAAGTGACAAAGTGGATATGCAGTTGATATACGAGGAAAGTCGCAGAAATAGTCTGGCAGCCCGTGATTTATATGCAGAACGCTATCCACTAAGAAAATGTAGAACGGGAGCTGAGACAAGAGAGAGTAGTTCAAGAACACCACTTTGTCACTTTTTGAATAAACCATAATTTTTTAATACGCATCATAATAATACCTGATTCTCATAGATTTAAATATCATTTGAGCTGTCAAACTATTCATTTGTTTCTTTCGTTATATTTCAAAGGCACCCATTTGATAGAAATTCAGTGTTAAATATTATGAGTTTATTTTCATTTATATCTTGTTGAATGTAATTTTTATGTATTATAATATGAACAAATAATGAAGTGTTTGGTATCAAATTATCGGTAATGAAATGCTTTATTAAAATAACATAGTGAGTCACCATGGTGCCATTTTAAAAAAATGAGTTATTCGGGAAAAACGATTTCCGAAATGTTTAAGATCTTATAACACAAATGTCATCTTATAACACTAACAAACGAAAGTTAGTGTCATTTCCGGTGAAACCGGAAGCGACAGAAAGTGATAAAACGGTTGAAATAATGCATATTTAACCGTTATTTGACGTGTCCAAATTTGAAATTTATATCCCATAAAACAAAGAAGATATAAGGGTGAGCGTCATTTCGTGGTCACCCGGTATACCAGGTGGTCACGAGTCAATGTACGCCCCCAATTTTTTGGTTGTTTTTGAATTTAAAAATTTCGTTTTTGGTATACGTAAATAAGACAAAAGTGGGCTATTTTTAGACTATTAGGAACGAAAATATCACTTCCGGTTGAACCGGAAGTGACATCAACTTTTTTTTCTTAAATGGAATGACCATGTTTTGTTTGTGGTGTTTTATAAAACATGAAATTCTAATTGCAGCAGTTTTTTCGAATTTCAAAAATTCCAAAAAATAAGTGAGATACGAACGATTTTTTATTTTGTACAAAATGGGCGCGTCAGATGAATGCGATGTAAGAAAATTACTAAGTAGGCTATGAAAATTATTAGCAAGGTAGTAAGCTTGTCTGTAAACAATAAAATAGTTATTTAAATTACTGATAGATACGACTATTTTTAGGTTTTTCTCAAAAAACTGAATTTAATTTTCATTTTCATTTCCGTAGGGGTCCTATGGAAAATTTTTGAATGGGACCGTGCTATTTTTTTTTATTATTCGGATATAATGATTCATAAGCTTTACTTTTTTCGCCAATAATAATTTCTTAACGAGATCCTTTGTAATAATAAAAGTGTATTCAAAAGGTAAGCACAAATTTAACAAGAAATAATTTGAATGAACCTTTTAAAAACACTTTTATTATTACAAAGGATCTCGTTAAGAAATTATTATTGGCGAAAAAATTAAAGCTCGTGGCCACCCGGTATACAATATACATATGTGCGCGTTTATGTGTAAATTTTTATATGTCTTTCTAATCTTGTTGAAGTGTTTTTAAATGTTTTTTATATTACCTATTATTGTTTAAAAGCCGAGTTACTCAGTGGCGGCTCGTGGTGTTTAAAGCTGGTAGGGCAAAACGCTGTGCACACGGGGCAAGAGCTGCAGGGGGTGCGGGGTAGAATTTTCAAGGTCATTATGTTTTCAAGGTCATTATGTTTCAAAATTTATGTACTAAATTTGATATTTAAATATTTTCAAGATTGCTTTGTTTTTTCCACTTTCGTTTGACGCAACTGTTTTATTAAAATTTTTTAATCCTTTGAAAAAATTCTGTTACGTTATTCATTTTATTTATATATTTGTATACCTACCTACCTAGTTTTTTTTTAAATTTGAACAGTATAATAAAAATTCACTTTCAGTCCTTTGGTAATTTCATTAAAATAGAACTAGAACTAGGTACGATTTTTGATAACAAAAAAAAGTTTTATACCTATAAGTGGGTAGTGGTCGTAATACCTAGTTTCTTAAAACATACGTACAAAAAAAGGATCTACATACTACACTAATTTGTTTTAATGTCGAAAACCATGAAAATTGCACCATGCGATAGTAAGGGAACTAAACTAGAACCCCTTTCCTTTCTCTGCCTTCTAACGATAAGAGAAGCCGAGAATTTCCGGAGAGTCCCGAGGGCCGGCCCGTACATTCTAAAAGCTGGCGCGTCCCTCGCGCTGTTTTAAATTATAACAATACCTATGGGCTAAGAATTAATAATAAATGTTATGTTATTTATCGTTTCACACAGATTTAACATTTCCATATTTAAAGTTAGTAAGTATATTATCCATAATTTCGCATTTTGCATTAGTGATTACGCGTGTTGGCTAGATTTTTAGTTTCTTGAACGAAAACTTGCTTCCGCTTGATCGCGTCAACGGGCCGGCCCGGCGATTCAAGCTGAGGCAGAATAGGCACGCGACATACGCTTGGGATGGCACATCTAACATAAATGAAGTGAGCGTACTGCCTAGCTATTACGGACGTTTATGAAGAAGCATGGGCCAAGCCCAATGCATATAATAGCGGATAGAACGTATAATCACCGTACATTGTACGGTGGTATAATATTAAGCGGGATTTTAAATTTGGAAAGCGGGGGATATTAGGCATTATCTCGAATAGTTTCTAAACTCCATTTTTAATATTTTTCAACATTTCATTGTTCTATATATAAATAGAAAGCAAATGTACACCAATTTAAATCACAAAAAGAAAACAAAAAAAATATTTCCATAGAGTGCGAAACAGTTCTTAATATTTTTCTGGGTGGGCCCTGCCCAACCTGCCCACCCTGACCAGCCGCCACTGCTCTAGCAATAATTTTCCAGCAATAAACCAAATTTTATTTTTTTACGTAATTATTTTATTAAGAGTCGTGCCTATTTCATATTTTAGTATGAGATTTCTATTACCAAACTAAAGTTAGTGCCATTGTCACATTCGTTTTTCCGGGCGTCGGGGGCGGCACAGAACAAGTAACTTTTTTATTAATAATCGTGCACGTTTCATATTTTATTATGAGATTTCTATTACCGAACTAAAGTTAGCGCCATTGTCACATTCGTTTTTCCGGGCGTCGGGGGCGGCACAGAACAAGTAACTTTTTTATTAATAGTGCATATTTCACATTTTAGTACGACGTTTCTATTACTGAACCAAAGTCAGTACCATTTTCATATTCGTTTTTCCGGGCGTCGGACGCGGCACAGAACAAGTAACTTTTTTATTAATAATCGTGCATATTTCATATTTTAGTACGACGTTTCTATTACTGAGCCAAAGTCAGCACCATGAGACCTCCTTTTAACAAGGATCCCATGAGCGCGACAGCCTTTATAGTCGGGAGCGGGTGTGGGTCGGTTTGTGAAGTTGTAAAGATGTTATTTATCGGAAGGAAATAAGTAAACTATGGGCGCCAGACAATTTTTCAAAATTGACAAAATATCAAGGTAGACAAAATAAACAATAAGACGGTCCACTTAATATCGAACATACTTTAATCAAAAGATTAATAAAATAGCAATAATATATAGAAATATAATAACAAAATACTAATACTTAACGGTTAGTAGGTATATGACGCAACAAAGAATTTATTAATATAATTTACGAACAATACAAAAAAATATATAATATAATGCTACGCTAAACTATAATGGTTATCTGAATAGGCGTGAGTGATGTGTATAAATTAAATTGTCCCTTATTAGGTATCTTGGCCGTTATGCCAGTTGCCACAATATGGAACATAGATCATAGAATAATGAAATTATGAAACTTAATTCTGGCCAAAAAACATACTGAATACTAACCCTCAAAGTATATGTCAAAGTTGAACCAAATGGTCCAAATGCATGGTGTTAAAAAAATGTTCTATAAAATGCAATTATACTGCAGCAGCTGTAATTCAATTACCAACAGGAAGTCTTAAGTGCACTATTGAAGTTTACCTTACTAAGTATTTGTTATTTACCAGGTACGTAATAATAATAACTATAATAATATTTAATACAAGTCGAAAGACCCAATTAACAGCTGTTATTCGAGTTATAATGTTTGTACAGGGTGATATAAGTATGGCATTAACAATGAAATTCATATAGTAATAACTAGAATATTTCTCAATAATATTGTTACGAAAACGCTAGGTAAAAACATAAAAAACTTAACAGCAGTAGCAATTAATCGTCAATGGCGAAACTCCAAGTTCCTTACTGGTTATCTGTTTGTAGGGCCCCTGACGTCACAGGATCAGTACGATGAACAAAATTCAAAAAAAGTACTTACAGCCTCAGAGGAATTGTATAGGTATGTTTTCGGCAGTAATTCGAACCACAACGTTCACCTGGTTCATTCCTGACTAATGATATAGTATAACTTCACAGCGGTACATATGGCTCAGATGGTTCTGTACTCTGCGACTGGTCTCAAACTACCCAGGGAAAATCTAATAACCATCCATATCCTTACGGAAGCAACTATACAGACGCTAACCGAAGACACAGGTCGAGGGGTAAGTCACGACCCTAAATTTGTACACCTATTGCAGATTCCGGCAATAAACCATATTTTATTGCTGAATATCTGAAAATTGCCTAATTTCCAATATTATTGCCGTACTGCCGTTCCCATTGCCGTATTTCCGATATCATTGTCATATTGCCGATGCTATTACCGTATTACCGCCGCTATTGCCATATTGCCGATGCAATTGCCATGTTGCCGACAGTATTGCCATTACCATAAGTCCTTTAATAATGCTAATTTCTTTGTAGGATGAATGCATTTTAGTTCTTTCTTTATTTTTTTATTTATTGATCATAATAAATCGCTCATTAATCAAATGCGCCACAGACATATTAGGTGTAGGTAGGTATTCTTTAGACCACTAATCTCCGTAAATCTTAGCTCTATTAAGTGAATACTACCCTTAGGCCCGGTTTCACAATCTCTGGTTAACTACTAGTTGACGGTTAACTTGCATTCTATTTTCATAAATATTGATAAAATCATAATAGAAAACATTGAAACTGAAAGTTAACTCAGATACAAAGTATTTTACACTATAATTATTTCAAACAAGTATATGTAAGATAATTAAAATAAAAATGAATCCAAAAAGTAAAATATATTAAAAATTGGTAACAACATATGTGAACTTATTCTAATGAATGTTAAAACGCAACTACTCCCTTCTTGTGCCTCAGTTTCATTTCCCATTGCCATGATCCGCGCCGCCTTATCGTGAACGTGATGTGTTTATATCAACATTCTCTAAACATTTCTTACATTCGGCCATCCTGAAGTCCAGTCTGTCCTCAGACTACACCATCGTAATATGATCTGGCCAATAAAGGCCGCAACCTTCGGTTCGGGTAACACAACAATTAATTTAAGATATTAATAGGTCAGTTTTTAGGAGTGCACATCTCCAATTAGCTTGTGAGCGTACGCGGCGCTCTGCATTTTTAACATGTCAGCATCATGGAGTACTCGGCTCCAAATATTGTTCTATTATAACTAGACATTATTATAAACAAGGCCCGCAGCCTTCGTGATAACGTAATACTAAGTTCCAAACATGGCTTGTCTTGGTATGTGAGCGTACGCAACGCTACACATATTATTTGTTGTGTGAGTACTCAACTCCCTAGCGTAACATTCAATAATTCGAGTCCACACCGAAACATTGAGGTAATTACTATCTCTCTCACATTAGAGTACACAACTCTACCTTTAATTAATTCCTTTCTCGTTTACATTTAGAGTACGCAACTCTACCTCTAATTAATTCCTTTCTCGTTTACAGAGTACGCAACTCTACCTTTAAATTACATTCTTAAACACCTGTAGAGTACGCAACTCTACTTTTAAACAAAGTAAAATAATTTGAGCGTGACAAATGAAGCTTAACTTAACATCAGGTGCACACTATCACTATTCATTAATAACTCCTTCCCAAAGCTTTAATCTTTCGGCTACCATTACTGTAGTAGCCTTTTTCTATTGTTCCCTTAAATCTTGCACTTCATACCGATCATTAATTAACACCTTGGTGACTCGAAAAGGTCCTTCATACTTTGGTCTCAACTTGCGACTTAATCCGGTCGCCACTTCCCTTGTGATTTGCACCATCACTACGTCTCCTTGCTTAAACCGTGTAGCTTCTCGTCGTAATATTCCTTCTGCCTTTTCTATTCTTCCGTTATGTGTTTACTAATCTCATTGCGTAAGCTTGGTAGATCTAATCGTTTAGTTCGTTCTCAATTGCCTTTAGTAAAACCGACTCTGATGGGCAAGTTGAACGATACCCAATTAAAGATTCCATTGTCTTTGATCATTTCACGTAAAATGGTTTTTTTTTTTTCGGCATACGATATGATTGATAAACAATAGGCTCATCTGTTACACATTTTATGTCCATTGATACTGCATTTGTTTTACCTAAACTACTTGTTGTTGACAAGACAAGGTTACACAGTCGGCAAATTCATTTAGTAGCTTGAGACATTCACTCTTATAAGCGTCTTTTATCTTGCCGAAAACTATATTGTTTATTTTAAAAACATCACTCGCATAAACGCTGCCTATTTCCGGAGAGTCTTTATGTTTTAAGTCTGGCAAGGCTCGCAGAATTACACTGTCTTGTCGTTTTATTAGTAGAACGTGTCTCTGATTTAAAAAATCTCGCCCTACTATGATGTCATGCGGAGTTCTCCGTCAGCTAAAACAAAGGCATGAACTGTTGCTACAACATCCAATATATGAATGTTTATGTTGGCTTTTATATCGCTTATCGTGGTTGTACCCATAAAACTGCGTATTATGTTTTTCATACCGTGATCCAATTTCAAGTCTAATTTCTGTGCTACAGAGAGTTTGATAAGAGTGTTTGAACTTCCCGAGTCCAATAGGCATTTCACTTTTACGTTATTGATTCTTGCTGTCATAATAAACATATTTTTTATGGACACTAGATCTGCTTCGTCTACTTCTACCTTGTTTGTATCGACTATTTTCGGCACTTATCTGCCAAATGTCCTAATTTATGGCATTTCTTGCATTCCAAACGTGGTCTTGGACAATTATTCGCCAAATGTCCCACTTGTTTACAATTAAAGCAGGCAGTTGGAGAAACACAAGATCTTTGTTTCTCTGGCGTCGGCGGTCCCAGAATGCGTCCCGAGGGTCGGCTTTTATCGGTTTCGTCCATTGATTCGTATTGCCGTTTTCGCACTAATGCCGGTAGCGGTACTTGTCCCATTGCGCGCATTCTAGAATACATATCATCTGTGTCCACAAACCGCATCGAACTTAAGGTACGCGTCACATTGTCATCTTTAATCCCTCCAATGACCGCATCAATTAGGCACTCGTCACTAATATTGCACCTAAGTGCTTCCAATTTCTGCAGTTTTTGGAAACAATAATCACCAAGTGACTGGCCTGGACGAGCTTCATAGTTTGCTGCACGTTTCAGCAAATTAGAAAATCTAATTACAGTCTTAAATTTCTTTAGTAAAGTCTGTTTCATTTCTGTCCACATCACATTCATGCGATTTTGTCTTTCAAACCACTCTCGGGCGTGGCCGCGTAACCGTAGAACCGCTAGCCGCACCGTATCATTTTCATCCCAATTGTATCGATGCGCAATTTCGTCCACTTTTTTCACCCACTCCTCTATGCTGTCATTTTCATTATCGGGATCATAAACGGGTATTAGTTTTTCGTCTCCTACATGAGGCCTGGCATATATATTTACTTGTCCTTGAGAAACGTTTCTGCTCTCTACACTTGGAGATCCACTGACACTTGAATCGTCCCTCTGCGTCTGTTTTTCTCGAAAATCGTCATATTTTTGTCTCAATAACTTATATTTTCTCTTCCACTTGTTTTCCCTGTCCTCAGACGCGCGTTTTCTCGATGTAGATGTCCGCGACTCAGGTGTAAAACTTTTGGACACTGACCTGCGGTCTTTAGACGTAGATGGCTGGGGCTCGGGTGAATCCATTTTGGAAATATCCCACTTCTGACTTGTAAGATAATTAAAATAAAAATGAATCCAAAAAGTAAAATATATTAAAAATTGGTAACAACATATGTGAACTTATTCTAATGAATGTTAAAACGCAACTACTCCCTTCTTGTGCCTCAGTTTCATTTCCCATTGCCATGATCCGCGCCGCCTTATCGTGAACGTGATGTTTATATCAACATTCTCTAAACATTTCTTACATATATAAAATTTGAGAAATGGTAATTTTAAAAGTGATGGTCAAGCTAACCAGAGATTGTGAAACCGGGCCTTATAGTAATAGTGGAAGAGAAAGAAAAGGACAACTGAGATATACAAAGAAACTAGTGCAAAACATGCACCTATTTTTTAATTAAATTAATTTGACGTGAAATTAAAATACATCAAATCTGGTTTTACTGTGTGAAGAGAATTCGAGGGAGAATTTGTCTTACAAGTGCATGTGTACTTCCGTTTCGTGTTGTTTGTTCATGGCTTTTGTTTTTTTTGGTGGTTTTTTCTATTAGTATATTTATGAGTTCTTTGTGGCCCTCAGGTATTTTAAACAACGAAACATTTTTACTGTAAATACCGTAAAACATTTTCTTTTCATTTTCTTCCAAAAGCTAGGGTAAGTCCTCTTTGGAAAATCTTTCCATTTCTGCAATATTTGAATCATTCAGTTTTGGGAGACATGATAAAAAAGGTAGGTACGAAATTTAGATGTTACTTTTTATTTAGATTCTCAACCATGTCCAATATTCACTTTTGAAAAAACTGCTGAGAGGCGGCGTACTTGGGGCGTAGGTTAGGTATATTAATAAATATTTTTGAATCCGTTGACGTTATTAAATGTTTGACTTTAAAATTTGATATTTCAATCATTATTACAGAAAAATAATATACCTTTGATTTTGATAGGATTTGCCATTTTCGAGAAAATCCACTTTTAAATTTTGATTGCACTTCAGGCTTCAAGTAGTGTATCAGAATAATATGATAATAATTATAGTAGGTTTCAATTAATCAAATTTTTATCAATTTGTCATAATCGAAAAATCAAATTTTAAAGTTAAACTTTTAATAGCGCCAACAGATTCAAAAATATTTATTAATATACCTAACCTAAGCCCCAAACGCGCCGCCCCTGAGCAATTCTTTCAAAAATGAATGTTGAACACGGTTGAGAACCTGAATAAATAGTAACATCTAAATTTTGATGGGTCTACCTTTTTTGGATTCTGAGTTACAGCCTCGGTTACAGCATAAAAAAATTGATTCTCTTCATCTTTGGACGGTTATAACTCGTTATAACTTCTTTAATATGCAGTATTGACCAAATGTTTATAGATAATTTTCATTTATTTTTGCTCCCCTCTACACGCTCTAAGAGTTTGGCTGTATAATTTTGGAACACCCTGTATATGACATACCCAAAATTTCACCAGCCGCCACTGACGTGAAGATCACTCAAATGCATAATTTCGTTTTATTCCATTAGATGCACGTTTTTTTCAAACTTAATAAAAAGCGCACGCACATGTGCTCGCGGTACATTTATAAACTTATTAATTAATTCATTTTTTAATTTTATCAGAAATTTTCTCTTTAATTTTGTTTTCATTTCTTCTGCACTCTTTCTCCTGCTCATACACCTGTTATTTTTCCGATATGGGCATCAAAAAACAAATAACCATTATTTGTCTCTAAACAGAACACTGATATATAATTCAGAATTTCTTTGAGTTTAAAATAACTTATTAGGTAATGCAAATTTACAAATGCATGTTTTTTCTTTTTCATAGTAATTAAAAATCAAGTTAAAAATTATTTTGACTTGATTTAAAAAAAAAAAACAACGAATTTTAACATGTCAACTAGTGTGAAGTGTCCTATTGAGTAATAAATTATTCCAGTGCCTAAGAGGCGAAATTTAAAATTTTTGTAATTCTCGAATTTTACGTAACATCAACTTTATTTTTACAAGCTTTTATTTAACTTGCAATGTTTGTGTCAGTTTGTTTGTTTAGGTCAAATCTTGCTACTGAATTTTAAAATAGTTATCACCAACCGATTGAGCTGAAATTTTGCATACACGTTAAGTTTGGATGACAATGCATGTTTAGCTAAGTGACGTCACTCTAAATCCAATATGGCGGACGCCGCAAGATGGCGGACTAGTTATTTTTTATGCACCCCCATGATATGGGTATCAATTAAAAGGGTTTGCTGAGAAGAATACGAAATATAAAATGACGTCACACTAAATTCAATATGGCGGACGCCGCAAGATGGCGGACAAGATTTCTTATCTTCCATCATAATATGGGTATCAAATGAAACGGTTTGCTGAGAAGAATACGAAAAGAATACGAAAAAATAAAAAATAAATTAATAGTAAAAAAACATTTTTAAAAACAAGCTTTTATTTAAATGCTCTAAAAAGAAGAAAATAAACTTTAAATTAAATCAAACCAATCAATTTATTACATTATACAATTGATATGATATAAAAGCTTGTCGCGAGATTTGCCTGGGTAAATAAACAAGAATACAATATTAAACTCTCGCGACAAGCTTTTATATCATATCAATTGTATAATGTAATAAATTGATTGGTTTGATTTAATTTTAAGTTTATTTTCTTCTTTTTAGAGCATTTAAATAAAAGCTTGTTTTTAAAAATGTTTTTCTACTATTAATTTATTACCTACCTATTTATTAATTACGCAATAATAATAGCTAAGGGGTGAAATTTATCATTCATTTAATCTTATTATGTTCAAAGAGAAGAAGTACTTGGTACAGTAGATTACTTTACTTAAAGTCGAATTCATTTTTGTACCGCAGATAAAAAATTACCGACAAAGGACCACGTGCGGCGGGTTCTTTGAACGTTAAAGAGGCCGCGTTACTGCTTTCTAAATGCGGCATTTTTTCCCTGCTTTACAAATATGAAATGAACTATACCTGTAATCTAATTATTCTTTTCAAAATTGTAGCACTTAATTTCACTTACACGCAGCAGATCAAGTTACAATCGAATACGACCGAGAATATGACTATTTATTTCCACTTATTGCCGTCTGTTGCTGTTTAATGCCATTTAATGCTGCCTATTGTCCTTGTCATTGCCGACTACTTCCGTCTACTGTCGACTATTGCCGCCTATTGCCGTCTATTGCCGAGTATTTTTTAGATTCCACGGAAAATTTAAAGGTCATTTCATTAAAGGTTCCCTTTTTGTTTTTGTCTTTATCTTTGTCTTTGTCTTTGTCTTTGTCTTTGTCTTTGTCTTTGTCTTTGTCTTTGTCTTTGTCTTTGTCTTTGTCTTTGTCTTTGTCTTTGTCTTTGTCTTTGTCTTTGTTTTTGTTATTGTTATTAATAATAATTATTTGTTCATATTATAATACATTAAAATTACATTTAACAAGATGTAAATGCAAATTAACTCTCTTAATATTTAACACTGAATTTCTATCAAAGAGGTGCCTTTGAAATGTAACGAAAGAAACAAATGAATAGTTTGACAGCTTGATATCAAAATCGTATGTATTGATTAAATATTGAAGCAAGACCAAACATTTTTTTGGGATCACCGCCGCCTAGATGTACAATTAAATTTGCTCATAAAAATATCTGTCAATAATATTTTTATCTCGATAAGCCATAACTGTATCCTAAATGACCTCCTGAATCCAAAAATATAAAAACATACAGGGTGTTCCATTTAAAAAACGAAAGTTAGTATCATTTCCGGTGAAACCGGAAGCGACGGAAAGTGATAAAACGGTTGACATAATGCATATTTAACCGTTATTCGACATGCCCAAATTTGAAATTTATATCTTGTAAAACAAAGAAGATATAAGGGCGAGCGTCATTTCGTGGTCACCCGGTATATATCAACGTTTAATAACTAAACTAATTTGCTAAGGCTGTGTCAACGTTAGTTAACCATTCGTTATAACCAGTGATAGTGGGAGGGAACGACCGATATTCGATTAAGTCAACCAACCGCTGTCACCACATCTGATTTAACTCTTGGCCGTTGAATTCAACGCAGGTCGTGGCAAACCCTTAATATATCGAAGTCTCGAAATCGATAGATTAACGGCAACTGTCGACAATGAATGCTTCCTCGTATACAGGCTTCGCAACGTCCTGAACTAAAGATACAACACTAGCTAAACACTTTGCACAATACACAATTCACTTCTGACACCTGCCCAGACAGGTCTTGCTCGTTCACTCTTCTTTGGCTTCAGCCGAATGGTCAAACCGACGCAATTGCGAGGGTCGTTAGCTATGGGGTCAACACAGATACTAGACTATTACTAGAACGCAATAAGAAGACATGGATAATAAATAAAGGTATATATTAAACAATCATCATAGTACATATAGAGCCTCACCTAGCAAGGTCTGCCACCATAACCACGATACCCCCACAAGGGGTCAGCGACCGCGACGGCCGCGCTTAAAGACGAGTGATCGATTGCCGAAAGAGAATTATTACATGGACGTGACTGGCAATTTAGTGAGTGGGTTTTATAGATTTACTGTTAGAATTAGACTAAAAATTTAAGGTAATATTCTCCAAAAGGGGTATATGCCGTTAGACGTCTGTGGATATTTCAGAAAGGGGAAATCTCTTCGAATGCTATCTCACAAGGCGGTCACCTGGTAATAATGGGGAAGTGCCCCGGTACCCGTGCGTACCGCACTGAGGCTTATCCTGGCTTGATTTAATCAAAAATGGCGGATTTCCATTTTGCGAGATCATTGGGAGGTCTCCCACTATATATATGGAAATGACCCGAGACCACTTCATGTCGCCACGTGGCGTCGCAAATTCCGCAATTTCCAAATTTTATTCAGTTCCTAAAATTTCAAAATGGTGCTATCAGACACGATCCCGGTAGAGACGATGACCAATGGGTAGGCGAGGCCAGCTCAACCATCCCTGGAAGCCGTAGGTCACGGACTCACTAGGAATTCCAGAACGCGAGGGTAGAGTGAACCTATGGGTCCGTAGATCAGTGCGACCACGAAGGTGGATCAGTCTATGGTAGATCAGATCAAGAGCTACCGATCTACGGTAGATTCACTCTCGCGCCTTTGTGGAGTATTCCTGTGATCTGTTAGACCGGCTTATGAAGATGATTACCTGCGCTGTAATCATCATAATTAAAACCCCAGTCCGTCCATAGAGGATTCGGCACTGGCAGAGGATAATGCATATCCTTGGTCGTCTCTACATGCTGCATCGTGCCTGGATGCGTTCGTTCAAACATGAGATATGGGCCGAAAAAGATAAAGGGAATTTTGGAAACTGTACTGAAAATCGTCTTAAAAATTTTATAAAAAATCCTGATATGCATGGATTCACGCATATCAGGCAAAAATGAAGGAATTTTGGGTTTAGGAACTGACTTGAATTTCGACATATTTTTGATAAAAAAAATGGTGTACATGGAACAGATGTTCCACATACACCATTCAAGCCTTAGCTTGTGTGCTTATGTCTAATTGGGATCTTTTGCTTAAAACTACTTTCACAGCATCTCCTGGGTTCGATAACATATACAGGGTGGTTCACGTTGACCGCCTATTAGAAGTATCTCGAGAAAGAAAAAATATATCAATTTGAAATTTTGGTTATGGTCCTAAGTGGGTAGGATCTATTTAATGAATATATTTTCAAAATGGTGGCATTTTCGGTTATACCGGAAGTTGACCCTAACTTTGTTATTTTAAATGAGATGCCCCATTTTAAAATTTTTTTTAGATTCCACGGAAAATTTAAAGGTCATTTCATTAAAGGTTCCCTATGTCTAAAATGAATATTTTCTGAGATATTAATTTTTTTCCCAAAACATTGACGGAATAGTTGTATAATGTAAAAATAAATATCTCAGTAACAATTGTTGATAAGACGTTGAATTTTTTATTGAGGTAAGACAAGGTATTGGAACTATCCTTCATGTAATAAAATCTCAACTACAACGTTTCTAAAATTAACGATATCTATCGACCTCATAGAAACAGCAATAAGTAATTTTTTTTAAATAAATAATATAATACACCACATGTAATTACGACCCCCTTTATCCCAGAAGGTTCTAGAAGAGCCTTGTGCGGGAGGGACCTACACATTTAAAGACCAGGGACACACATCCAATATCCGTGTATAATAGAAAAATCCCTCTCACAGTATTTTCCATTGCCACGACCGGGATTCGAACCCGGGACTTTTGGGTGAGAGGCAGGTACGCTACCATCTCGACCATCAGTCATGGAACCATATCTAATTAAATACACCAATCGATAGCGAGAAAAATTGCGCATCTAAGCATGTATCATGTTCCTATACCCAAAATGTATGATTCTTTAGATATTTGCGATTTTCTAATTTGATCGATGAAAATTGAAGACTGCCGTTTTCTAAATAGTATGCTTTGACTTTGACTGTGGACGAAACAAAATACAACAAATTCAACAAATGTGACAGCTAATACGTAACTCGTGTTATTGTTTTGGGTTTATTGATGCCGGTAATTCAGGATACATTTTATTAAATGTTCTGCATGTTCTGCTAAATTATTATTCTGTCACATTGTCCATGAATGTAAAATAAATTAAAAATATCTGAGTTTGAGTAATTATTTGCCATTTTTTCTACAATAAGACAATACAGAATATTTATAATGAAAAACAATAACACGAGTTACGTATTAGCTGTCACATTTGTTGAATTTGTTGTATTTTGTTTCGTCCACAGTCAAAGTCAAAGCATA
Source organism: Rhagium mordax (assembly GCA_963680705.1). Lineage (NCBI taxonomy): Eukaryota > Metazoa > Arthropoda > Insecta > Coleoptera > Cerambycidae > Rhagium > Rhagium mordax. Next base: position 69,485,945 of record OY796656.1, on the reverse strand, counting down.
CTATTTAGAAAACGGCAGTCTTCAATTTTCATCGATCAAATTAGAAAATCGCAAATATCTAAAGAATCATACATTTTGGGTATAGGAACATGATACATGCTTAGATGCGCTATCGATTGGTGTATTTAATTATATGGTTCCATTTAAAAAAATGACTTATTGCTGTTTCTATGAGGTCGATAGATATCGTTAATTTTAGAAAATTTGCAGTTGAGATTTTGACAATTTTATTACATGATCCAATACCAATACCTTGTCTTACCTCAATAAAAAATTCAACATCTTATCATTAATTGTTACTGAGATATTGATTTTTACATTATAACTATTCCGCCAATATTTTTGGGAAAAAAATTTATATCTCAGAAAATATTCATTTTAGACATAGGGAACCTTTAATGAAATGACCTTTAAATTTTCCGTGGAATCTAAAAAAAAATTGAAAATGGGGGTATCTCATTTAAAATAACAAAGTTAGGGTCAACTTCCGGTATAACCGGAAATGCCACCATTTTCAAAATATATTCGTTAAATAGATCCTACCCACTTAGGACCATAACCAAAATTTCAAATTGATATCTTTTTTCTTTCTCGAGATACTTCTAATAGGCGGTCAACGTGAATCACCCTGTATATATTATCTTATCTCTAATACAAATCTACGATTTTCTGTTTATTTAATGTCCAATAAAAATTAAATAACTTGAATTAAATATTTGTAAAAATGTATTCGAGTACCTATCCAGAAATTTAATTTTAGGGACGTTAAATGGATGTCCACTGGATTTAAGTCCAGTGGATATCCAATATATGTCCATGCTATAGCATATTCCAGAAATTTAAATTTATGGACATTAATTTATCCAATGGACAGGTAGTCCAATGGATGTCCATTTATGTAAGTCCAATGGACTACATGTACAGTAGATATTCATTTATGTAAGTCCAGTGGATGTCCAAAATATATCCGTGGACATCTGGACCTATAATGGATATAAAATGGATGTCCAATATGGATGTCGAGTGTTTATTGGGATTCGATTCTACCAGTAATTTTGACTCCTCATTACTCAACTAATTACTAAGTTGGAAATAAGCCAATGATAATGATAGGCCATTAAGGCTATCGCCACAGAATTAATAACAATAATTCTTGCAGATGTTTTGTTTTTACAATTTGACAGAATATATGACCAGCTCCTATTTGTATGGATCGAATCGAATCGCGTCTGCGAATGAGTTCTCGCTCCATAATATCTATTCGCGACGGAAAAGATCATTTGTAGCAGAGCGGAGGTATTTTTAAGTGATATTTTGGTATGTTCTAGGCATATAAATAGTACGTTTTTATGAAGTATCCATTTCTCTAGCGATTTTACGTCCTGGGATATCCAGGTATTTTAATTTATCATCCCACATATCCCGCTTGTGCTGTGCACATGAATGGACATACACTACAAGTATATCGTAGGAATATACATGAAACAACATACGGCTGATCTTCACAAATGTATGTTGCGGGAATGTACATGGATCGGACATACATTACATGCACATTCTAGGTACATACATAGAACGATATACATCTGATATCCATAACGGTATGTTGTGGAAATGTACATGAAAGTGATATACATGACAAGTATATCTTAGGAATATACATAAAACGACATACGACTGATTTTCACAAATGTATGTTGTGGGAATGTAGGTACATGATTCGGACATACATTACATGTATATTGTAGGTACATACATAGAAAGATATACATCTGATCTTCATAATGGTATGTTGTAGGAATATACATGAGTGGGATATCCATAACATGTATATCGTAGGTATATACATGAATGGGACATACAGAACATGGATGTTGTAGGTATATACATATAAAGGATATCCATGAATGTATATTGTGGATATATACATCATATGTATATACTAATTTTTATTATAATATATTAAAATATTTTTTGAAAATTGTAGAAAATATATATTTTTGTTTTTTTTTTCTTTTGTAAGTAATGCTTAATATTACTATTTGGCGAGAAATATCGAATTTAATTTTACTTAATCTTGGAAACACGGTCTAGATACAACATACTCAAGAATGGCTGACAAGTTTTCTTTTAACTTAGTCATCCTTGAATATTGTAACCTTTAATTATTGATTATTCATGAATTATTAAGCAAATGTGAAATGAGTAAATATTTATTTATTATTATGTAAGCCGTACTTTACTCCATATGTAAAAATGTTATAAATAAATATTATTATTATTATTAAAAAAAAAAAAAAGAAATAAATAAAAAAGTTACTTGTTCTGTGCAGCCCCCGACGCCCGGAAAAATGAAGATGAATATGGCACTAAATTTAGTTCGGTAATAGAAATCTCATACTAAAATATGAAATAGGCACGATTATTAATAAAAAAGTTACTTGTTCTGTGCCGCCCCCGACGCCCGGAAAAACGAATGTAAAAATGGTGCTGACTTTGGCTCAGTAATGGAAACGTCGTACTAAAATATGGAATATGCACGATTATTAATAAAAAAGTTACTTGTTCTGTGCCGCCCCCGACGCCCGGAAAAACGACGATGAAAATGGCACTAACTTTAGTTCAGTAATAGAAATCTCATACTAAAATATGAAATATGCACGATTATTAATAAAAAAGTTACTTGTTCTGTGCCGCCCCCGACGCCAGGAAAAACGAATGTGATAATCAGACATATTCTGTAACTTTCAACAATTCGAATAGAAATTAACAGGTCAAGTAGAAATGGATACAAATCGTAATGTTTAACTTCTAACGCGTCTATGTCACGTTCACATTGGTATTTTGTAACTCGCATCGAATAGGCCACAAATCGGAAACCAGAACTTCTATTTGACGCGGTACGGCCACACCGGCAACCCCGCATTAGTCATGCGAATATGAACTTTAACAACCAACTGACGTTTGAATAGCGATGTTTATTTATTTGCAAATATATAACAGTTGTTGTGCAGATGTGAGTTTTGAAATTTCCAAAGAGGTAAAAGATACAGGAGGGAATATGAGACAAAACACGGCAAGACGGAAGTGGCCATTGTGGCTTCTTAAAATGGCGGCATCAGTGGCGTAGCGTTTGAAATAATATAATAAAATGCGTTTAATTTTAGAATAATGCGCATGTATTTAAAAAAAACAAATCTTCAACTACATAATTATAATAATACAAAATAAATGATCAAAATAGCTTAAACACCTAAAAGAAATAGTATTTCACATATAATTTTATTAAGACGGCGTTTTAAACAGGTATCCAACATAAAACTAAAAATCGCTTTCTAAATTTTTGTGTCTTATAACCGAAAACGAAAAGAAATAGCTTATTGTAAATTAAATGCAGATTTGCTAGCTTAACTTATCAATTCAAAATTCAGTACGACACGCCACTGAATACTTGACCTTGACAAAGTATAAAAATACTCACCGGTGGAAGGTAACCCCATATTTTCGGGCTGTATGCGAAACCCCACAAGCTACACAACTAACCATTATCACAGACTAATAATAATATACCATTATTTCAGTCCTTAACGAATAATGCACACAACAACGCATGAACTCCGCCATGAACCAAACAAAACTAACCTTCCGCAAAGTGGCTTATGAAAATGGCGACTTCCGTCTATTTGATTTTCAAGGATGGATATAGGAACTTTCCCTCCTGTATCTTTTACCTCTTTGGAAATTTCCAAGTTCAATTCGAGAAAAGGAATTAGGAATCGATGGATATTAAAAATAATAAATATATATATTATATATTCCATTTATTAAATATAACAATAAATAATAACGTTTCTATATGTTTTAATTTAAATAATTTCTTATTAATTGGTTTCTTATTCTTCGACCCACAGTCAGTAAGTTCCCATTTTGTGCCACTGAAACATATTTCATATTTTTATTTATTTAATTTTTTAATTTTAGTACAGAATTGCAAACTATCTTGTATACTAGTCACATTTACAACTTGTGAACACTCATTTTTGCAACGTATACTTAAGTAACTTTTATGAACATTTTACGTTAATTTACCTAACATCATCATGTTGTATATTGTCCTCAAGTCCATTTAAATCTAAATAATGATCGTCTGGTTCTATGTTTTGTTCAATTAGAATATTGTGTAAGACACAGCAAGAATATATTATTTGTGCTGCTTTTACTGGACCATAGTGTAGTACACGATGTTTTAGAAGGCAACGAAAACGCATTTTCAATACTCCATTAAAGTTTTACCCTTCGATCTCTTCTTCCAGTTCTTGTCCAATTAAAACACCGAGATGTATTTGTAAATCCATGGTTGTATTTTAAATATGAAGATTTAAGCACAAATAACAGAATACAAGCAAAAATAAATTTGTCTTGTTAGGTTAATTTAATTAACTGTCAAACAAACGCCAAAGAGCATGCGCGAAGGCAGATTCCGACATCCGAGTCATAACTTCGACAAGGCTTGCGTAGTCGAGGTCGATTTCTACTTGACATTTCACTCATAGAGGTTGAAAGCGCTTACAGAATACTAAATCGGATCATTTCGATTCGATTCGTCAACCTCTATTCGATTTCACTCATTTCTACTCGATTTGAAGTTACAGAATAGGACTGATTGGCACTAACTTTAGTTCGGTAATAGAAATCTCATACTAAAATATGAAATATGCACGATTATTAATAAAAAAGTTACTTGTTCTGTGCCGCCCCCGACGCCAGGAAAAACGAATGTGACAATGGCACTAACTTTAGTTCGGTAATAGAAATCTCACACTAAAATATGAAACATGCACGATTATTAATAAAAAAAGTTACTTGTTCTGTGCCGCCCCCGACGCCCGGAAAAACGAATATGAAAATGGTACTGACTTTGGTTCAGTAATAGAAACGTCGTACTAAAATATGAAATATGCACGATTATTAATAAAAAAGTTACTTGTTCTGTGCCGCCCCCGACGCCCGGAAAAACGAATGTGACAATGGCACTAACTTTAGTTCGGTAATAGAAATCTCATACTAAAATATGAAATAGGCACGACTCTTAATAACATAATTACGTAAAAAAATAAAATTTGGTTTATTGCTGGAAAATTATTGCTAGAGTAACTCGGCTATTTATTATAAATCAACTGTAACGCACGGACTGAATTTATAATTAATTCTTTCTAATAATTGACTATAATTTCTCTATCAAAATATTGAAATAATTCGCAAATTATTTCTAAGTCGAAAAGCAAATAATTAACGCAGTTTTATCTTTTACTTCAAGTACCGTAAATATGCCGAGTGCTTAATATTTACCTAAACAGAACTGGAACGTTTCGATCGTCGATATAGACTGATTTTTAAAATCAATTCCCGGATCCTACTAATGTCGGTGCGGCCGCAGCGCTTCTCTTCTCGCGCTGATAAAACGAATGTAGGTAGGGTCCCGTGGCATTGCCATTCAAGTCGATCTGGCTCATTTATTTATCAATTCCAAACGGAAATTGTTATTAACAATTTTAGTTCGGACTCCTGTATCGGCGGAATAGCTTCTACTCATTTTTCTGAGTATTATTGTGAAAGAAACGGAATTACTCACGTACGGATTAATTAAATAGAAAAATAAAACATGTTTAAATAAATTGAACAACTGTACAGGGTGTCCCAAATTGCTTGATTTTGGCTGGTTTTCCTATTTCCAGACCACGTAGAGAAAAACTGACATATGAGTCTAGAGCTCGATTTTTGTGAAACGCCGATTGGTGAAAACCACAGTTCGATATATCTAACCGTTTCCAAGATATCGGCAAAAATTGACATTTTACAGATTCCGAAAAACTGTCAACTTTTTTATTTTTGGATATTTTTTCAAACGGTAAAAACTTTCTATAGGCACTTTTTGACGTAGAATAAGATGCATTTGTCAAAAAAATATATCGCTTTTCGATTGTTTGATATCAAAGCTAACTTTGTTATTTCAAATGGAAACCATAGTTGGCTTTGACTTTAGAAAATATATATGCCAAGATATGTCTAGTCATCCTTGCTGCCAATATAACACATTTCTCTTTAAAAATGACATTTTTTAACGTTAAAAAAAGTTTTTCGGACTCTGTAAAATGTCAATTTTTGCCGATATCTCGGAAACGGTTAGAGATATCAAAATGTGGTTTTCACCAATCGGCGTTTCACAAAAATCGAGCTCTAGACTCATATGTCAGTTTTTCTCTACCTGGTCTGGAAATAGGAATACCAGCCAAAATCAAGCAATTTGGGACACCCTGTACACGGGCCGGTTTTATAAGACAGGTGATTACCTGAATACTTCCTGACATTACTCTACCCCTTTATACAGGGTGTACCCGAATTTAACTATAAATAAACAATAAATAAATTTATTAACTGTAACTTAACAGGACGCGGAATTCTAGGTTCAATAATTCGTATATTTTTACTAGACTGGTTATACAGGGTGAACTCAAAAATACTAGCGGATAAAATAATAATAGTAACGAGTAAATTATTCAACTACCAGCTGAATCTGTAGGCTTAAAAATTTGCTTCGTTACATCCCCCCCCCCCCCCCCCCCTTGGAGGAAAAAAAAGAATTTATTCTTTTTTTTATTCTAACTATCTACGGATTAAACTACCTAAACTCTACAATACTAAACTTACTCTTTAGCGGATACCTAAAAGAAAAATATTTGAACAAACCAAAAAAAAATCTTCTAGTCTTCGGACTTTTCTCTTGTCCAAAACAAACGGGATTCTTGGAACATCTTCTCTGGTGTGGTGCCATTACCACAAGCGGTGATGCGGACAAGGACAACCGCACAGGTGACACGGGTCGTCTCCTGGGGTTTATGTCGGCACGGACGGACGGATAGACGGACGGACAGATAGACGGACGGACCTTCTAGGGACTTTTCTTGTGAGATTGAGTCACCTTGATCGGTTGCGGGCGGTTTTGTACTCTGGCGACTTGATCCCGGCATTTTTATTTCTCGTCCGAAATTCCTGTGTGCTGGCATAAAACCAGTAGGTTCGTGACGTGAACTTTTTATGACGAAGTTTCGCTCAGAAAACTGGTGGTCCTATTTTCTTTGGTCGGCTTCGCTATACTGGGTGGTCATAGCTTTCAGAGTCTTATTTCCTCTGCTCGATCGTGGCAAGGGCTCCACGAGGTCCATGCTGACGGTTTCCCATGGCTGCCGGTTCGGAGACGGTTGCATTTTTCCGGGTGCCTGTTGCTGTGACGGTTTATAACGCTGGCAGGTCAGACAGTTCCGTACATACTTTGCAATTTCCCTAAACATACCGGGCCAATAATAACGGCGAGCTACTCTAGCTATGGTTTTCGAGATTCCCAGATGTCCTGCGGTAGGAGCATCGTGGTTCTCCTAAAGTATCTTCAGACGGAGCGGGCCAGGTACGCAGAGTTTCCATGGATCTGACGTACCGGGTTCGGACAGATCATTCGAATCCCAGAAGTGACGTTTCAGCTGATCGTCGCGGATGCAAAAATTCGGACAAGCTCCAGGGCTTTTCCTTACTTCCTCCCTCTTGCAGCGGTACCAATTACATGTTGATACCTCCTCTGACGGGCACAGGTCCTCTGTGTCCGGTACGGATGAGGTTACCAGAAGTGGTTGCCTTGACAGGGCGTCTGCCACTCGGTTGAGTGCGCCCTTCCTGTACTGGATTTCGAAGTCATACTGCTGAAGGAATATACTCCACCTGGCCAGGCGGCCAGTCGGACTCTTAATGGAGTGAAACCAACGGAGGGACTGGTGGTCGGTGATGCCTGTGAAACGGTAACCTTCTAAATACGGCCTCATCTTTTCCACGCCCCATACAATGGCTAAACATTCCTTTTCAGTAACAGAGTAATTCTTTTCGGCAGGGGTCAAGGTACGACTTTCATATGCAATTACTCTTTCGGCCCCTTCGTGCTTTTGCGTGAGAGCAATTCCAAGTCCGGTATCAGATGCATCTATCTGAAGGCTGAATGGCTGACCAAAATCAGGACAGGTCAGTACGGGTGCCTCTGTCAGACAGGCTTTCAGTTTCTGAAACGCATCCTCTTGCTCTTCTTTCCAGCTCCAGCGCTGCTTTTTCTTCAGCAGACTGGTTAACGGCGCTACTATTTGAGAGAAGCCAGGTACAAAACGGCGATACCACGAAGCCATGCCCAAGAAGCGTCGAACTTCACGGACAGATTGGGGCCGGGAATTTTTGGATCGACTCCACCTTATCTGGATCGGTCTTTATTCCCTCGGCCGTAACCATGTGGCCTAAATACTTTAAGAATTTCCGGCAGAACTGACATTTATCTGGATTTAACTGGAAGTTGGCGGCTCTCAGTCGACGAAATACCTCCTTCAGGTTTCGTAAATGCTCCTCGAAGGTTTCTCTCAAAACTATGATATCGTCTAAATAGGCGAATGCATACGGTTCCAACTCTGGACCAACGATGCTGTCTAGCAGTCGTTGAAAAGTGGCTGGTGCAGAATGCAAGCCAAATGGCATCACCCTAAACTGGTACAACCCTCGACCGGGTACAGTGAAGGCAGTAATCGGTTTACTGTCTGTTGTCAGGGGTATCTGCCAATATCCTTGCTTCAGATCTATGCTAGATAAGTAACGTGCTCTTCGTAGTTTATCTAGTATAGCGTTGATATACGGTAACGGATATGCGTCCTTACGTGGGTTCCGAGGACGGTAACGTTGTTTGATCGGTTCGGTATGGAGTAGCCGTATTTCGTGTTGTACCTGCTGAGTGGTTCCACGGATTTATTTGAAACTGGGAAGCTCGTAGTCCAGGAAACGCTGGAGCTTGGCTTCTTCCTCCACGGTCAGGGTAGGTGTCAGACCTCCCAATGGACTGCAAGCCTGGTGTGGCAAGCGTCTGGATACCACTTGACTGTTCAGGTATACGGTGGCAGTCAACATGTCTATTAGACGGGTCAATATACCATCAGACGTAGGACAAATTCCAACAAAAGGTTTGTGAACGGTTTTTGTCATTACTAGGTGTACTGATCGACAGAAAAAAAGTCTACCGAAATCTGATAACCGGAAGTGGGTTATTTTCAAGATGGCCGCCGCTAATCATGAAAATCGGCAAAACTCCTGTAACTTTGTTATTTTTAAGCGTAAAAAAATTATTTTTCTATCAAACGTACGGTTTTTATGGTCAAGGAATTCATTTCAACCAATAAATTTGGTCCACGGGGTCAAAAACGGGGGCCACTTTGGATCTGATGGATGTTTTTTGTATGATGACGTTTTTTGTAATTTGTCGTTTACAACCAAAAATTTGATGTTATTTATTGTTTTCTTTTGTTGCAGGTTTGAAACATGAGTGCTAATTCAAGTTACTCAGAACAATTGTCCTATCTGCAAAGACAGTTTGACAGACGGAGCAGTGATTCAAGTTCAGCAGAAGGGTGCTGATGGCATAAATTCAGCAAGTTGTTGTTGTCACTGCTGGCTGTAACGTACACGTGCAATGTCGGAAACGTTATGTAAATAAAAAAGACATTCAATTGAAGAAACGTGATACCAGTAAACTCGAACCGAGGAAAAGTCAACGTGTGTCTGCCGGGCCTTTTAGGAGTAAACGTGATTGCCTTTCTGTGGAACACTTGTTCCCTTGAAGGTTCTGACTACAGCTACGTAAGGTCAATCGCATTTGCCAGGACCATCAAGGAATGCTGTGAAAGTCGTTCAGATGACTGGTCATTGAAAGTAAAGGGAAGGATTGAGTACTATGGCGGAGATCTTCATGCAGCTGACTGCATATATCATCATGTATGTAGTGTGAATTTTCGCACCAGATATGATTTGCCACGTCAATTTCGGGATGATTCATCTTGTTCTGAGGAAAAGCGTAGAAAATGTGGGCGTCCTAAAGATGCTGCCCAAGAACAAGCTTTCTTATTAAGAATGTGTGGTTATCTTGAAATGAATGATGAAGAACAGATCTCCGCCATAGTACTCAATCCTCCCTTTTACTTTCAATGACCAGTCATCTAAACGACTTTCACAGCATTGCTTGATGGTCCTGGCAAATGCGATTGTCCTTACGTAGCTGTAGTCAGAACCTTCAAGGGAAACAAGTGTCCCACAGAAAAGGCAATCATGTTTACTCCTGAAAGGCGCGGCAGACACACGTTGACTTTTCCTCGGTTCGAGTTTACTGGTATCACGTTTCTTCAATTGAATGTCTTTTTTATTTACATAACGTTTCCGACATTGCACGTGTAGGTACGTTACAGCCAGCAGTGACAACAACAACTTGCTGAATTTATGCCATCAGCACCCTTCTGCTGAACTTGAATCACTGCTCCGTCTGTCAAACTGTCTTTGCAGATAGGACAATTGTTCTGAGTAAAACTTGAATTAGCACTCATGTTTCAAACCTGCAACAAAAGAAAACAATAAATAACATCAAATTTTTGGTTGTAAACGACAAATTACAAAAAACGTCATCATACAAAAAACATCCATCAGATCCAAAATCGCCCCCACTTTTGACCCCGTGAACCAAATTTATTGGTTGAAATGAATTCCTTGACCATAAAAACCGTAAGTTTGATAGAAAAATAATTTTTTTACGCTTAAAAATAACAAAGTTACAGTAGTTTTGCCTATTTTCATGGTTAGCGGTGGCCATCTTGAAAATAACCCACTTCCGGTTATCAGATTTCGGTAGACTTTTTTTCTGTCGATCAGTACACCTAACAATGACAAAAACCGTTCACAGACCTTTTGTTGGAATTTGTTCTAGGTTAGGGGGTTTTTTTTACTAAATTGACCCGTCTATATGTTGAACTTCTTCTTACTTAGCACATCCATACCAAGTACTACATCGGACGATAAGTGAGGGAGATACAGCAGTAGTTCAGAAAATTGGGTTCGGCCAATCACGAAGTTGAGACAATAAGCCCCACTGACAGGTATGACTGCACCATTTGCCAACTTGGCAGCTGGTGCCTGGATTCCTTCCATGGCTATCCCTATCTTCTTGCAATGTTCGGCTACTTGCTCTCCTACATAGGACCTTATGGCTCCGGTGTCGATCGGGCGGTAAATGTTTTTCCACTTATCTGGATGTCAACAAACGGTCGGTTATCTTCAGGTAGGTTGGTTAATTCGGACGAGGCTGTGTAGTCGGGGAGCTGTTCTGGCCTCGTAGTGATACAGCTTCTTGCCTGTTTTCCGAATTCCGGCATTCACAATCGCGAGTCATTACTCCATTGCGGCCACATCGTGAACAGAAAAGTTTCGGCGGTGAGTGACATTGTCCTCGGTAGTGTCCAACCTTTCCACAGCGCCAACAAACACGACTTCTGTCGAAGCCGGCAGCAGAGGATCGGGTCTTTGGCTTCTGTCCTTGGCTAGTGAATCTTTCAGCTGTGCCACCTCTGTGGGGCTTGCTGATTCGCTGTGCTTCTCCATTGGACATCTCTTGACACAGGTTTTCATATTCCTCAATCCTCTTCACCAAGTCTCGGGCATTCTGGATGTCTCCACGTCGGATGTATTGTCGGTATTCTGGTAGCAGGTTCTGATACAGGCAGTGTATGGATTTGTCAGGTGAAAATTCTCCATGACGGCGGAGCAAAGTTTACATAGGCTCGGCCGTTCTCTCCAGGACGCTGGCGACGGTTGTGAATTTCCTCTTCCAAGAAGGACTGGTAATCTGCTGGTAAATAAAATTGATTGAAGTCTGAGATAAAATCTTCCCAGTTTTCCCATAATTGTCTGTTGTTACGGTACCATGCTAATGCGTCCTCTCTGAATATCTCATACAGGGCGGGCAGTAATTCAGCGGTTGGTATCCCGCTGTGCTCTTGGAATTCACCTAGCTTTTCGAGAAATTCCACCGGATCGGTTTTTCCGTTGTAGTGGAGGTTCCACTTCCTAACTTTCTCATACACGGTGTATCGGTTGTAGTTACCACTCGTAGGGCCGGTGCTTAAATGCCTGCTAGTGCTTGCCTGCGGTGGCAGGTCTCTGCTTACGGACGGCCTACGTGGTCTGGTATTAATCCTGACTGGTGTGGGTGGCCTCGCCATCTCTTGGCGAGGTGATTCGTTAGCGTGGGACGGTGGGTACGTTCTACGGTCGGTTACGATGTGCTTTGGAGCGACGGACGGACCCTGGCCGGGTGTGTCTACCTCTGTTGCCAGTATCTGAGGTCTGGTGACCCCCTTTCTAAAAAAAATTACCAACCTCCTTCGAAGCGTAAGTACTGTACCTTCGGTATTCAGATTGAACTTTTCCATTTCGGCTATCAGTTCTTCTTTACGTAACGGGTACTCTGGTCGGTCTAGTTCTCTCTTCTTCTTCGGAGCTTGAGTCTATATCGGCGGATTGCGGCGGCGGCGAGTCTATGGGTTCCTGTTCGGTATCGGTCGGCATGTTATAACTGTTACGGATGTTGCCGGTACAACACAATACTTTCCAAAATTCTCTCTCAAGTTAAACCTCGTTAAACTTTTACAGTAACTCAGTAGATAAGTAATGACAGAGCTGTGACGGAGCAGGGAGCAGTGATCAAGATCATGTTCATGTTCAAGGTCAAGGTCACCCCCTCTACCCCCTCAAAAACCACCCCCTCAATACCACCCCTCAAAAACTACCCCCTCAAAAACTGCCCCCCTCAAAAACTACCCTCTAAAAACCACCCTTTCGAAAACTACCCCCTCAAAAACTACCCCCTCAAAAAACTACCTTCTAAAAAACCACCCCTCAAAAACTACCCCCTCAAAAAACTACCCCCTCAATAACCACCTCCTCAAAAACCACCCTCAAAAACCACCCCCTCAAAAACCACCCCCTCAAAACTACCCCCTCAAAAACAACCCCTTCAAAAAACTCCTCAAAACCACCCCCTCAAGATCTACTCCCTCAAAACCACCCCCTCAAAACTATCCCTCAAAACCACCCCCTAACCCAACTCAACCATATCGGGTTACAACTTGTCGGGACAAGTTTGTATACATGTCTAGACAACATCCGGTTTATGCACAAAGATGAATGACCTTTAATAATATCCATCCGGTGGTATCAAATTAATGTGCGGGGTCAATGTATTTAGACATCTAGTGAACACGTGAGACCGAATGCAAACGTCTATTCCCACGTAGATGTATAACATGTGTTCAACACGTGTGCGGGGTCAATGTATTTAGACATCTGGTGAAGTCATGCGTGAGACCAAATGCAAACGTCTATTCCCACGTAGATAACATGTGTTCAACACGTGTGCGGGGTCAATGTATTATACATGTCTAGACAGCATCTGGTGAGAACCGTAGCAAATGTTTATTCCCAGGGATCATATAACATGTGTTCAATACATCAGATGATCACGTGATCCCCCACCGCGATATATAACACAGGGATAGAGGATAGCTCTTCAGTTTATGTTTAAACTTTATACAACAATGAAGTGTGAGCATTGTGGAAACGGTTTCTCATGTCAAAGCAGTTTAATTCGGCATATTCGTCAATATTGCTCTGTTCTTCATGACAACAAAAAAACGGAAGGCTGATAGTATGCATTCTACAAGTGGTGTTAACAAAAACATTTGTGAACATTGTGGAAACGATTTTTCATGTGAAAGCAATTTAGTTCGACATATTCGCCAATATTGTTCAGTTCTTCATAATAATAAACGAAAGAACGACAGTGTACATGATCAATACAAGAAACAGAAGACTGCTTTCTACAAATGGTGGAAATTCTAATAGTGTGAGTGGTGGAAATAAATAGAAACATTTGTGAGCATTGTGGAAAAATATTTTCATCACCTTTCAACTTATTGCGACATATTAATAAAAACTGTCCTGGTATATATAATAAAAATCCGATTAACAAAAAAATAGACAATCCATCAAACCATAAAAAAATTCATCGACCTGTTGTTCAAAGTATGGCAGATGGCGTGGACAAACTTCATCATGCATTTAAAAACAGGATAGCTAGTTACCGTTTCACTAGCCCTAGAACTCCTATCAATTACTCTGATTTTCTGGAAGAAGTGAAACAAAACGTACTTGGAATAATTAATGAATACTTGAAGAAATACAACAACCTCAAGATTAATTTCGAGATATTTGGACTTTATATTATAGACTATCGGGTAGGAGGTCAGAGGGTGCCAATTAAGCGATAAATGCGACAGATATGTCAAAAAATCAGAAAAAATTAGTAGAATACGAAAAACCCAATGCGGACATCGAAAGGGGTAGTTTTCACCCCTAAAAAAGCAAAACACCCCCTACTTAATTAAATAGTGAGGAACGTGGTTTCTTCTGTATTGTAAGTTATTGATAGTTGGCTGGAGATCGAGTGATGATTGGTTGGCAACGGAGGTAAACAAGGAGACCAGTTCCTTCATCAAAGAGCGTTGTCTTGAAAAGCCAGCAAAAGAATTCTTTGATCTGCTAAAAAAACTTCGCCTCAAAACTTTTTGACATCTGAAAAAAATTATAAAATCAGGAGCTAAAGGTAAGCAAAATGCTGTAAAATGTGATGCATCCCTTTTTGCTCGTTTGGCAATTATTATTGTTCAACACCGGAACATTGATCTTCGACAAATTATGTGCTACCCTTTAGGACCTGTGCCCTGGTCATTGTCAAACGGCTTTGGTTTTCCCAGAAAAACTGCAAAAGCGCAATTACTGCATTTTTAGAACAGAACGTCCCTACAGAAACAGGTTATACTGTCAATTATGCGTGTTTATTCGATGGTATGCATATCTTGCGCTCACTTAAAGTTCGAAACGGCGAAACATCTGACTACGTAACATCAGCTCTATTTAATCTTTTATTAAATTCCCCGGGAAACAGATTGGATGTGGTCTTTGATGTTTACAAACAAAACTCCATCAAAGATATTGAAAGACAATTGCGTATAGGTACCTATACTCAAGCCGAAGAGCCTCGATATAGTAATATTCGAGGTTCTTTTAAAATAAAGTGTTGGCATTTCTTTCTATCTGTTGATGAAAATAAAACAGGCTTAATTAAATTCATTGCGGAATCCTGAAAATCTTCAAAGTTTCGTGACAGACTGGCGTCTAAAGTCATTTACGTAGCATTTTATACCACATGCATAAGGATATCTTGTAACGAAGTCACCGAAAAGGGCAGGTTCCTACCTGCCCTTTTCTGCGACCACGAAGAGGCTGATACGAGGCTTGCTCTTCATGCTGCTCATGTAGGCAAACACGGGATTCCCTCTGCCGTTATACACACTGAGGATACCGATATTTGTGTTATATTATTCTCACATTTCTCAGAACTTCCAACCAAACATTTTATGAGACTTGGTCATCAGAATAAATGTAGAATAATTTCATTGAATAATATTGCAGATACCATCATGAAACATCTTCCTGACAATGGCACCGCAAACGATTTTCTTGGAGCTCTCATTGGTTTTCACTCTTTCACGGGCTATGACATTGTATCGGCCTTCTTCAGGAAAGGCAAGAGTGTTCCTTGCACAAAACTGAAGACAATTTCCACCCATATGCATTCCTTAAACTTGGCGAGGCTTGGGAATTGGATAATGCTCTGTTTGATGACATTGAAAAATACGTCTGCGAAATTTACGGAAAGTATTTGCCGAGTGTTGAAGCATTGCGATACTATATGTAATGCTCTCGTGGAGGGACAGTTGATCCTAAGCAGCTACCCCCTGCAGTTCAACACTTAAATTGCATATTTTGAGAGCAAATTATCAGGCGGCTATTTGGAGAAGATCTCTCCATAAATTCATGAATGTTCTTTCCGCAATAGATCATGGCTGGTCCCTTGATGATCAAGGTAACATTACAATTCAGTGGGTTAGCTACCGATTCTGCACCTGCGGAAGTTCTGAATTTAGTTTCCTGCTTCAAATGCAAGAATTGTTCCGGCGCAGATTGTGTTTGTTTTAGCATGAAACTACAGTGCACAGACATATGTTCATGTAAATTAAAGAGGCAGAGGAAAGTGATGTGATGTAACTTTAGTAGAGGATGAATATGGGCTTTCGGATGAAAAAATTGATTAATTAACTTCTCGCTTATATTTTGACACTGCTAACTTTTTATTCTCATTAAGATAATATTCACAAATAACCTTCCTTCAATTGGAAGTAATTTTGCACAAGGTCCATGTTTGTAAATAAATGTATACCTACTATTATTATTATTATTATTATTATTTTATGGCATTGGTAAAAACCATTAGATATACTATTATTATATGTACAAATAATATGTGTCATAATATATATAAAATTATTATATTACTAAGTTTCCTTCAATTTTACAGATGAATATCTTGACGCATTTCTTGACTTCAGAGGAATATTTCATCCCTTAAAATGAGGATCTTATATATTTATACTAGTATTTACACTTTTGTGTACTCCCTATAGAATTTGTATGATTATTAAGGTATATCTAACTTATTACCATCATCAAAACATGTCGGCTATTATTTTCTTAAATAGGGGGTGTTTATGGCCCGTTTAGGGGTGAAAGCTACCAATTTAGATCTCCGCATTCAGATTTTCGTAATCTACGTTTTTTTTTTGATTTTTTGATATATCTGCGCACTTTATCGCTCAAATGGCACCATTTACCCTAATTATAACCAGTAGCTGATAGTTTATTATACCTGAAAAGGAGTTGTCTGACATTAAGTCATTTAATACAAAAAATAAAATAATCACTATTTCAACAAACCTGCAAGAGACTTTTGAGGATTTCGGGGAAGAGATGAAGCTGCAAGCATCTGAATTTCAAGAAAAGGATTCTGGCTGGACATTAAAACATATAATGTTTCTTGATGTGAACATAAATAAATATACACCAATGTACTTCATCATATATTAAGTTACCCAAAGCCATAGAAGTAAAGAAAGCGGTTTTAAACATACAAAACACAGACAATGCATGTTTTGCTTGGTCAATTAATGCAGCAATATCCCCTGCAGAAGGTAATCCAATGAGAACAAGTTCATATCCACATTACGATACTTTACTAAATTTTAATGGATTAGAGTTTCCTATGAAACTAAAGGACATCCCCAAATTAGAAAAAATAAATAACATCTCCATTAATGTGTTTGGCATTGAATCAGAATTCAAGGATGGAAAAATGATTACTGAAGTAGTTGGACCGCTACATTTTACATCACGTCGTCAAGCTACGCACGTTAATTTGCTACTTGTATCAGATAATACAGGTAGAAGTCATTATACTCTCATAAAAGACCTATCAAAATTAGTTTCAAAACAAAAATCGAATCATGACGGACGGTTACATATTTGTGATGGATGTCTACAATCGTTTAGAAATACAGAGCAGTTAAAAGCACACGAGAAAAATGACTGTAACCATACATGCACGAAAATACCAACTACCGATTTGAAGATAAATAAATATGGAGAATCAGTTCCAGAAAATATTCTTAAATTTGTAAATTTTGAGAAACAGTTGCCGGTCCCATTCGTCATATATGCTGATTTCGAGAGTTTGCTGAAACCCATCCATCATAATGAACCTTGTGATGAAAAATCATTTACAGTGAAAGTATCTGAACATATACCATATTCTTTCGCTTTTTACGTGAAATGTAATTTTGACGATAAATACTCGAAAATTGTGACATATCGAGGTTCCGATGCTGCAGAAGTATTCTCTAAAAAATTGGATGAAACAGTTCTAGATTTATATAACACACACTTAAAACATGTTAAAGAGATGCTCCCCCTTTCAGACCTAGAGAAAATCGAATACGAAAATGCCGTATGCTGCCACATTTGTAAGAAAGACTTTAATTTAAGCTTGGCGATATAAAAGTACGTGATCACTGTCATTTAACGGGTTGCTTCCGTGGAGCCGCACATTCTATTTGCAATTTGAATTATAAAGTTCCGAAATTCATACCAGTGTTCTTCCACAACCTGACAAATTACGACAGCCATCTGTTTATAAAAAAGTTGGCCTGTAAAAAGGAGAGTGTTTCCGTCATAGCCCAAACCAAAGAAAAGTATATATCATTCTCCAAATCAATTCTTGTCGAAAAATCTACGGATAAGAAGATACCTGACATATTTAAAACTAAAATTTGTACTCTTTTCGGTTTTTACCAAAGTCCTTAGACACATTGAGCCAGAGTTTAGAGTCCCATCAGTGTGAGAAAACTAGAAAGCACTTTGAAAAGGATGACGAGTTTAATTTAATCAGGCGGAAAGGGGTCTTTCCTTATAATTATGTGAATTCTCTTGAAAAACTAGAAGAACCGCAATTACCGCCAAAAGATAAATTTTACAATGATTTAACAAACGAATCTATTTCTGATGAGGATTATAAGCGAGCTAATAAAACATGGAACACCTTCAAATGCAAAACGTTGGGAGAGTATGCGGATATTTATCTGAAATCGGATATTCTATTATTAGCCGATGTGTTTGAGAACTTTAGAAAATTGTGTTTGGTGCATTACAAATTAGATCCGGCTCATTATTTAACAGCTCCTTCTTTGAGTTGGGACGCCATGTTACGTAGTACCGAAGTCGAACTCCAACTTTTGACTGATGTAGACATGATACATTTTTTTAGAAAAGGTATTCGAGGTGGAGTGGCTCAATGCAGTAAAAGAAAAGCTGTGGCTAATAATAAGTTCCTACCAAACTATGATCCTACGAACCCAACATCATATATTATGTACCTGGATGCAACCAATTTATACGGAGCAGCAATGAAAGAATACCTACCCACCGGCGATTTTAAGTGGCTTGAAAAAGAGGAAATTGAAAACTTCGACTGTTCAGCCATTAAAGATGATTCACCAAAAGGCTATGTTCTAGAAGTTGACTTGGAATATCCACCACACTTGCACAATGACCACAACGATTTGCCTTTTTGTCCAGAGCAAATGACCCCTCCAAAAAGTAAAACTGCCAAATTAATCCCGAATTTGCGTAATAAAGAAAAATATATTATTCACTATAAAAACTTGAAGCAGTGTTTAAAATATGGTTTGAAACTAAAGAAAATACACAGGATATTAGAATTTTCTCAATCGACTTGGTTGGGGTTGACAACGCCTTAGGGGTACGAGATTGAAAATGTTTGGAAAAATTCCCCGAAGGTGCCTGGATACTGGCTGGGGTTAGTTAAGTGACTACCACAAATTTGTAAATAAAAAAAAAGTTGTTGGGCGCCAGTGGCAGCGTGTTAACTAGATCTCGATCCCTGGTCGTACTTGATGTGTTTGATCTCAGGGTGTGTTGCTTTGATCAACAAAGGAGTTATAGCACTTGCACTTACCTTATGATGAAGGTCTAGGATGAACTTAAAGAATAGTAGCACTGGCACTTGAGCTTTATATCAATAGCAACCGGTGTAACCGGAAGGGTTCACCATTAATGACTGGACTAGTAAAAATATTGGAATAAATTCCTAGCTCTGTTTAATGTTAGTATATTTGGCCTTGACCACCTGAAAGTTGGACGGGTTACTTCAGTTACACATCACATCAACATAAACAGTTTAATACAACAAGTCATTAATAATATAAAATAAAAGCTCTATGAATCTATAAGTAGCCAATGTAATAGTATCAGTCGATCGCGATACAGTTTATGCCAGGCGGCAATGTCAATGTTCTAGTTCAATAGCCAATAAATAGTTCTCTTACCCTCTTGGAGTAAGGTTACGTCTCGCTTTGATAATCCTGAGCGTTACAGAAGACTCACTAGGGTTGAACACGACGTAGGTATTAATTTAAAAGCGCGCACTAGATACACAGAAATATTTATTGAAAGTTCGAAAAAATCCTCGGCAGCGGACACACACGTCCAATACGAGTATTTATTGAAAAATTCCTGACTACGGACACACACGGTCAATACGGGTATATGTAGAAAGGTTCGTAAAGTGTAGTTGTAGGTTATAAGCACTTCACACTCGCGATGGTTTACACACGAATGAGTTAAAGTAGGGTTAGGTTGTATACACTTCACAGCGAACACGCACGCACAAGGTAAGCACTCGAGATGATGATACACGTATGAATGTTCAAAGCTAAACTACGCCGACGCTTAATGGTGACGAGTTTGTAAGAAGCACTTCACAGCGAACACACACGCACAAGGTTAGCACTCGCGATGATTATTACACGTATGAGTTGTATTTGATTAAGATTAGAAACACTTCACAGCAGACACACACGCACAAGATAGACACTCGCGATGGATGGCCCACATATGAAGTTTCAGAACTACTACGCCGACGCTTAATGGTGACGAGTTAGTTTCTGGAGAAGAACCGACGTTGACGTTATGAATGCTCGGCGGGAACTCTGTATTCCCAAAATTTGGTTTATCTTTTATAGTAAAAATCAGAACGAAATTTTGTTCTAGAAGATTTAAACGTAAACAATTTCAAAAAGGCCCCGATCACGTGACAAAAATTAAATAAAATTTTTCTTAAAATCCCCATAACTGAAGTCTTCTGTACTTTTGGTTTAAATTTTTTGTATGGGGGTCTAGTACACCCCCCCACCATGATGTGGCTGTTATTAATTTAATTCTCAGTGGGCACATAACACCCCCCCACCGAGATTGGCTTTTGGCGATGGCGTTTGCTATCCTTGGCTGTTGGATAGAAATCGATGAGCTTAAAAAGTAATGTATAAGAAACTTAAGATTAGCTTATTCTAGGTCGGATCTAAAAAATTTTAAACCCTACTAAATATATGAACTAAACTATGTAATGATTATATAAGAATGTCAGCCCTACTAAATATGAGAACTCGCGGTTATTTCATTTGGACATTAGCGTAACCGACATTATATGGGGACTATTCGGAGTCCGATGATTTGATGACAATCCTAGTACGTCGTTTTCGCCGAATAGGTATTCGTGCTGGAACTGACATCTGTTGCTGACTAGTTGCCGACAAACCAGGCTTAAGCGATTGGCTTTCGGATTGTGGCTGACTAGGTGCCGACGAACCAGACATGTGTTTGGCTCTCGGATTGTGGCTGACTAGGTGCCGACGAACCAGACTTAAGTGTTTGGCTCGCGGATTGTGGTTGAGGACGACTACGTGCTACTTCCCTTAGTAGTGGACGTAATAACTCTGGTTGTGACTCTACGATTCCTGACTCTGAGGTTGAGCCGAGTCGTGTTGTTACTCGGTCTAGGCGAGGTTTTCTAATGGGTAATGCCAATTTTGAAATTGGGCTTGTAATGGGGGATGTCAATTTTGGAACTGGGCTTGTAATGGGGGATGCCAATTTTGGAATTGGGCTGGTAATGGGGGATGCCAATGTTGGAATTGGGCTTGTAATGGGGGATGCCAATGTTAGAATTGGGCTTGGAGGAGGTTCCGGTAACGGAAGATCCTCATCAGACGATGTGTCTGGGGAGCTAGTTTCAGTCTCACGATGAATATCCCTCTCTGGAACCGTTGGCGCAGGTCTCAAGTGGTCCACATGTACATCGGTGCGATGTCGTCCCTTTTGCACTGTGTAAATCTCATCAGAGACTTTACGAACGACTGGGTGTGGCCCTTGCCACGCTGGCTCGAAAGTGTTTTTATGAGGTCGAAGGTTTTTCACCATGACTTGGTCGTGTTCTTGAAACGGAATTGGGGTCGCTTTGTCTCGTGGGGCGTATCGCTCTTGATAGCCTGTTTGGGTTCGTCGAGCCTGTTCCAGGCGATCCTGTGGGGAGATTCCAGCTAGACGTTCGCGCTCGGCTAAGTATGCTGGTGTATCCCAGTCGCCAGGCGCTGGGGGTTCGAAGCCAAACATCAGGCAAGCTGGTGTCTGTTTTGTAGCGGCATTTTGCCGGTTCCTAATCACTTTTAGGGCCGGTGCCACGTACAAGTCCCAAGTGTTGGGAGGTTTATTTAATAGCAAGGTTTTCATCACCTTTTTTAAATCTTGTACTTTTCGTTCAACAGGATTTGCCCGTTGATGGTAAGCAGCTACGTACTGTATGCTGATTCCCTGTTCGGCACACCAAAGTACATATTCTCTGCTTTTAAAATGTCCACCATTATCGGATAAAATCTTTCTGGGGGTACCATATCGTGCTGTTAAGTTTTCCAAGAATCCGACCACCGTTGGTCCGTTAACTGCGGGGTATACAGAGGCTTCTGTCCACCGAGTCAATATGTCTTCCACCATGATGACATAACGGTTTTTTCGTTGATTGGTTTCCTGGTAGGGCCCCAGAATGTCGATACTGAGCACTTCAAATGCGTATTGCGGCGATGTTGCTCTGAAAGAGGTATGCGGCTGCAATTGCCTCCCCTTTACAGTCTTACAAACCAAGCATTCCCGGAGTTGTTTCCGGACATGGTTATCCATGCCCTTCCAATAATAACCCCGCTTGATTTGTCTGAGAGTTTCTGTTATACCTGGATGAGCAGCTGCTTCACGAACATGGTAGTGGTTAATGACTTCTGTTATGGCATTTCTGGGGACTACAAGGCGTTTTCCCTCGTTAGTTGTCCTCCATAATAGATCGTCTTGTACCAGATAATGAGCGTAGAACGCTTGCTCTTCCTCCTCTTCGGGTTCTTGCTCTGCATCTCGAATTCGCTCCCATCTGTCAAGATTGGATCGTATCTGCCGTGAACGCCCTTGTGCACGGGATACATCTTGCATTAAGGCTGCGTGAGTTACAGCATTCACCTTCAGAGTTGTTGTGAATTTGGGCATAAGTAGCCGATCTTCATCGGGTGGTTCTCGTATTTCGTCATCTTGTGGATGGCGACTCAAATAGTCAGCTAATAAATTTTCTTTACCGGCGCAGTGCTCTACCGTGTAGGCATATTCTTGAAGTAATAAGGCCCACCGAGTTAGTTTAGCCTTGGTGTCCTTAAACCGGCTGAGCCATAATAGCGCGCGGCTATCTGTAATGATGGTAAATGGCTGATCTATTAAGTATAGATTATATTTTTTTAGGTAGGTCATCACGCTGAGGCATTCAAGCTCATTTACGTGGTAACGTGATTCAGCTTTCGTTAACGACGAACTCGAATAGGAGATGATCCTTTTCTCGCCTTGATCACCAATTTGATATAAGACTCCTGCAAGGCCTAACATGGAGGCGTCGGTTTGGAGTATGAACCTTCTCTTAAAATCGGGTCGGTGTAAGGAGAGCGGTTGTCCTATGGCTGTCTTTAATTGCTCGAAAGCGTCATCAGTTTCGGGCGTCCATATGAAACGAGTATCCTTAGTCAGTAAGTGGGTTAATGGCTGTGTAATCTGTGCAACATTTGGGACGTACGCTCGTACCCAATTACACAGTCCCAAAAATGACTGGAGTTGACGTTTTGTTGTTGGAGCCGGATAGTCCTTAATGGCTAATACGTGTTTTGTTTGAGGCGTGGTTGTCCAATTAACTATACGATGTCCCTAGTAGTCCAGTTCCGGTTTCGCGATCTGGCACTTCTCTGGCGAGACTTGTAAGGTATGGATCCTTAGCCTCTCAAACACAAGTTTTAGATGGCATACATGTTCCTCCAAATTGTTGCTGTAAACCAGAATGTCGTCTAGGTACACCTGGCAAAAATGATGAAGGTATCCAGTGAGCACATCTTTTGTCATCAGCTTTTGAAATGTTGATGGTGCCGTTTTGAGTCCAAAAGGCATCACTCTGAATTCGTAAGCTGCTCCGTCCGGTGTAGAAAACGCGGTGTATTTTCTTGACTCCTCATCCATCGGTATTTGCCAGTAACCACTTCGCAAGTCCAAAACCGTGAAGACCCTTGCCTCTCCCAGATTCTTTAAGGCCTCGTGGATTTTTGGCAGGACAGAAGATTCGTCAAGTGTGATTTCATTCAAACGACGGAAGTCGATACAGAAGCGCGGCTTCTTCCCCGGCCGTTCGATCAAAACTGGTGGCGATGAGTATGCCGATGTGGAAGGCACAACCACTCCGGCCTGGAGCATCTCTTGCACCTGGTCGTATAGGATGCGCTTCTTTTCCGGCGACATCGGATATGGGCGAATATTTATGATGGGAGCGTTGTCCCTGAGAACTATCCGATGTGTGGTCGTGATAGTTGTAGCTTGAGTTGGAACCTCCGCGAATAGATCTGCGAATTCGTGAAATAATGGATTTAGTTCACTGGCGTATTCGGCTGGGATCTCCAATTCGGGATGTAGTTCTTGCGGTATTTTTGTTTTTGGCACAGCCTGAATCCAGTACGCGGTCAGTCGTTGTTGTCGTCCAAAGTATATGCATTGTCGAGCGTAGTCAATGATGACATTTTCCTGCTGTAAAAATGGGCCGCCAAGCATGACCTCCTCGCTTAGATCGGGTAGTGCGAAAAACTTATGTGTTGTGGAAACACCTTGTATTGTTACTGCTAGCTCCGTTTCTCCTATTGATAATATTTTGTTTCCGTTGGCTAGTGTGATAGTCGGTTGAGCCCTGTCATTGATGACCATGTTCACTAGGCTTGATCGGATTATATTACCAGTAGCGCCGGTGTCGATGAGTGCTTGACACTCATGGCCAGCAATACTTATTGTTAATCTAGGCAGTGGCTGGGTTGCTGACTCCATTCCGCATTGATGAATCATCGCAGGTTCGACGTAGAGCGTTTCCCTAGTGGCTGGCGATCCGAGCAAAGGGTGTGTGGATCCAACTGGTTCCGAGTTCTCCCTCTCAAGGGGGGAAGACTCGTTTAGTGCTGACTGGGAGCTGTGTTCGGGCCGTTTGGGGGAGGTAAGGAGGCTGTGGCTCCCCGGGCCCCCTCGAAGTTTCCCGATTCCTTGTAATTTTTGTTAGCATTTGGCTGATTCCCTTGGGAATAACGTTGCTGCCTTGTGGGACAGTCCCTGTAGAAATGCCACTGTTCTCCGGTGCAATACCTGCACGGAGATGGGGGTCCAGTAGTGTTCCTATTGGATACCATATTTCTCGCTGGGGGATCTGTCACTGGTTTTGATGAGCGGATTGTCTTAGTGACATCCACTTCGCTGAGGTCAGCTTCAATCTGTGTGGCTATGCTTGTTAACTCGTCCAGACTGCGCAGTTGTGCCCACGCAGACGCGAACGAATATCTGGAAGCAGCTGATCCAATATGACTTCTAGCTGTAGTACCTCAGGCTTGTAAGGGTCGACTCGTTGGAACAAATTGGCTTTTTTAGTAATAAACACGCCTACGGGTTCATCCTTGATCTGCTTCGAACCGTACAGTACCGTCATTACGCGTGTGATACGCGATACTGAATTGAAATTTTCCAAGAACCTTTCCTCAAAGGCGCGAAAACTGGGTAAAATGTTTTTGTAGGGCTCGTGCCATTTTTTAGCCGCGCCACGTAGTAAATCCGAGATTACTGCCAGCTTATCGCGATCTTCTCTTATATTTTGCCGAGCAAAATACTCCTCTGTTTGTTGAATGAACCCTTCTGGGTCTTCGTGGTCCAGTCCTGAAAAAGTTGGGGCGCTTAATAGACGGTCATGTCGGTTAACTGGTTGTGCAGCGTTTGCCATTTGCTGCTTGAACGTATTTGCCATTGTTTCGGCCATTTGCCGGAAAAAGGCTTCGAATTGCGGCACAGGCGCATCCATGATGGGTACTTCCTGAGCTCGGGGACGTATTATCGGTGTTGGTACCGCATTATTTTGATCGAGGTTGACGTTTGGGACGTCTTCCACCAGTGAACGCACATGTTGCGTCATGATATTTTGTGTTGGTTCTGTATCCAGCCGGTCGATAAGGCGTTCTGGAACAATGGGTGTCATCCCTGGACTCGGAGGGCACACAGAAATACGAGATAGATCCATGTTGTCCGTGTTGGGATGTGTTGGTTGTATAAGGTTGATATAATCGGCGTCCCAGCTGACACGAGATGGTCCGTGGATGTGGCCGACGTTCGTTGTTTGATTATCGTCTAGATAAGTGATTGTTGAACACTCGGAACTGCTCGTTGAAGTGTCGGTCATAAAAAGTTGGTCACCGCTGATTGGTCGATACGTGGAATCAGTCATTCCTAATCGGCCGACGCACCGCTTCTTCGGGTTGACGCACACCGTTCTATGCGCACCGTAACGTTTGACAGTCGAGTTTTAGTCTTTGAATTTAAAAGTGCAAGTAACTCTTTTTGTTGTAGCTTTTATTCGTTGAATAACTCTCTATTCAGCAAGGCCCCTAGTTGGGCTCGCCATGACAACGCCTTAGGGGTACGAGATTGAAAATGTTTGGAAAAATTCCCCGAAGGTGCCTGGATACTGGCTGGGGTTAGTTAAGTGACTACCACAAATTTGTAAATAAAAAAAAAGTTGTTGGGCGCCAGTGGCAGCGTGTTAACTAGATCTCGATCCCTGGTCGTACTTGATGTGTTTGATCTCAGGGTGTGTTGCTTTGATCAACAAAGGAGTTATAGCACTTGCACTTACCTTATGATGAAGGTCTAGGATGAACTTAAAGAATAGTAGCACTGGCACTTGAGCTTTATATGAATAGCAACCGGTGTAACCGGAAGGGTTCACCATTAATGACTGGACTAGTAAAAATATTGGAATAAATTCCTAGCTCTGTTTAATGTTAGTATATTTGGCCTTGACCACCTGAAAGTTGGACGGGTTACTTCAGTTACACATCACATCAACATAAACAGTTTAATACAACAAGTCATTAACAATATAAAATAAAAGCTCTATGAATCTATAAGTAGCCAATGTAATAGTATCAGTCGATTGCGATACAGTTTATGCCAGGCGGCAATGTCAATGTTCTAGTTCAATAGCCAATAAATAGTTCTCTTACCCTCTTGGAGTAAGGTTACGTCTCGCTTTGATAATCCTGAGCGTTACAGAAGACTCACTAGGGTTGAACACGACGTAGGTATTAATTTAAAAGCGCGCACTAGATACACAGAAATATTTATTGAAAGTTCGAAAAAATCCTCGGCAGCGGACACACACGTCCAATACGAGTCTTTATTGAAAAATTCCTGACTACGGACACACACGGTCAATACGGGTATATGTAGAAAGGTTCGTAAAGTGTAGTTGTAGGTTATAAGCACTTCACACTCGCGATGGTTTACACACGAATGAGTTAAAGTAGGGTTAGGTTGTATACACTTCACAGCGAACACGCACGCACAAGGTAAGCACTCGAGATGATGATACACGTATGAATGTTCAAAGCTAAACTACGCCGACGCTTAATGGTGACGAGTTTGTAAGAAGCACTTCACAGCGAACACACACGCACAAGGTTAGCACTCGCGATGATTATTACACGTATGAGTTGTATTTGATTAAGATTAAAAACACTTCACAGCAGACACACACGCACAAGATAGACACTCGCGATGGATGGCCCACATATGAAGTTTCAGAACTACTACGCCGACGCTTAATGGTGACGAGTTAGTTTCTGGAGAAGAACCGACGTTGACGTTATGAATGCTCGGCGGGAACTCTGTATTCCCAAAATTTGGTTTATCTTTTATAGTAAAAATCAGAACGAAATTTTGTTCTAGAAGATTTAAACGTAAACAATTTCAAAAAGGCCCCGATCACGTGACAAAAATTAAATAAAATTTTTCTTAAAATCCCCATAACTAAGTCTTCTGTACTTTTGGTTTAAATTTTTTGTATGGGGGTCTAGTACACCCCCCCACCATGATGTGGCTGTTATTAATTTAATTCTCAGTGGGCACATAACAGGGTCATATATTGATTTAAATACAAAACTTCGAAATTCTGCAAAAAACGAGTTTGAGAAGGATCTATTGAAGTTTATGGTAAATTTAATATTTGGTAAGACAATGGAAAACGTTGATAAAAGACAAAATATTAAACTGTGTTCATGCTGGGAGAATAAAAAAGGTCTGTTGGGTGCAAGAGCGTTAATAGCCATGCCACATTTTAAATCCTGTTCAGTATTTGATGAAAACTTAGTAGCAGTTCAATTGAAGAAATTAAAAGTTGTTTATGATAAGCCACTCTATGCAGGTTTTTCAATTTTGGATATTTCAAAGATTATCATCATGAAATCTAGAAAATGGCGCGTACTGAGTAAACACGCTTCGTGTCTCTAGTAAAGATTTATTAAAATATTGCAGTGTAATTCAGCTTAAAGTTTCAAATTCGTGTTGAAATTGTTATTTACTAAGTGTAGTTTAATAGTTATTGTGCTCTATTGGTGATGGGTCCAAGAAAGAATATCATTAGTACCAGGTCTAACGGAATTGATAAGGAGGAGGTTAATCAAAGGGTTGATCAACTTGAAGACGAATTTAGCCGTAGACTATCAAAATTTAAGGAAGAGTTTCTTGGGCAATTAACTGCGAGTACCAATACGGACTCTGAAGATTTATTAAGTCGGTTTCAACAGTTTGAGAAATCCGTAATGGATGACATAAATGCTTTAAAGGTGGAAATGAGAAATAAGCTTTCTGAGCTTGAATTAACTATCGACACGAATAATCAAAGGGCAAATAACAAATGTTTATTAGTGCATGGGGTGCAAGAATCTGAAGGAGACATTTATCATGAGGTTATAAATTTATTTAATTCGAAATTAAATATTTCCATTGATAAAACCGAAATAGCAGATTGTTATCGTCTTGGTAAAAAAGATGGAACCAACAAAAAGCGACCTAGGCCAATTGTAGTGGAATTCATTCACAAGTATGAGAGGGACAACATATTTTACAACAAGCGAGCCTTGAAAGGAACTAAAATTATGTTAACCGAACTTCTCACTAGACTCCGCTTGGAAATATATGACAAATGTCAAAATGTTTATGGTAAACAATGTTGGACTGTCAATGGCTGTATTTTAGTGTTTAAAGATGGGAAAAAGGTGTTCATTACGAACAAAATGGATATGAAAAATTACTTAAATATTGATGATTAGTGTTTGAAGAACTGTAAGTACTGAACTCCTCATATGTCATGAAATAGCTGTTGGCATAATAATATAGGCATAATATAGGTATATACGCTATTGTGCATGTATTCCTTGCTTTTTAGTGAATAATTAACCTGCTTAGTTTATACGTATTGCTATATTGAATAGGATTAAATAAGTTTAATTTAATTAATTTAATCTTATTGGAATTGGTTAACATTTATATCATATTATTACCGTACCTAACATCTATAATTCATACAGGGTTAGTATTTATATTATTTTAGTTTCATTCAGAAAATGTTTAAAACTATTTCTGTAATTTTAGACTTAGTTATACTGTTTTGTCCAAATAAGACTGTATGCAGTTGTTTGTTTTCTTTTTAACTGACATACCATGCTGAATAAATCGTATATCTACACTTAATTGATATCTGCTCTTTTCCTACATTGTTTGGTAACAAATGCAGCTGTATATAGGTAATAGGTAAATGTTTTTAAAATTAATATTTCTTGCTAGAGATATAGGTATATACGGTATTGTGTAAACCTAAGGTAACCATTTTATTTTATTTTGATATTTTTTGCTTGCTGCATTACTTTATTATTATTACTTTAGTTTGTTTATTATTAAATAACTTTTAGCGAGTATTAGCTTCTGTGGGGTACTCGTATTTCCTGTTGCAAATTTTTGTTCTTTCTTGCTTCTATTTTCAGTAAATTTGTATCCTTCTTTTACAAGTCAAAAATAATATATTAGGTTTATGAACTTTGCTTTTTCTGATTCCGTCATGCAAATGGTACTATTTTCAGATGAATAATAACCGGAATATTCGGATCGCTCACATAAATGTAAGGTCTCTAATTGCAGGTTTTGGAGAGTTTGTGCAGTTTGTTTTGCAGGAAGATTTTGATATAGTAGCTGTAACTGAAACTTGGCTTACAACAAATATTATCAATAACGTAATTTCAATTCCAGGATACAAATTTTATAGACAGGATCGCGGTATTGGTAGAGGCGGAGGGGTAGGAATGTATGTAAGTACAAAATTAGATGTAGACATTATGAATGATATTGATATTACACCCAGTGAGCATCTGGAGCATATTTGGTTAAAAATAAAATTTAAACAAAAAATCTTCATCCTTGGTAATATTTATAGGCCACCATCAGGCAACCTTAATTTGTTTATTGATCGGCTAGATGAAATATTATCTCAAATTGTACATACTGCTGAAAGTATTATTTGTGTTGGTGATATGAATGTAAATTTGATAAATTTAAATAACCCTCTTACTCATATGTTTGATGCATATAACTTTTTGCAGCTGATTAATAAACCTACACGTATTGCCAATGGTTCAATGAGCTTACTTGACCCTATCTTCATTTCTAGCCCCTATGATGTAGTAAAATCTTCTGTTTTAAATACTGATAATATTAGTGATCATAAACTTGTTTACTGTGAAATGGCCTTAAAAGTACCACGTAAGGAAAATAAACTTATTAAGTTTAGAGACTTCAAAAATTTTAATTACGATGTTTTTGTACATGAATTATATGATTTGCCATGGGATACAATTTTGTTAACTGGAGATATAGATAGTAAAATAAGCATTTTAAATAATTTAATATTACAGATATTTAATAAACATGCACCACTTAGACAAGTTAAAGTCACCAAACCCAAAGCCCCTTGGCTAACCAATAATCTTAAGGCGATGATGAAGCGCAGAGACAGTGCTTTAAGTAAATATAAGGTAACCAGGTCACCTGATGACTGGGAAAATTACAAAACATTACGAAATCAAACACTGGCGACGGTAAGAACGGAAAAGAAAAGTTACATAAATTTTATAAATTCTGAAAATAATTCAAAAAAAACATGGGCTTCTTTGAAAAACTTAAATGTTAACCCCAAAACTCGGTTGAACTTCCATCACATCTTAATAATCAGGACGATATTAACAATTATTTCATTTCAGTTCACCAAAAAAATCATAATAATCAAGACATAATTAATTTTTATAACAATAATTTTGTTTAATGCCGACATTAAATTCAGTTTTGGGTTGGCATCACTGGAGGACATTCACAACGCTATTTGTAGTATTAAGTCAAATGCATATGGCACGGATAATATTAATATTAAAATGATTAAATACTGTAGTCCCTTTATTAATAAATATATCCTACATATAATAAACTGTTGCATAGAGAAGGGGTACTTTCCTAGTAATTGGAAATGTTCTCTAGTGATGCCATTACCTAAAATAACTAATCCCCAGTCATTTGGTGATTTGAGACCTGTTAGTGTTCTTCCTGCTTTGTCCAAAATTTTAGAGAAAGTAATGTATTCGCAGATATTCTCTTATATTGATATACATAATATATTGAATAATTATCAATCTGGATTTAGATCTGGACATAGTACTGCCTCTGCGCTATGTCAAATTATGGATGATATCATCAGGGCTAGGGATGGAGGTATGGTCACTGCTTTGGTTTTGTTGGATTATTCCAAGGCGTTTGATAAAATTGATCACGACTTGATGGTTGCCAAAGCTAAGTTTTATGGCTTCGACGAAACATCAGTGAATTTTGAATCCTATTTACATAACAGGCGTCAGATAGTTCGGGTTGATGATTCTCTGTCATCTTCTGCTTTTCTGTTAACTGGAGTCCCACAGGGCTCAATTTTAGGTCCTTTATTTTTTGTATTATACACAACTGACATTCTTAATAAAATTAATAATATATCATATCATGCTTACGCAGACGATACTCAATTATATTATAGTTTCAAAAAAAATAATTTTCTACTGGCTCAGAATAAAATAAATCATAATTTGGAAACTATATATAATTTATCTCTGGAACATAATTTATCTCTTAATCCTAATAAATGCGTTGTCTTAATGTTCGGTGGCAAAAATGATATCGAGGTAATAAACCAAATACAAATAAAAATAAATGGAGAAATCCTCTCTAAAGTAAAATCAGCAAAGAGTTTGGGGGTAATATTTGACGACAGATTAAAATTTAGCTTACAAGTAAATAAAATAATACAGAAGGCTTATCTAAATTTAAAACTATTGTATTCTAACAGACATATACTAAATTTTAATTTGCGTAAAAATCTTTGTGAGTCGTTAGTGTTATCTCACTTAAACTATTGCAGTTTTATCTATGGGCCCCGTTTGGACACAGTTGACAAAAATACAAAATACATGCTGTAGACTTATATTTAGACTTCGTAAATATGACCGTGAAATATCAACTAGAATTAAAATATTGCGTTGGTTAAATATAAATAATAGAACCAAATTACATCTCCTATCCTTTGCGCACTCTGTAATTCATTCAGGTATGCCATCGTACATTAAAGATAAATTTTCCGGGAGACATCAATACCACTCTGTAAACATACGCTCGCAACAAATGCTTAATATGCCAAGATTCAGAACAGCTACATTTAAAAAATCATTTTCCTATAATGCAATGTACAACTCTCTGCCCGTCTCTCTAAAAACCTGTAGTCCTTTGAGGTTTAAATATAAATTAAAAGTTTTGTTATTGAGTGATCAGTAGTTATATTTGTTAGAAGATAAGTAAGAATAAAATGAAATAGGGCTTAATGGGTGCCTTGCAGAAGCAACTCTCTTTAATTATAAGTAACTTGTTTTTTTTCTTGTATACTTTCTTTTTTTATAATCTATAGTACTGTTTCTCTGTATGCCAGTATGATTATTGTTAAGTTTAAATTTAAATACTTATAGAGTTAAGTGTAAGAGTAGTCCACTTTGGGTCTAAACTTCGCTCTGTAGTATTTATTTTCTTCTTGAATAAAGGCGTTTATTATTATTATTATATTATTATTATCATCTATGAATTTCTATATGGTTACATCAAATCCATGTATGGGAATAAAGCAAAAAGAAAACTTTGAAAAATTGCTTTTAAAGCTATGAATTATGAAGCTATCATCGTAACATATATAAACACACTAATGTATTTTTAAATTGTTATGAATTTATATTCTATTATTGATGAGGGAGAGGGGGTATACATTTAATGTATAGTGTTTTACTGAATCAATGAATAAGTCAGGTTGGCCGAGTGGTTAAGGCGTCAAACTTAAGATTTGATTCCGTAATAGGAGCGTGGGTTCGAATCCCACACCTGACTTTTTCTCTTATCCCATAACTGATTTATACATCTGATTCCCTGTGGAGAAGGAGAGGGGCATATATATTTAATATAAAAAGTTTTACTGAATCTATAAGTCAGGTTAGCCGAGCGGTCTAAGGCGTCTACGTTAACTATGATTCCCAAACGGGAGCGTGGGTTCGAATCCCACACCTGACATTTTTTTCTTATTTCATAACTATACATCTATTTCGGAATCATATTCTTCCCTTTCGCCACAATCACAATCCCCGTAACATCCTAATATTTTAAAGTAAGAATAGTTATCTTTTAGATTAAATGTTTCTTTAACACATTGAAGCTTATAACTCTCCATACATTTTTGATCAACAAGTTTATCGTTTTCATCATAAAACTTGATTACAATAAGGAATGAGTAACCCATGCTTCTAATTATAATTATGATCTTCTCACTGTAACATCTGGCGAGCAAATGAATGATGACTCATAACATATGCCTTAATTAACTTGTCTAGACAAGATATATCCGGCGACATGTACATAAATGTTACACGTGATTACATCTGGTGAACAGATTACGACTTTTGGGTCAATGACACATCTGGTTGCGTTAAATGTCTAGACTTGATAATAAATAAAAATACATTAAATATGTTTCATTTTTTATTATGACATTATAAAATTTTCATAAAGATAAAGTACATTTGACAAAGAACACATACATTTAGATTTTAAATGATAAAAACATCGAGGTTCAGAAAACTGGAGCGGTGGATGGTCTTCTAACTCGTATACAGGTTTAGATGAATATTTTCTTATGTACGAGGCCTTTTCTCCTCCCTTTACATGGATTGTTTCTTCAGTATCGGTTAACTCT
This sequence comes from Rhagium mordax, assembly GCA_963680705.1. Taxonomy (NCBI): domain Eukaryota; kingdom Metazoa; phylum Arthropoda; class Insecta; order Coleoptera; family Cerambycidae; genus Rhagium; species Rhagium mordax. Next base: position 69,451,945 of record OY796656.1, on the reverse strand, counting down.
CGGACAATTTTCCCAAACTTGAAAAATGGAGTACACCCTTCATTCCAATTAATACAGTGATAATTATGTGTTAACCACTTCACTTGCTTCTCCAAATCTGGTGGTAGGAGCTTTATAGAAAATGGAGGTTTAAAAATATAATGTGCTGTTTTATAACCATTGTAGGCTGCCAGTTCCTTGACAATAAACTTCTTCTCCACTTTAAACCCTTGCACATCCAAAATTAAGGGCATATTTTTATATCCGCTAGTTTTCTAATCACATAAACTTTTAAACTATATATTTCAACTGCTTTTTTTAAGTCTGCAAGTTTTTTCTGGTGTTCTCGCAACGACTTTCTATACTTTGAGATCATCATTAACTAACTTGGTAGTCTGCATCGTTTTCCTTAAATAAGTTAGGCCTGTCTAACTATCTTTGTCATTGGATTATACCGAAATACACGATCATGCAAAATTAAGCAGTATGCTGTAGTATCTTTTGGAATATTTTCACTTGTTTCAAATTCAATGCGCATGACAACTGAACCTGACTGAATAGTTTCCTTTTGACGAGAACAGTCGATATGAGTTATAGGTGAAATAGATTTGAATTCTTTAGGTGTAAATATGGGTTCGTTTCCAGTTTCATAGTATGAGTGGCGGAAATTTGAAAACATTTCATATAAAGTCGCATATTTGTTATTTTTAAAATCCAAATATAAATCACTGTAAGGATATCTCTCCGAATTTAAGAAAACTCTAACGTTAGTAATATTACAATTATCAAATGTACTCATGTTGGAAGTTAGTTTATTTTTTTTATCAGTTTGTAACGCGAGAATTGAGTGTCGTGCAGTTTCTAACTTTATACTACTCTTCAAAGTATAATTATTATGTCTGGTGGTTTGTGGAAGTAAGGTGTATTCTATAATTTCCCAACTTCTAAATGCAATAAAAATTTCCAAGTTTTTATCTAATATTTTCGTTAGCGCCAATTGTTGTGGTATTCCTACGGAAACATGTGGCACTCTCCAATAAAGCTTATCAATAGTAATTTTGGGTTTTTCGTATCATCGACACTAGTTACCGCATCTAAGTCGTTACTACTCCGAATTAAAACTAATTCTTGCTTCATATTTAATATAATTTTTCTGTAATCCTCAAAAAATCCCATTAACATTTTAAGTGGGATGCAAACATTAAATTTATCAGCATCGGGTATAATACTATCTTTAGGAAACCATCCGGCATTTTGAAGTTTGATGCTTTCGCTTTCATTGAAAGACAAATGCCCTTTAAGAGTAGAAGTCACTCCTACATTTCGAACCGAATCAAGTACACTTGATTTCAAAAAAAAGTAGTACAACTCTTAGATAAGGAAATGGGAAATGGCCTATTTCTAGTTGTCTAAATTGTTCTTTTGACAGTAGATTATTGAAATTAACTTAATAATGAAAATATAGATGGCAGTCAGTTGTAACTACGTAAGTTTATACTGATAAACAACTAGAAATAGGCCATTTCCCATTTCCTTATCTAAGAGTTGTACTACTTTTTTTTGAAATCAAGTGTACAATACCGCTGAGTTCATATCGAATTTCTCTAAAGACAAAACTGAAGGCATTATTTATTCATTTTAACTTTGTAACTGGTTTCCCATCATCTTTCCTTAGATTTCCCACTAAATATAAAAGACTTTCGCATGGTAAGGTGTAGGCGTCCAGTTCTTGGATTGGAATTCTAATTTCATCATTATAATTAAATTCAGTGGCTACGAAAGGCTGATAGTTGTGGTATTCGAAGTCAATAATTGAATTATCAACTAGAGGTTGCTGCGTAACATTTAAAATGCCCATTATATGAGTACTTCAAAACCAAGTGACTGCAGAAAAATTTTTTTCTGAGGTGTTACTGGGCTAACGCTCTTCTTATTACTGAGTAAAAATTCATCCTTAGATTTTCTTTTATAACTCCGTTTAAATATTTTTGGAATATTGTATTTAGAATTATAGCGGACTACCATCGTTTAGGATTTCTTCAAATGCAGTCTGACTGTAATGGTCTCTTGGCGGAAATTGACAACATTCGAATCTTGATCGACTATTTTAACGGTAATCGAGTTGATTGTCTTAACGCTTACTGGAAAATATAGGACGTTTAAAGGTGATTCTACTATTTTATAGCCTGGAGCCACTGTTGGAAAGAACTGGTGGATTATGTGAACAGGGCTACCATTAGAATAAGATCCAGTAGCAATATTGTAATCAATACATAAAGCATTCACCTTAATTATTTGTACTGGAAAGTCGGATTCATTTAGTTCATTAGCTTTAAGAACCCTTTTCTCACATCCCAACAGATGTCCTATAGAGTTTTCAGATGAGAAATCAATATCCACATTTGCTTTTATTTTAACCGTTGATGTATTACGATTAGCAATAATATGAATATTATTGGGATGTTCAATGACTTTTTGAAGATAATCGTTAAGGTCATCAATTTCATAAGCCCCAACAGGAATAGTTGTGGTTATATCCCCGTAAGTAAATTTGTTGTTTGTTTCATCAATGTTTGGTATTACATTGAAAGTTTCAAAATTCACCAAGCCAATAACGTAATCAAAATCGTCTAAATATATTGGTGGATTGAAATTGGCGCTCAATATGGAGGAATTTCCGGTAAGTGAAAATGTTAGAGACATGTTACACAATTCAAACGTATTTACGTAATAAACGGATTTTCCTTATTTACATACATTATATAAAAATTTTATACATAAATGTCCACAATTATTTGAATTATATGTTTGCATCTGATCATGATTATAGTTAACTTTATTCAAGCTACCATCACTAAAGAAATAACTTGTTACTTCATTTGGTGGTCTTAAGTTTCCATAACTATCAAAATAGATTATTGAGTTATTATTCTTCACATATGCTGTCCAGTGAGTACCCGGACCTGATGATATATCCAAATTAATAATACCACATTCAGTATTTCTCATGTATATTCCACGAAAATTTGGTATATGTAATTTTTTTACGTATCTCATTAAATCTATGTTTGTTAGTGCTCTACGAGGTAGCTTTATAGGGAGTTTCTTTAATATGGGGCTAGATATAATCCCATGCCTTTTTTATATGGTCTTAAGTATAAACCTTTTCCTACAGCAACTTGCTCCATAGCTAAGTTATGTCTTTTATCCTCTTCTAGCTTTTGTTTTGCAGCTTTTGCGTCGTTAACATCCTTCGCAATTCCCGCTGCACCGCCACCAATACTTCCAAGAGCTCCTAATGCAGCAAATAGAGGAATAAGGAAAGGTAGAAAACCACCTGTTTTCGGGATGGGAATTATTCGTTTCCTTGGTGAAGAGAGTTTCTTTGTTCCTATTGATGATAAAGCTTGTTGTGCGACTTTAATAAAATTATTAGAATTACTTCCTTGAATACCACGTCGGGCTCGTTGTACTGCATTATTAAAACTTATCTTACGTAGCCCCCTACCACGCTTCTGCTTTTTTCTACGCATACCCATTCCAAGTTTAGTTTTAGCCTTCATAATGCCTGTTATACCTAAAGCAGCAATTTTTTCTCCAACTGAAGAATCACACGCTTTTAACCGTTGATATGCTTTTTCTGCTAATACTTTATCAGCTTGATGTCTATTGCTTATATCTTTTGAACGGGAATAAGCAATGTCGTGTTCTTTGCAAAATTCGTCTAATGGATTAACACCAGTATCACCTCTCGCAATTCTCTTAGAGAGTTTTGTTCCTGGACCACAATAATTGTAGCCTGGTATATGCAATTCAAAAGGGAGTTTATCAATAAGCTTATTAATAAATCCTGACCCTCTCTTTGCAGCCTTTAGTTTACGATTAACTAAGGATGGGTTATGTACAATCATTATAAAGCTTGTTGAAAGTCTTATACAGAACTAATTTTTTAATGATGTACAATCTTATATATAGTCAAGATAATGATTTATAACACAGTTCGTTAGATTTAGTTTTACAATGAAGATCGAAAAACAAAATGTTACATTACCTGTTGTTAACCAAGATGAGTGTTTGTTAGAAAATAATTATCAAAAACATGGTGAACTATTTGGGGGTTCATCCAAGCGTGCATTGATCGTTGGATGTTCGGGTTGTGGCAAGACTAATTTACTTGTCACATTACTGACACACCCTAATGGACTCAGATTTGAGAATGTTTACCTCTACTCAAAGTCCCTATACCAACCAAAATATGAATATCTGAGAAAGTTATTTAAACCAATGAAAGAAATAGGTTATTTTGAATTTAGTGATGGAGAATATGTTATACCAGCTCAAGAGATCAGACCCAATTCAATTATTATCTTAGATGATGTAGCTTCATGTAATCAAAATATTATGCGAGATTATTTTTGTTCTGGGCGCCACAAAAATACAGACTGTTTTTATTTATGTCAGACGTACTCATCGATCCAAAAGCAACTCATCCGAGACAATAGTAATTTAATAGTAATTTTTCAACAGGATAATACAAATCTGAAACATATTTATAATGACCACGTAAATGTCGATATGTCGTTTCAATTATTCAAAGATCTTTGCTCTCTATGTTGGAAAGAGCCATTCGGATTTGTCGTTATAGATAAAGATTGTACAATAAATAATGGTAGGTATAGGAAAGGTTTTGATAATTACATCAAATTGTAAGAGTATATTAATACATTACGCGCTGAGCGAAATGTAGTGTTTATTAATAATCCGAAATGTAAAGATGGATACAAAGTTAGCTAAGGAACTAATAAAAACCAGAAAATCAGTGAGGCAGAAATATCAGTCTCTAAAATCCGATGTCGCACAATCACAAGTTCATTTGGAGAAAAGCTTCAAACCCATTACTGAGCCATTGCAAAAATTATTACAAAACATAAAATCAGAGGTCTCAATTAAAAAAGAACCTGATGAATTTAAGTCAGAGCAAAGTAGAACTTCTACCCCTAGAAAATCTCCAGTAAATATTTTAAACAAATATATGCCCGCATTGCCTATGACTGGACTTAGTTTTTTGGAGGATACTTATCAATTTGACCCAACCCAACATTTGATTGTGGATGAGCAGAATAGTAGCGATTTAATTAATGAAGAAGTTGATAAAAGTCGTGCGTATATGCAAGAATTATCAAAATCAAGGGCTTATGCAGATTATTTGGAAGCGTACGAACCCTTACCAAGAACATATATTGATGAATCTATAACAGGGGATGAATCATCATATGATCGTACATATGGCATAACACACGATGTTGAAACTGAAAAATTTAAAATAGGTGATTCCGAATTAAAAATTGTTGGTAAAGACATAAAAGTGAAGGACATAGTATATCCTGGTACCGTTGGGCTGTATGAATTACTGTTTAAGAAAAATCCTACAGCTTATAATAAATCAGAATTAGATCATTATATGGACATATTAAAACGTACTAATACCTATTGAAGAAATTTTGATTCTACAGAGCAAATTCAAAGCAGTAATACTGTAAAGTATAGAAGTATCATAAGACCCTATTTAATAGATAAAGGTTTATTGAAACCTACTACGGTTCCAAGATCATCTTCATTTAGTAAACCACTACCACCCAATACTAGATTTCAAAGTAGTATTCGCCCCAGATCTAAATCATTTAAGCAAAGTGGTGGAATGTTGAACTTATCCAACAACAATATTGATTATGTTTATTTTGATAATCCGAATGAGCTCGTGAATAGATTAAGGCTTTTAGTAGCTTCCCAAATGGCTGGCAATAATGGCACAATAATGAAATTGCCTCAATACTTGAAGAACTGAGAGAATTAAAAATTATTAAATAATGGTTACACATCTATCTCCCTCACAGTATACATCTAGCGCTCACCATGCCTATTGATAAATTTGGTAGACATATGCTTGGCTATCGATCAAAACCTTACCCCATAACATCGCCTCTTTTAACTGCAACTGAAGATTTTGCTACCAATCTATCCAGTCTTTGTCTTATACAAATTCGAAGGTGTGGCAAAGAAAACATTAAACCATAAAACGCTAATTTATTACGTGTTAGATAGTGGTACTACAACATATACATTACCTATTTCGGGTACAATTGAAAGCATAAATTTACCTTTGAATGTCACAATGTTTTTAAACAATGGTAATTATGATCAGGATAATAAAACGCTCAGTAAAGGAGATAATCTATCATTTCCACTTCCAAGTGTAGACCCAAAACCACCTCTTTTTGTTGAAATTGTATTGCGTTGCCCCTTAGTAAGAAATGGGTAAGATTAAAGAGGATGTAGTTAATGAATTACATAAATCAGCCAGGAAAAATTTTCGAAGGAGACATGTCATTGTTAAAGGCCTAAACGACCTTATACAAGCGGATCTTGTAGAGATGATCCCATATTCTAAAATCAACAAGGGATACAAATATATTTTGGTTGTTATTAATGTATTTTCAAAGTTTGTTTGATATGAAGGTGTGAAAAATAAAACTGGAAAAGAAGTAACTCATGCAATGGAAAAAATCTTATCTCGGAATAAAATAAAGCCTAAAAATTTACAAACCGATATGGGTAAAGAATTTTACAACAAAGAATTTAAAGAACTAATGAATACATTTAAAATTAACCACTACAGTACATATTCCAATTTAAAAGCTAGTGGAGTGGAACGTGTAAATCGCACTCTAAAAAATTTAATGTGGCGACAATTTAGTTTACAAGGAAACTACAAATGGTTAAATATTTTATCGGACATTGTAGAAAAATATAATAACGCTAAACACAAAACTACTGACATGAAACCAATAGACGTAACGAAGAAAGAGGAACACCATTTGCTCCAACATGTGTATAGCCATCTAAAAACAGTAGATCCACAGAAACAAAAATTTAAAGAAGGCGACTCGGTAAGAATAAGTAAATACCGAGAAGCTTTTTCAAAAGGATATACTCCCAATTGGTCAAATGAAGTTTTTAAGATACGGAAAGTGCGAAATACAAACCCCACTACTTATATTTTAGAAGATCAGGAAGGTAATGAAATTCAAGGAGAATTTTATGGATATGAAATTCAGAAAGTAAAACACCCCGACATATATCTTGTGGAGAAGGTTTTACGAAGAAAACAGAACAAAATCTATGTAAAATGGCTCGGCTTAAACAGAAAATTTAATTCCTGGATTAATAAAAATGAAATAGTATAACACATGTAAACATATTCTAATTAAATAAAACAGATTTATTTGTTAAATGTGGTTTTATTTCAAATCTTTCATTAAATATTTTACATCTATGGTTTGTATCTAAAATAGGATCAAGTAACTTTGAGGCTGCCTCGATTCTTCTGCAAAAGCGGAATCTGTCCACTGCCAAAAAGTCCCAATATTTCTTCCTAGTCATACTATAAGCATAACTCCACATAATTAGATGATGTAGTTTATTACGCTTTTCATTAAACGTTACTTTCTTCTTTACACTATTGTCTACATACACTTTCAAAGACATCTGGATAAGTATAAATTAATTCCAGAATCATGCAGATATTTTCACTTTTTGGATTATCTTCTGGTTTAAGTATATTTAGAGCATTTTCAATAATGTCACCGCTTTGGCTTTGTAATCCTCTACGTAAAATCTTGAAATACTGTTCAAATTGTTGGTTTTTTATCATCTCGATTGTGTACTTCACTAGGGGTAGTAATTCTATTAAATAACATACTGTTTCATATGCCAAATATATGTAGTTATCACCCTTTGAAATCCTGATTACTCGAGCATTTGGGAACTGATGGAAATGTATGCAAATGTTTCCCTCATGTACTGTATCTGGTTTTTCATTGTAATATAGTACCTTGATGAGTTAGAAATTTCTTCCAATCAGATTCATCGAAAACCACTTGATCACCTTTGTTTCCAGATAACTTTACACAAGGCACATAACCAAAATCACATGAAATTCCCACCGAAACAAATTTGCACTTGGATTTATTTAGCTTATATTTTTTCTCACCAATTACCTTTGGAGTATTAAGATCTTCTTTCTTGCACCCGGGTAAACTTGGTGGAGCGTCCAGCTGTAAAGTAAAGTAAAGTAAAGTAAAGTAAAGTAAAGTAAAGTAAAGTAAAGTAAAGTAAAGTAAAGTAAAGTAAAGTAAAGTAAAGTAAAGTAAAGTAAAGTAAAGTAAAGTAAAGTAAAGTAAAGTAAAGTAAAGTAAAGTAAAGTAAAGTAAAGTAAAGTAAAGTAAAGTAAAGTAAAGTAAAGTAAAGTAAAGTAAAGTAAAGTAAAGTAAAGTAAAGTAAAGTAAAGTAAAGTAAAGTAAAGTAAAGTAAAGTAAAGTAAAGTAAAGTAAAGTAAAGTAAAGTAAAGTAAAGTAAAGTAAAGTAAAGTAAAGTAAAGTAAAGTAAAGTAAAGTAAAGTAAAGTAAAGTACAGTACAGTACAGTACAGTACAGTACAGTACAGTACAGTACAGTACAGTACAGTACAGTACAGTACAGTACAGTACAGTACAGTACAGTACAGTACAGTACAGTACAGTACAGTACAGTACAGTACAGTACAGTACAGTACAGTACAGTACAGTACAGTACAGTACAGTACAGTACAGTACAGTACAGTACAGTACAGTACAGTACAGTACAGTACAGTACAGTACAGTAGAGTAGAGTAGAGTAGAGTAGAGTAGAGTAGAGTAGAGTAGAGTAGAGTAGAGTAGAGTAGAGTAGAGTAGAGTAGAGTAGAGTAGAGTAGAGTAGAGTAGAGTAGAGTAGAGTAGAGTAGAGTAGAGTAGAGTAGAGTAGAGTAGAGTAGAGTAGAGTAGAGTAGAGTAGAGTAAAGTAAAAAGGAAAGGAAAGGAAAGGAAAGGAAAGGAAAGGAAAGCAAAGCAAAGTAATTTATTCATGTTATTTACATTGAAAATGTTTACACATGTCAAAGAGTACCACACAGAATTTGAATAAAGACGATAAGAATACATTTTTAATAATATAAGAGTACTAAAGGTAAAATATTGTAAAAGTTAAAACAGTAAAATAACAATAAATAATAATTTATACACACATAGCTACATGCATTTTTATTTCATTTGTAATATAAAAAATATATATAAAAAAAAACACACAAAGGAAAGGGAAAACACACCTCACTTGAGGCAGAATCACTTTTTAGAAAATATCATTTTCCATAAATTCTGGGATGCTGTAGTATGCCTTCTCAATAAGCACATTTTTTATAGTATTTAAGAATTGATTTCTGGGCAGCTTTTTAATATGTTCAGGTAGTTTGTTGTAAAAAATAGGTCCATAATAGTTTTCAGAATTTCTACTTTTGCTGAGTCTTAAGTATTTTAACGATATGTTATCCTTATTTCGCGTTTCATGATTATGCAGATTTTTATTAAAACTATAATACGATATACTATTATTAACATATTTTAAGCATTCATAGATATATAAGGATGGTACTGTTAATATTTTTAGTTCCGTGAATTTATTTTTTACATCCGCTTTAATATATATCTGATGACTTTCCTCTGGATAGAAGACTCTAGTTGCATGGCACGAATGTCCCCAACATAGAATTGCATATGCAAAATTTGATTGAAATAGTGCAAAATATGCTTTTAATACTACCTCTTGTGATACTATATAAGATAGATTACGCAACAGATAAGCATATTTACACAGTTTCGGGCATATGTACTCTACATGAGCCTGCCATGTTAAGGTTGAGTCCAGGACTACTCCTAGGAATTTAACCGATTTACTACTATTCACGTTATGTTCTCTTAAAGTAAATATAATATTTTCCGTTTTTGTTTGATTTAGGCTTAACTTACTTGTATTGAACCAGTTTTCAGCTTTCAACCGTGTTTCATACATTTTCAGATTTAAGGTGTTTGAGTTTGTATCAACGTTTATTAATGTTGTATCATCAGCAAAGAGCACCACATCTGTGTCCGGTGCACATGCTGCTAAATCGTTTATGTAGATTAGGAATAGCAATGGACCCAGCACAGATCCTTGCGGTACTCCGTATGAGATATTCTCCCGGTTTGAGTAAATGTTATTGTAATAAGTTTGTTGCTGGCGATCAGTTAAATATGAAGAAATTAACTTAATGAAGCATATATTTATCCTATACATTTTTAGCTTATCTATTAATACATTATGTGATACGCAGTCAAACGCCTTTGTGAGGTCACACAAGGTGCAACCCACATAAGCAGCATTTTCTAAGCCTTCATTTATTATTGATATTAGTTTGTTTATTGCCAGTGTGGTTGATTTGTTGTTTCTAAAACCGAATTGGGCTGGAGAAAAAAGATTATTTTCCTCAAAATGTTTACTTAGCATTTCTTTTAGTAGTTGAGCAGAGTAGTTGAGCGGCTGAGACACATAGTGGGAGAAGAAATTTAAAGGTGCTGACATTTTGAAGCCTAATACATGTTAGGGATATATCATGAGTTATATATGCAGTTCCCCCCATCACTTGCTGTCCTCCCACCGATCTAGCAATCCGTTGTAACATCTGTTCCACACGTGTGCACATGCTACTTGTTTAGACAAGTTAGTGATGAGTCATATCTGCTTGCCAGATGTTAACTGAGGTCATCGACCACCTGCTTGCCAGATGTTGTGGGAATATTCATCTGCACTGGTTCCCATAGTCACATGTTATAATTTTTTAAATTATACAAAAAATATCTTGAAATTCATGTAATGGTTGAAGAAAATATCAGAGAATTAGAGCTTAAAATAGAATCTGTTTTATATGTTTAACATTCATTAGAAATTTTATTTTTATTATTAACCTCGAGGACAGGTGACACTCTCTCATGAATTTTGCTTCTTATTTTCAAGAGTTTTTCAGGTGCTATCGCGAAATACAAATCTGTACATTGCGTTGCTTTAAACACTTGATATGCCGATACCATTAAATCATCTTCTAAACTTCTAATAATACAATGCCCCTTGTAATAATCAACCTGTAGATCTGGATGTTCTCCACGGGCGATAGCGAGCGAGGGATCGTATATTTTTTCATTAACCACATTCCAAAAATGTATAGATATAAGTTTTGCTTCTGCCTCTGATTCACACGTAATAAACCCAATTTTCACATCAGAATGTATACCGAATCGTTCAATTTGCTCATAAAACATCAGCGCAGCGGGAAGACAGCAAGAATAATATTTAAATCTTCTAAATACAGCCTCCATAATTTCGTTTATCTTGTTGGCTGGAATAATTTCTTCACGAATTGGAGTAGACATGACACACTTTTTAGCATGTCTCTTCATATGTTTCTTAGTTGTAAAAGACTTTGTGCAATTATTACATTCAATCATTTTGTATAATATTGTGCGAGGATAAAAGAGTTAAACTAACGAATATATCTTATAGCTGTGTTATATATCGCACATTCATCGCGGTGGGGGATCACGTAATCATCTGATGTGTTGAACACATGTTATATGATCCCTGGGAATAAACATTTGCTACGGTTCTCACCAGATGCTGTCTAGACATGTATAATACATTGACTCCGCACACGTGTTGAACACATGTTATCTACGTGGGAATAGACGTTTGCATTAATTGGTCTCACGCATGACTTCACCAGATGTCTAAATACATTGACCCCGCACACGTGTTGAACACATGTTATACATCTACGTGGGAATAGACGTTTGCATTTGGTCTCACGTGTTCACCAGATGTCTAAATACATTGACCCCGCACATTAATTTGATACCACCGGATGGATATTATTAAAGGTCATTCATCTTTGTGCATAAACCGGATGTTGTCTAGACATGTATACAAACTTGTCCCGACAAGTTATAACCCGATATGGTTGATTTGGGTTAGGGGGTGGTTTTGAGGGATAGTTTTGAGGGGGTCAAAATCACTTTTTATCCATTTTGACCAATTTCCCTCGCAATTTCCCAAAAGATATCATAATGGTAAACCGATACCATAAAATAATACATTTTGTATGAAATCCATTGATGTGCCCATCGTTGATAAATCTGCAATGTGCAAGTAATAAAAAAAGGGAAAAAATCATCGAACACAACACGTCATTTTATACTACTTATTTATCACACTAGTCATGGAAGAAACAATTAAAAAACGTAACTTTGACAGGTGAATTTGTTTTTTTGGACGTACATTACTGCTGCAAAATTTCATTTGGATAGCTCAAAAATTGTGGAAATGGCGGGGGTTTACCATGATCCGTGGTCACCCGGTATAAGTAAGTATAATTCATATTTAATTTTGAAAATAAAATACATTAATAGGAAAAATTTATTTGTTTACCTAATTCTGACATAATTTTATATTCTTGTATTTTTTATCTGATCGTTTTATCTGGAAAGGCCCACTTCCAAGCAGGGTGACTGGACCATTGAAAATAAATTTTTTGTTAACGAAAACTGTATCTTCATTACGTGGCCATCGAGGTGGCCATACAAAATTTTCCAAACCCTGCTTCAAAAATTTTGTCAAACACCTGTCATCAATTACTTGCAAAACTCTACCAAGGTACAGGGTGTTTCCTATAAAACTATACCCCCCCTTATTTCGGTCAATTACCACCGATTTTAATTTTTCAAAAACCGGTCTAACACAGAATGTTCCGTATATTTTGAATATGCTATTACTTTTTTTCCTACTTCAACCGTATACGAGGGGCAGAAAAAAGTATGGTTATTTTAAATAGAACACCCTATATATTTTTACATATTTGGATTCGCCTCGTCCTTCTGATTACAAATATATATGACACTTATATATTTGCTATAAAAATGGCGTAAATAATTGAATTTAAACTTGGGGCGTTTCCTTAAAAACTATACCCCCCCTTATTTCGGTCAATTATTTAGTGATCAAAATTTTCAAAACCTACACATAGAATTTTTCGTAGATTTCATATATGCTATTACTTTTTTTCTCCCTTCAACGGTATACGAGGGGTGGAAAAAAGTATGTTTTTTTTATGGAATGCCCTGTATTTTTTTACATATAGTATAAGTATTATATATATATTTATAATCAGAAAGGTAGGGTGGATCTAAATATGTAAAAAAAATACCCTGTATTTTTCCATAAAAGAAACATACTTTTTTCCACCCCTCGTATACCGTTGAAGGGAGAAAAAAGGTAATAGCAAATATGAAATCTACGAAAAATTCTGTGTAGGTTTTGAAAATTTTGAATCGTTAATAATTGACCGAAATAAGGGGGGGTATAGTTTTGAAGGAAACGCCCTAAATTTAAATTCAATTATTTACGCCATTTTTATAGCAAATATATAAGTGTCATATATATTTGTAATCAGAAAGATGAGGCGAATCCAAATATGTAAAAATATATAGGGTGTTCTATTTAAAAAAACCATACTTCTTTCTGCCCCTCGTATACGGTTGAAGTAGGAAAAAAAGTAATATGGTAATTGACCGAAATAAGGGGGGGTATAGTTTTATAGGAAACACCCAGTACCTGTAAATATGCCCGGTATTCCTACGTATTCCGAAAGTACTCCGGGTATTCCGAAAGTATTCCGGGTATTCCGAAAGTATTCCGGGTATTCCGGATTATTCCGAGCATTCCGGGTATTCCGAATGTATTCCCAGTATTCCGAGAGTATTCCGGACATGATGTACAGGGTCATCACGCGAAAATGTCCTTTTTTGAAATAACTCAGCCATTCTTCATGTTATGACATTGATGTGAAGACATTCTGAACTAGATTTTTCCACAGAATCTAAATTTTCAGTCAAAAAAACAATAACGCATCGCATTTCAGAAATATGACATAATACTTTCTCTTTTAAATAGAGCACTCTGTATATTTTGAAACATTTCGATTCTGCTTCTCTTTCTGAATTCAAAAATGTCAACATATCTTATGTTATCTTAAATGGTTTTTGAGATATTTAGATTTGATGATATTAAAATCTGATATATAAATCTGACGATATTAAAATAACGTGACCGATTTTGTTAAATAAATTTTGAAAACAAAGAAAAATATTAACCATAATGAGAAAATGATCTCTGAGAAACATAGAATATTGATTTCATACATTTAATTAACAAAGAAAATATTAACAAACATTAAAAAAATAAAAAAATATTAACAAAGAATTAAGAATGTTAAATATTACAAGGTTAAATATAATAAATAATTTTAGATGCATTAATGCATATATTCAATTTAGTAATTGCTCATTATGTCCACCTCTATTTTCATAACAAAGTCTATGCCGCCGTCGATAAATCACCTAAACAATCATAATTATATGATCAGGAATTCTCTAAACAATTTAAATTATGTCGTATTTCTGAAATGCGATGCGTTATTGTTTTTTTGACTGAAAATTTAGATTCTGTGGAAAAAACTAGTTCAGAATGTCTTTACATCTATGTCATAACATGAAAAATGGCTGAGTTATTTCAAAAAAGGACATTTTCGCGTGATGACCCTGTACACTGATTCCGGAAGTGGATGACCCCTCGGCCGAAACGGCTTTGCATATCTTTGGAAATTTAAAAAAAAAAAATTTAGTAAAGTAGGTACCTTTTTTTAAAAGACGGCAAAATGTTAGTAAAAAGTGTTGTTTAGAATCCAAAAGTGAGTAATTTTAAAGTCATTGGCCGACTTTGATTTTTTGAGTGGTAAAAATGGGCAAAATATCTAAGTTGGTCAATAAAATTTGACATGCTTTCTCACTTTTGGATTCCAAACAACTTCTCTAAATAGCATTTTGCGTATCTCTTAAAATTGTAAAAAATTTGTGTTCAACTAGACCCCAGAAAATGAAATTACAACAAAACTTTCTTTTATCTTTTACAAGTCATTTCACCTACCGGAGACACTAATCTCGTCCCTGACATCACATATATTTTATATCACAATCTTACCTATTTGAGAGTATAAATCATCCATGGTAACATCAGTTCCTAAAAAGTTTGTATATACATTTTTGGCCTTGACTGTATTGATGTTTTGTGCCATATTAGAATATGGCACAAAACTAAATTATAGAAAAAATAACTATTTTTGGCATGAAATTTGTCAATATCACACGAAATACCAAAAACACACTTTTTGGACGTGTTGCATAAATTATTTTTCTACAGCTGTTAAAAAAATGATAAAATATTATATCATGACTTGACACCGTCAAAAAATAATTAGAATAGGCATACTAAATAAGGTATATATTAATTTGGGATTCGAAGAATGAGAAAGCAAACATATTTATTTACCACTTGTATATGCTGAGGAAGTACTTTTGCTACCAGTACCAGAGGAACCAGCAGATTCTAAAATACTGCCGTCTTCTCCTAATAAAATTATTGGCATATTGACTTCAGATTCCATATTAAAAGTTGAAGTTGCTTCTAACATATAAAACAAACTGGTGAAAAGAATGTAAATATTCAAAATTAAATGTACTTACCATTCAAAACAATTAATGGTATTTCATTAGAGATGTGTGATTCACACCTTGTTTTATTTGCAGCATCTCTGGGTTTATAACTAGTTGTGGATTTGTTATTACCATTTATGGGTGGTGGATGAATTGTTACATCTACTTCTAAAATACCAAAATTAAGTTAAGAGAGTTTAAAAAAAAATTAAAATAGAATTATCATTTACCATTGAATGTGGTAAACCTTTCGATTTTTCTTTTATGTTCTTAGGTGACGGTGGGGGAGTCATTGTGTCATCTGAGGAACTGTTTGATGAATTGTATTTACTGGAATTGATTTTCTTTTTTCCCATTCCCCTTCCCATTTCTTCCCCTTCATTGGTTGTCGAGTACTCTGGATCCTCAGCTTTTTTACGGGCACTCTCTAAAGTAGCTTAAAGTGAAGAGACCATATTATATTAAATAATATACTCAGCTAACAGTAATGAAAAAAAATGCCTCTTTTCAATGCTCTTCTTTGTGAAAATAATTGTAACATTTTTATGTATTCATGTCTCTTTTGCTAATTTTCTCTGATTTTCTGCGTCTGCAAAACCCGTAGACGTACATATATCAGGTGTTCCCACCAATAAGTACAACGCAAAGATAAAAATTTGAAAATAGGGCACAAAATAATTGGTATAAAAATACATTTTTTGACCTAACGAGTCAGAAGTATCATACAACTTACAACAGTAGCTATCGATCCTTACGTCGTAGAGATCCCATGTATTTTTATCGGGTTTCTCACCTCGTTTCATATTTACACGTGCGTTAATCGTTTTGGGCTACCAACATATATTATAACAGCAAACTTCTTATCCATTTTTAAAATTTATTTCATCGGCTAAATGACTAAACAGTGTCAATCATTGATCGTTATTGTCTTCGAAAATCCGGGTTCAAAAATATCATATCAGACGATATATATTCGATGTTTGGTAAATTATTATACAAATAAAGTTAATAACGACTTTTTTACATTCATCCTAAATTTATTTAAATTTTTTTTAATTTTGTTTGATATTTTTTAAAAATTATGTATTAAATCCCCAACCCGCTAACATTACCTGCCTACACAAACTTTTAGCTTATATCTTAAAAAGTTACTTAGCATTGAAGTAAATATTTGTTTTTATTCAACACTCAATATTAGTGAAGAAGCTGAATTATTGCAAAATTATTTTCTAAAGGCAATCTCAAAATTTTGCTTTTAATCAAATCAACACAAAATGATTCCTCTTTTTCTGATAAATTATATTGTCAGAGACCATGCTAATGCCGACAAGTGTGGAATTACAAGGAGTTTCAAAAAGTGGATCATACTTTTGATAATATTTCCCAGAACAATATAAAGTGTTTCCATCTTTCTACTTCATTTAAGCTTCTAGGCTTTCTACAGAAATCAGTTGTAATATATTTGCTTGACTCAAGATGCAATTTCTCTATTTGATTTATTTGTGTCTGAGTAAGTCGAATGTCCTTGCTACCTTTTAACCACAATGTTAGAATACGTTTAGTAATACCTAGTAATACGAGATGCATATAATCAAGAGGAATTTGTTTAATCATATCTATATCTAATGATTCTAAAATTGTGGATCCTCGATGATGCTCCAGTTGACTTCGATTTCGAAATGATTCGTCTGTTCTTAAAGCTGATTTTGTTGATAAAAATACAACTCTTCGCTCTAGATAATCTCCTTCGCATACACATTTAGAACATCCGAAATACCCCGTATGGTTTTTAATATTAGTAATATAGGCTTTGGCTGGAGCATCACAAATTATATAGTTAAGTTTTATTTGATAGGTTTTGTTTTTTACTTGAAGGCCATGAATATACCGGGTGACCACGAAATGAGGCTCGCCCTTATATATTCTTTGTTTTACAGGATATAAATTTCAAATTTGGACACGTCAAATAACGGTTAAATACGCATTATTTCAACCGGTTTATCACTTTCTGTCGCTTCCGGTTTCTCCGGAAATGACACTAACTTTCGTTTTTTAAATGGAACACCCTGTATATTTTTACATTTTTGGATTCAGGAGGTCATTTTGAATCCATTAAAGGCAATTGAGATAAAAATATTATTGACAGACATTTTTATGAGCAAATTTAATTTTTGATCTAGGCGGCCGTGACCCCAAACAAATGTTTTGTTTTGCTTCAATAATTAATCAAAAAATACAATTATGATATTATATGGTATGACATTTGTGTTATAAGATCTTCAACATTTCGGAAATCGTTTTTCCAGAATAACTAATTTTTTTTAAATGGCACCATGGTGACTCACTATGTTATTTTAATAAAGCATTTCATTACCGATAATTTGGTACCAAACACTTCAGTATTTGTTCATATTATAATACATAAAAATTACATTCAACAAGATATAAATGAAAATAAACTCATAATATATTTAACACTGAATTTCTATCAAATAGGTGCTTTTGAAATGTAACGAAAGAAACAAGTGAATAGTTTGACAGCTTAAATGATATTTAAATCTATGAGAATCAGGTATTATTTTGTTGCGTATAAAAAAATTATGGTTTATTCACAAAGTGACAAAGTGGATATGCTGTTGATATACGGGGAAAGTCGCAGAAATAGTCTGGCAGCCCGTGATTTATATGCAGAACGCTATCCACTAAGAAAGTGTAGAACGGGAGCTGAGACAAGAGAGAGTAGCTCAAGAACACCACTTTGTCACGTTGTGAATAAACCATAATTTTTTAATACGCAGCATAATAATACTTGATTCTCATAGATTTAAATATCATTTGACATTTGAGCTATGAAACTATTCATTTGTTAATATTTTTATCTTCATTTATAGCTTGAATGTAATTTTTATGTATTATAATATGAACAAATAATGAAGTGTTTGGTACCAAATTATCGGCAATGAAATGCTTTATTAAAATAACATAGTGAGTCACCATGGTGCCATTTAAAAAAAATGAGTTATTCTGGAAAAACGATTTCCGAAATGTTTAAGATCTTATAACTAACACTAATGTCATACGGCATAATATCATAATTGTATTTTTTGATTAATTATTGAAGCAAAACAAAACATTCTTTTGGGGTCACGGCCGCCTAGATCAAAAATTAAATTTGCTCATAAAAATGTCTGTCGATAATATTTTTATCTCAATTTGCCTTAAATGTATTCAAAATGACCTCCTGAATCCAAAAATGTAAAAATATACAGGGTGTTCCATTTAAAAAACGAAAGTTAGTGTCATTTCCGGTGAAACCGGAAGCGACGGAAAGTGATAAAACCGTTGAAATAATGCATATTTAACCGTTATTTGACGTGACCAAATTTGAAATTAATATCTTGTAAAACATTTCGTGGTCACCCGGTATAGAAAACGTCACCAATAAGACTGTCAGTGGTGAAATATTCAATGAAATTACACAAGAGGTTATCGAACGTCAAAAAAGATCAAAGAATATTATTATGTATGGTATTACTGAGAATTCAAATGCTGATACGCCAACTCGTTTAAGTCATGATACTAACTGTGTAAAAAATGTGTTGAACTTCTTGTCTTCTGATACCTGCATACAGGACATCAAACCTATACGTCTCGGTAAATTCCTACCCGATAATCAGAGACCAAGACCAGTTAGAATTACTTCTGATAATGATCAGTCAGTCTATTCAATTATTCGTAATGCAAGGAAGCTGAGGGGCTCTCAATTTGGAGGTATCTCAATTTCACTGGATCGCACGCCAAGACAAATAGAATACTACAAAATACTAAAGAAAGAACTTGACGAGCGCATATCGAACGGAGAAACAAATATTAAAATTAAAAATGTCAATGGCATTCCTAAAATAACATCTTTAAACTAACCAAACCCAATGGATCAAAATTATCTGATTTGTTATTCTATTTTCAAAATGTACGAGGCTTGCGGACAAAGGTAGATGAGTTTTATGCTGGAGTTAGTGACAATGAGTATTCATTTATTTGCTTGGCCGAAACTTGGTTATCCAATGATGTGTTAAGCTCAGAGTACTTTGGAAATAATTATCATGTGTTTCGGTGTGACCGGAAGTTTGAAACTGTTGGTTTGTCACGTGGAGGAGGTGTACTCATAGCCCATAAAAATGACTTAAATGTTGAAAAGTTAGATTTAACTAACATAGAAAATTATTCTCCATTATAGATTTAGTAGGATGTAAACTTTGTTTAAACACCTTTTCATATTTTGTTTACACTTTGTATATACCTCCTAGCGTATCAGTAGCGGACCTTGAAAATTTTCTAGAGATGTTTGAGAATGTTATATTAAATCAAGATAATGTTATTATTTTAGGTGACTTCAATATTCCAAATTTTAATAATTTATTAATATATGACACTAGATGTCAGAAATTGCAAAATTTTCTTCAATTATGTAATTTAAGACAGGAAAATAATATTTGTAATAACAGTGGCACATTATTGGACCTAGTCATTAGTAACATAAAGTGTGAAGTACGTCGAGACTTAACCCCTCTTGTTAATGAAGATCCACATCATCCATCATTACGTATTAGTACCACAATTAATGACAGTCAATATATTAATTTCATCAATAATAATAATATTAAAAAATTTAATTTTCGTAAGGCAAATTATCCTGATTTGTATGCAGAACTTTTATCAACGGATTGGCATTTCTTAAATTCATTTACAGACGTCAATCTTGCATGTGAAATGTTTTATGACAAATTAACAAATATATTTGAAAAGCATGTGTCAGTTTTTGTCAATTATAAACGTAAATATCCATCTTGGCATACCTCCGATATAATTAACAATATTAAATTAAAAAACTATTACCACAAAAAGCACAAACAAACGAAATTTGGTTACTATTTAGAACAATTCAAGAGATTAAGGTCGTTAATTAAAGTAGAAATTCGAGTAGCATATAAGTTATATCTTGAAACAGTGGAAAGTAACATAAAAAATGATTCCAAGCACTTCTGGAGTTTTATTCAGTCAAAAAAACAATCTAGAATACCTGGTAAAGTCGTTAATGATGGTGCAGTGTTTTGTGCTCCTCAATCTGTTGTTGACGGATTTAGTGATACTTCAGTAGTGTTTATTCACCCTCTGCTAGCTTAAATGCAGATCTCAATAATGGCTTTACCTACTTAGCTTTGCTTAATATCAAGGAATTTACAGAAAATGACTTACAGAATTCTGCCAACAAATTGAAGAATAAAATGACGTCAGGTCATGATCAAATCCCAAGTTTTCTAGTGAAGGACTGCAGATATGCTTTTATTACTCCTTTATTATTTATTTTTAATTTAATACTTAACTGTCTTTCCTGATACCTGGAAAATAGCGAGAATATGTCCAGTACTTAAGTCCGGTCAAATGAATAATTATAGGCCCATTTCTATTCTTTGCAATTTTGCAAAACTCTTGGAAATATCACTATATAATTATATTTACCCTGCAGTAAAAAACTCAATTTCACCTCACCAACACGGTTTTATGGGGAGCCGCTCAACCATAACAAATTTAACAGTGTTCACTCAATATGTAGCTTCAGTACTTGATAATCAGTGACAAGTTGACGTTATATATACCGTCTTTGCTAAAGCCTTTGACCGCATCGATCATGGAATAATTTTGTCTAAGTTAAAAAACTTTGGATTTGATGAATCTCTTACATCACTTATTAAGTCCTACTTAACTAACAGAATACAGTTTGTATCATATAACGGGTTTGATTCTAAACAATTCATTGCTACTTGTGGTGTGCCTCAAGGATCAAACCTTGGTCCTCTATTGTTTTTGCTTTTTATTGATTGATGATTTGGCTCAGATTATCGATTGTGAAAAAGTATTATTTGCTGACGATCTCAAAATATTTCATAGTGTAGAAAATATTGACGACTGTTTATTTATTCAAAATCAGCTTGACAAGATTGAGGTTTGGTGTGATGACAATAATCTTCAATAATTAAATATTCAAAAGTGTAAAAGTCTAACTTTTACATTAAAGAAACAATATACTGAATTTACGTATAGCTTTAAAGTCGGTAGACTTAAGCCGGTATGAATCCACAAAAGATCTTGGTATAATCTTTGATTCTAAGTTATCTTTTATAGAGCACATTAACCGATGTACAGCAGCTGCATTAAAAATGTTAGGCTTCATCATTCGAAACTGTCGTAATTTTCACGAGTCCAGTGCATTAAATGTACTCTATTTTTCATATGTGAGATCAAAATTAGAATATGGCTCCATAATTTGGTGTCCATTCTATAATGTACATGAAGTGGCTGTTGAAAATGTTCAAAGAAAATTTCTAAAATTTTTACAATATAAAATTTCCGGAGTATATCCTGATAGAGGTTATCCACAAGATTTATTGTTAAATTCTTTTAATTTTCAATCCCTGCGTCTACGAAGAGTCTTATTTGCAGTGGGTTTTATTTACAAACTCTTACATAACAAAATTGATTGTGTAAGTCTTATCAATGAAATCTCATTTCGAGTTCCTAGATTTTCAACAAGACTTCGGCTACCTTCCACTTACCTATGGCTAGGACTAATATACTGCTGCGGTCACCTATATTCACTATGTGCCATAGTATAAATAGAATTGACATGATGTGTGATATACATTATAATAGTTTAAATGGACTGAACAAAATTGTCATGGAGCATATTAATCTAATATAGTTAAGTAATTTAATTTAATCTGGAACTAAATCAATTTCAATTTTATTTGATGTAGGTAGTCCGATTTAAACTTCTTATTTCTCATTTTTTTTTCTTTTCTGTTTTTTTAACTCCATCAATTACGAGTAGATTTATTATTTCTTAATTTAATATGTATAGGTGTGTATTTGTATGCTTATTTATATGTATTATTGTGATATTATATGTATGCGTACTGTGATTATCTTGAATATTTTAGAATTTATTTTTTTATTTTTATTTAAGAATGATAATTTATTTGAATTTTACTTTTATTTATTTTTTAGAATTAATTTTTTATTTTATTTTAGAATACTAGTTTTATTATTTTTTTTAATAAATGTTTTATTTAATTAGGGCGCCATCCGCTTTTGCGAATCAAAATATTTTATTTTGCAATTCTAAACTTCCTTTTAAGACAGAGCATGAGCTTCCTCTCTTTCTCAAAAGCAGGTTCAAAAAAATTACTTAGTTTACTTTTTTATACACATGAAAGCTAAATGAAAAATATGTTTCCAATAAATGTTTACTACAATCGTAAAATTGGTTGATACAGTTAACAATCTGTAATGCTAATACTAAAAACTTACTTACTATTAATCGGCCTTTTATTTACCCCACTATTTTGCTTTTGCTCTACTAGTAGGCATTCTTTCATTCGAACTCTTGCTATTTTCTTTATCCTCTGGAATTTATCTAATGAGAACACCTGGTTTCTTATCTGCCTGCATTTCTCTAGTAATAAAGATGGCGGACTTGCGAAGTAATGTGTTGTGTTGTAATTTTATATTTACTGTTCATATATTTGTTATAATACTTTGGGAAATTTATCACTGGATTACATTTAATTAGCTTATTAGCTACCTCATACGTTGAGGACAATCGTTGCACTATCCACAGACAGTGTGGATTTCTCTATTATGGTAAGTACACTTTTATATTTTATGTTGATATTATTTTACTTAGAATTTCATTTCAAAACTGTTCCATTATAACATTAATTTCTTTTACTTCTATATTTTTATGTCACTTATTTGTCAGACTTGACACTTTTATAACTCATTTGTTATTGTTTACTTTTTTAGGTTAGATTTTTTTTAACAAAACGATGTGGTCTGTTTACCAGTTCATTTGAGACTAAAAACTCCTATGATTCTTGTGGATTTATCTAAAATTTGACACATTTTTCTTAATATTGACGTTAATTGCCAACTAGATTTGAAAATTTTAATTATTTTATTTTTAATTCTCTGATATTTCTTTTATAATAAATATTTTTCCAAAATTAATGATATTTTTATTCTTTTCACTTTTTTCTGTTTAATTTGATATGCAATTTGTTAGGTTTTGTGACACAATTTCTTTCGTTAAAATATTATCAACATTTACTTATTTTATTCTTTTACCTAATTTAATTTAACAATTATCTATTATAACATGCTTAGCTTATACTATAGCAACTTTTTAATATGTTTTACATTGGTTTTCTTAAACATTTTATATAAATTGGTTATTTTTGCCTTTTGGATGACGGGCATATTTTGCTTGTCTCGCCATGGCTTTATAAACAATTTTAACTATCTACCTTTTAACTCTAACTTAACTATATAATATCTAAATTCAATATGACATGGGTATTTTAAATAAAACTCCTTATTTATGTTTCAGTTTAACGATCTTCATGTGAATGTCCTAACGGCTTGGATATCTAACATTTTATGAGGCTCCTACCTAACATAAATTGTATGTACCACATTGTGGATTTTCTAAAGGTGAGTATTTTTCATTATTTATACTGAGTACATTGCTTAATTTTATTTTTATGTTTAGTTTGTGTCCTTTATCACTCGTAAACGTATCTCTTTTTACACTTCTGTATTTTTCACATATTTTCATATGTCCTGTTTGTTGATAACAAAGAATATGACTTCTTACACTGTTTTTAACCTTTAATACATTTTATAATTTTCATTTCTTATACTAATTTTCTATTTTTTTCAGCTCACGACTACGCTATGTGGAACATTGATGGTTTTCGACAAACGTTTACTGACGATATTGGAGTTTTGTCTGAATTGTGTCTCTGTGACTAGACGTTAGATATGGATACTTAAAATTCCATCTATGTCTTATATTTTTACATGTATTGTTTAATTGTAAGTATTTACACAATTTATTTTATATTTACTATTTTGTATTAACGTTTTACATTATATCTTTAGCATTGTACCATATTTTTCATTTATATTTTGATTTTATGTTTACTTTAGTTGTGAGATTAATTATCTTGACAAATTATTGAAATCTTATGCTCTTATAACGTGATACTTCTCATATAAACTTAGATTCGCAAAATACTCTATCTGACGTCTCGTTTCTCTTTATTTCATTCTACTTAAAATTGTATGTGTATTGTGTGTTGCCGATATAATCACATTTGCGCTCATATATACTCAATATTTTGTCCATTTATAATTTTAATATCGTCTAGCTTGTATAACCTATGTATTCTTATAATATATTTTTATTTATATCTTGTTTATTAGCATGTACTTTTTATTCTTATTAATATTTTGCAATTATGGATATCATAGCAGTATATATATATTTGTGTATACATGTGTATATATTATATGGGTCACAGCTTAATAATTTATTTTATTTTTATTATTGTTTATTTTCTTTTTTTTTAGGTGAATATAAAATATTAATATGTATTAATTTTGTCCTGTAATTGGATTTTTGTAATCTGTTGGGCAATAAAAGTGTTTATTATTATTATTATTATTATTATTTTGATATTCCTCAACAAAACATCTTAAAAAGTCATCTGCATTTTCTGGTTTATGCAAGCCATGGAAAATTCCAATTACAAAAGGATCTGTATAAATATTCTCTTTTGCAACAACGTCCCCTAATATGGACCAAAATTGGCTACTGGAAGATTTTGCAATTGGTAGACCGTCAACATTAATATTAAACCGAATAATTTCTGTGTTTTTATAATTATATTTCAAAATAATATGTTTTATATTTTCAGCTAAACCGAAATGAATGTACTTACCACCCACAACATCAAAATAATTGGTAACACGTTTTGGGGTTTTTATTAAAGTTCGGGCATCTTTAACTAATTCTTTATGACCATGTTTTCGTAAAATCTCGAGCATATCATTAATAAATATTTGAGAAACTTTATGTTTATGAAAACACTCCCGAAGATTCATCAGAAAGAGATGGTTTATTAACTACATCAGAGATATCCATGGAAATAATACTGCTTTCACTATCAGAGCTATTAACGGTTATTTGATCATCAGAAGGTAGGAAATAATCGTTTTGTGTTGCATTAGGAATACATGGAAATAACTCTGTTTTATCAGAATGACATTCGTACACGTTTTGCTCATTATTATTACTCGAACAAGGTTCGTCTAATAATAAGTGAGCAGAAGACAAAATTGAATTGTTATGTTTGTCTGAATCGGAATTTTGTATTTTAGGTATTTTAGCAAGAGGAATATTAGACTCCTGACAAACAATGCGACGCCTTTGTCTTGCAGACAGGTTAGAGAAATCTCGTGGCATTTTTAACAAAAATATAATAAAGTTAATTTTATAAAAGCACAAAGTTAGGAACTAAATAATGAGACAAAACAATTAATAATCAAAGGTATACTTGCCAATATTCACTTTCCCAATTATTATGTAGGTATCTTTCACTCCAAAACTCTGTTAAAAAGACCGGGAACTCGTGTAACGATAGGTTATATACTCGTCAGCCGTCAAACTGAAAGGTCAAAGGCCTCAATCAACTCTCAAGCGCTGCCAACATACGCTGGCTGGTTAATAATTTTCAGTCAGTGCAGCCTAGGCGCCAAATACAAATATCCAAATAATAAAGGTTAGGTTAAAATGAATTTCATATTTACTTTGTGTTTACCTAAGAGCTATGTAAATAATTTATATAAATATCTAATATTTCATAATAACTAAAGTGTTATGTAAGATTATTACATTTAGATAAAATGTTTTCTTTTATATATTTACTACATAAAAGTTGGCACAACTACTTTATATTAACTTGTTCTTCCATAATTACATCACCGATACGTAAATATTGTAAATATAAAAATAATGTTTACTGGTTTACTAGAGTGTTATGTAAAAATATTACTTTTAAATTAAGTGTTTCACTTTATATATTTGTTATATAAAACTGACATAACTACTTTATATTAATATGTTCTTCCAATATTATATCCTCGCTATGTAAACATTACAAGAATGTTTACTGGGATATGTTGCTAAAGGTGAAATACCAGCCATACACCTCAGGATCTTTTTTTGGACAATAAATGCTTTATTAATATGTGCTGAAGAGCCCCAGAAAATCAGACCATATTGCAAGGTAGATTGTACAAGTCCATAGTATAATGTTTTCAGTATGGCTTCAGAGACAGTATTTTTCATGTATATAATGATGTAACATACTTTGCTTAGTTTTGAGCAGACATTGTTTATGTGTACTTTTCAAGTAAGTTTTGGGTCAAAAAAAGTCCAAAGAACTTAATATTATCAGGACTTTGTGTTGATTGATGACATGTTTTTATTAAGAGGCTGTAATCTGAACTCATGGGTTTTGTTAAAAATTGCATATAAAAGGTTTTATTTTTGTTTAAGATATGGCCATTGTCACTACACCACCTTGAGAGTTCAATGGATGTTGTGTTACACTTTTGTACAAGAGTTTCAATTGTTTTTTGCCTTACAAGGAGATTAGTATCGTCTGCATAAAGAATTACTTTATCAGAGTTTATACATGTTTTATTAATATCATTTGTAAACAGTATGAATAACGTTGGTGCCAAGATTGAGCCTAGAGGTACTCCCAAGGTATTTTTTGTAGTGTGCGATTTTGTTCCTTGAATACTTACAGTTTGTGTCCTATTATTCAAATAGTCAGTAACCCATTGATGTGCTACTCCTCTTATCCCAATGCCGTATAGTTTGTCTAAGAGCAACTGGTGGTCAACCGTGTCGAATGCACGGCTCAGGTCATAAAATAATGCTACTATGTGTTCTTTTTTATTAAGTGAATCATATATCGAATGCAGACATTCAAAGATAGCCGTAGTAGTAGATTTACCACCCCTAAAGCCATGCTGTGCTTGAGACAGTATTTTAAATTTGTCGTCAAGAAAACTATTTAACCTACTGCAGTAGGCAGATTCAAATATTTTTGAAAATTGACACTGCAAGTGGATGGATTTATAGTTAATCACCTCAAACCTGGATCCCTTATTCTTATATATAGGTATACATTTTGATTCTTTTAATGATTGGGGAAATGAACCTGTACTAAATGATGCATTTATCAAGTACGATAAAGGATGTTTTATATAAGCACTTACAGCTCTTAATATTTTGCCATGTATGTCATCAATCCCAGCAGCTGGTTTTAAGGTGGTTTTGATAATTATATTATTTATCTCAATTGGTGTTGTTGGTATCAAAAAGAAATTGTGCTCCTGATTTGTTATATTCACATTTTCCTTTTTTGGTTTGGGACACGATTCATTTACATTACTAAAGAACTCACTAAACTTATTTGCAATTTTTGTTACATCAGTTATCATTTTATCATTATTTGCGGATTTAATTTTAAAAAAGAATTTGTTATGTTAGGATTTCTCGTTTCATTTATAATTTTCCAACTTTCTCGCATTATATTATTTGCTTGTCACTATTTATATTTGTTCTATAATTATGAATTTTTTGTTTATATAGCTATTTAAATTCCTTATACCTTGCAGTATAGTTTGGATTCCTTAGTTGTTTTTCTAATTTTTCCATCATCTCACACAATTGGTTATGCATGGCTTTAATTTCAGGAGTAAACCATTTTTTTGTTGTAGTTTTTGTACTTGCCTTTGTTATCGGAAATGCACAGTTATAATGGTGATAGAATGTTTGATAGAATGCATCGAATTTGTCTTGAAAATCTTCAGACATATACATTCCTTCCCAGCTTTCTCTACTAATTAAATTTATAAATGTTTGTATATTGTTTTGATTGAAATTTCTTTTAAATATATGTTTCGTGTTTCGTTCTTCCTTTATATTTATTATAAATTTACAAATCTGGTAAGTATGATCTGACAGATAAGAATTATTCACCTGTACATTATTTACTCTACAATTTGAGAAAATATTGTCGATGCATGTACTGCTAAATTGAGAAATTCTTGTGGCCATATTTATATAGTGCACAATGTTATAACTTGCAAAAAGATTTTGAAGACTTTGTTTATATGTAGAATTTACAAAAAAATTTATATTTATATCACCACAGATAATATACTGGTATCTTTTGTTATAAATTTGGTGAAACAGCATTTCCAATCTATGAATAAATTCGTTAAAATCGCCATCTGGAGTTCTATAAATTACTATCAAATAAATTTTTTCACCTATTTGAGAGTTAATAACACCTACGCTCATTTCAAAGTGTTTTTCACAAGAGTGGTTTGTTTTTTGCGGAATTATGTCTATTTTTTTCTTAGCGAAGATACATACTCCTCCTCTTTGTAAGTTTGAGCGGGAGTAATGACTTACTATTTTGTAATTCTCAATAACTGTATGATCTAATTCTGTTTCTCTTAACCAATATTCCGTTATACATAGTAGGTCCACATCGTGTGTCGAAAGATGAATATTTAGCATGTCACATTTATTATTTAATCCTTGAATGTTGAAGTGCATTATGGTGATGAGATTATTATTGGGGATAAAAAATCATTATCTTGTTGACCAATCTTATATGATGTTCTATTTTGCAAGTTATGTGGATTGTCAAGAAACTGCTGTCCTCGCTTGAAATCAAATCGATCAAAAGCTACCCCTTTTGGCCAAAAATTTGGGTCATACACTGCTGTTTTTAAATTAGGCTCAAGACCCACTAAAAAACAGTTGTTATTCACAGTTTGATAATAGGTTTTCAGTAGTTTTACTGATATATGTCTTTTCCGTCTGAGCTTTTCTTGATATATAGGACTTTACCATTTCATCAGTAACATGATTTGTTGCTCGGGATATAAAAAGCCATATTTTCTTATCCTTATCATCATTTGCTCTGCCTTCACTCATTCTCCATTTTGCCTTCATGTGTAATCTGACTTGTTCCAATCTGTAATTTTTTCTTCCTAGGTCTTCTTTTAATTTCTTGAAATCCATCTTCATCTTGATGTTGATCCACATGTTTTACTTGATCTGTCGTATTTGCTGTACATTGCTCAGTAACTTGAGCGGATTTTTTAGTTATTTTGCTGTCTTCTGGAATTTTTTATTGTTTAAGTATGTCCGAAAATGTGTTTGATTTGTTGATAGTCCTTGTAGGGTCTGCACTGAGAAGCCTTATCATATCCTTATTACTTTCTTTAAAATTAATTATCTCCTGTCTTATCTGTGATACTTCATTTTTTATTTGGATTTTTATAGTTCTTGTAATGATTGTCTGTATTTCACCCAAGTTATTTTTTACATTTGAAGAATTTATATTGGTTAATTCTAAGATCCGTTTACGTAATATTTGGTTTTCTTCTTCCAGGTTTTTGTTAATTTCATTAGTTTTTTTATAGTCTGCTATGTTTTCATAGGGCATAAAAATTTTAGTTTTTTTTTGGATAAGTTCATACATCGCTCTTCAGTTGAAGTCAACAATGAGCATTCATTGCATAAAGTTTTATAACA
The DNA here is from genome assembly GCA_963680705.1 of Rhagium mordax. NCBI lineage: Eukaryota > Metazoa > Arthropoda > Insecta > Coleoptera > Cerambycidae > Rhagium > Rhagium mordax. The sequence goes on along the minus strand of OY796656.1, from coordinate 69,421,952 downwards.
GATATCACAAGTATACTGTGATTTTTGGTTTGTTGTTTTGCATTTAGAGCAACTCATAATTATTTATAGTCAGTAGCACATGGCCAAATGTTAGGTTAATATAACACTAATGTTTAAAGCCCTAGAATTTAAAATTTAGAAGCATTACCACGTATGCTAAGTGTTAGAGGTTTCTAAGTTCTCTGTTTAGGATTGCACATCAATATTTATGCATTATTTCTTTAGATAAATAACTGATTTTCAATAACAACTTTCACTGATAACTCACATAACCTGTAATTAATTAAGTCTAGAGATATATCTCATAAATAAAATATATAACCATCTTTAACAGACATACATATTATAGTGAAAATAGGAAATAGAAAGTAGATATGCCGGGCTTTGAGCATCTCCATAAGGAAGACTGTCGAATATCAGCAATGTTATTTGTCGACATAAAGTAAGGCATCCTATCCCTGTTCAGACCCGTTGTAGGCACTGCTACATGGTTGTATAGAAGATTCATTCGGCACGTCGTCTTATTTTTACTGTATGAATATCCATCGGCAGCCATAAATAATTACTAATCACCCAAGATTTGAAGTAACTACCTGTAAAAAAATTATATAAAATTAAATTTATAATTACAAAATTAAAAATTAAACAAAAGAATTTTGTTAATCGTGTGGAAATAAAGAAAATCTACTTTAAAAAAAGTTATAATCAAAGCGTCTTTGCATATTTAAAAAAATTATAATAGGTATACAGTGTTTAACAAACAGAATATCGAAGAATATTCATGAACACATGGTCATGTTAGTTCACATAATTTTCACCCTTTGTTTTATAATAAAACATGTGTACCTATATCAGTTAATTTGTGGATTGTACATGTACCGTACAACGTACAAGTGACCAATAGAAATATTTAGAATGTATTTTTGAAACTACGTAACGTAAGAATGGAAAGTCGAATTGTGCTAGTCATCGAATACTGGCAAATTGTTAAAGTGCTATTTAATAATTTAAAAAACATCTTATAAAAGGTAGTTTGAATCTCAGAACATTTGTCCGAGGTATGGGCAGTAGGTCTTTATTACATAATATACAATATATCAAAACATGTATTTCTTTAAAAAATAACGGCGAATGATGAATTGTGTTTAGTACGGATGAGCCAAGAACCAAACAATCAGTAATAATAAAATAATATGTAATATTACTTACCTCAAATAACGAATTTTCGTATTTGGAAATTGGAGAACAGGCACTTTTTTCAGGTTAGTGTTAATTTCTTTCCACAGAACACAATGGAAACTTTTTTCTAAGAGATACAAAGACACCATAGATAAAATATTATAATAAAAGACACGTTTTTTAAAAAACTTCTTCAGAATAAACATGCAACTTTGATGCACATTAACAACAATCAGCCATTCTTGTCAAAAATTCCATCTCGAGTTTCATCTTCATTTTTGACACTCGCGGGAAATACAAAAATATCATCTCCTTGCCCCTCATTGACCTGGCATCTCTACTGCGCAGGACGAGTTTTGTTGCCCGATTTTCAATGCAAGCTTCACCCCCATGCTATTGATTGATTGATTGATTAATAGCGGGGTTGGGTCAAACCCAAATTGCACTGCAGCTCAGTTGGCTTATTGTACATCCCCGATTCTTACATGAGCTCCGTCCCTTTAATGAGGTATAATAGCTTCTTTGCAAGATTTTCATGCGGAAGATTGTCCCCGCATTGTAAATCGCCGAAAAGAGCAAATCTCCTTCGGCCCAGTGCTTCGCAGTCGTACACTATGTGCGAGGTTTCTTCCTCCTCTTCACATAGTCTGCACATCGTACTGCCCCTATGCAAGCCTATGCGTTGCAGGTGCTTTCTCATATGGCAGTGTCCTGTTAAAAGGCCCACTATATGTTTGATTTGAGGTCGTCCCAAATGGATGACTTCAGAAGTCAGTTTTTGGAAAGGTACTCCAATAGTGGCCTTCCCTTGGTGTTGGCCAGGTGTCATGTCCCAACGTTGCAGATGTTCCTTAAAAGACCATCTTTGAACCGCCGTTTTGACTGCCTGTTTTGAAATACCAATCACAGGTTCAGGCCCTGTGAATGGTATCGCAGAACCCGCTCTTGCCAGGTTATCTGCTTTTTCATTGCCTTCAACCCCCGAGTGACCTGGTACCCAGATGAGTTCGACATTGTTCACCCGGGACAGGTATATCAGTTCCTGTAGGCACTCCCACGTTATTTTAGAGTTTATACGTGGGGCTGCAAGTGCTTTTAATGCTGCTTGACTATCAGACAGAATGCGTATGTGCTGTCGAATATACCGACGCTTTGCATTCTCTCGAATGCATGTCATGATGGCATACATTTCTGTCTGGAAAACGGTGGCGTTAGTCCTTAGGGATAAACTAATGTTCACCCTAGGTCGCGCGTCGCGCGCCATGAATTCCAGCTCCTGATCCTTCATTAGTCCTGGAACCATCGGTATACCAGATGATTCCCTTGGACAAATAGGATGGAGTACCTTGACGCCATTCATCGTGGTTAATTTTCACTACGAATGGCCGCATCACATTTTACAGCATTTTGCTTACCTTTAGCTCCTGATTTTATAATTTTTTTTTCAGATGTGAAGTTTTGAGGCGAAGTTTTTTTAGCGGATCAAAGAATTCTTTTGCTGGCTTTTCAAGACAACGCTCTTTGATGAAGCAACTGGTCTCCTTGTTTACCTCCGTTGCCAACCAACCAACCATCACTCGATCTCCAGCCAACTATCAATAACTTACAATACAGAAGAAACTACGTTGCTCACTATTTAATTAAATAGGGGGTATTTTTTGCTTTTTAGGAGTGAAAACTACCCCTTTCGATGTCCGCATTGGGTTTTTCGTATTCTACCAATTTTTTCTGAATTTTTGACATATCTGTCACATTTATCGCTTAATTGGCACCACCTGACCTCCTACCTGATAGTCTATTGTAAGGAATTGTAGAACAAATAAGGTGTTTATTGTCCATGTAAGGATCGCACTTGCAATTTTCTAAATTTTTGAAGGTTTGTGAATATTTGGGTCAATGGGAAAATAATTTCGAAATAATAGTGGTAAAGAAATAAACATTTGCCATTTTGAGATCGTTTGTGAACATGGAAAAATGATTTAATCATTGGGAAAAATGCAATAAAATTTTATTCGTAAAGCACCTGTCAAGCAAATGCGTTTATTACCCAACGTAAGGACCGTACTTGAATGAGTGAATCGGAAAATAATTTCGAAATAAGCAAAACGAATTCTATACATTTATAGAAGAAATCAATTTTCCAGCTGTGGTATGTATCTCTGAACATTGGCTATCTCCGTTTGAAAAAATCTACATAGAAAAGTACCATACTGTTGCACTCGATACCCGGACCACTCTGAAACATGGAGGGACTGCTATTCTAGCTAGGGATGATATAATATGTAATTGTGTTACAAAATTTGATCATCTAAATGTTGAACAGAATTTTGAATTATGTTGTATATATATTGCAGAAAAAAACTGCTACATTATAACTATCTATAGATCTCCAACTGGTGATATTGATCTGTTTTGTTCAAATTTAGATACTCTACTACTATTACTTCCTGCTACATCGAACATTATACTTACTGGAGATTTTAATATAAACTATGCCGAAAATTCTCATAATTTAATTAAATTAAAATGTGTCACGCTCTCACATAATCTAAAAATGCATGTCAATTCTTTTACTAGGAAAACTAAAACATCATCTACAATAATTGACTACTTTTGTTCAAACTATAACACTTCACAAATCTCCCTTGAAATAATTCATATGGACTTGAGTGATCATGATGCGCTGTTGGATACAGTAGTAACAGGCCAAAGTTTATCTCCTAATGTAGTAAAATACAGTCCATTCACTTTTTAAAAAAATAGTGGAGGCTGTGATTTCTCATAATGATTGACAACATTAAATATTTTAAGGTTATGTATACTGACAGACATATTTCGGCAAGAAAGCGTTGCCATTTTCTTTAAATTTCTATTAGCAACAGTCTGACCCTATATGTTCTATGTTTGTAACTATACAATTTTTAGATTTTTTATTGGTTCTGTAATTGTGGAATAGTCTGGCATAAAGTTTATTAAATTAAAATTATTAAAATAATATATGTTTATTGCCCCTGGTGCACACCCCGAATTTCTGGGCTTGAAGCGCAGATTACGTCAATCATGCGTCAATGGTCAATCTATGGTTATGTATATGTTTGTTTATTGGGGTTATGTCATATGTGAAAATTAAAATTAATTTAATTATGTCGGATTTGAGAAAACACGCACCATTTCATTATATACGACCCTGAAAATGAAGTTAATTACAATTTACAATTAAATTATGAAGATTATATGCGAGCACAAACAGGTAGGTACCTATATAACTTATATCAAATGGTACAATTAATTGTACAGATATTCATTTCTCAAATCTGAAATAATTTTTATGAATACATGAATGAAATACATACAAATATTCAAACCAATAATCGAGAAACACAACTTTCAAATTCAAACATTTCCTGTACCTGTCAAATAATCACAAAACACCCAAAAGAGTAAAATAACTGTTCCTTTTATGAACTAGTAGGAGCTCGCGGCTTCGAGCGCATGTGCTTCAAGCACATAAAAGGAACACAGTAAATATTCGTCATGTGTCATCCATGTCACAAATGTCACAATCACATTAGAAATAATTATAGAAATGAGTGCATTCGATTATTGAAATAATTACTGTAAAAATTACAAGATTTCTCAAAATGACCCAAAATTATGTGTGAAAAGAATACACCTAATAAAATTTTACAACGCTGCAATTTAAATTTGACACACAGCAATTGAAATTCGACATAGAGCTGACAAAATACCTAACCTTAAAATATTTTATGTTGTCAATCTATTATATAGAGTGAAATGTCACGAAAAATCAAAGCCACCCTTTATTTTTTTAAAATGTGAATGGACTACATTCATAATTTCTCAAATAAAAACATGCAAAAATTTATGTTAAAACTACAATTGATAGATTGGACTCCAATTTATACATTAGAAGCTTCTCTAAAGTTCACATACTTTTATAATAAATTAATAGAAGTATTTCTAAACTGCTTTCCGCTAAAAAAAAAAACTAATACTAATACCAAAAACCATCAGTGGACTACTAAAGGCATAAAATTTCTGCCAAAAATAAACGGGCATTGTCATACATAAATAAGTACACTACAAATATAAACTTTCAAAACTACTACAAAAAATATAAACAAACATTTAAAAAGGTGTGTAATGAGCCTAAAAATACATTTTATAGAACAGAAATTACCAAATCAAAAAACTCAGTAAGGAAAACTTGGAAAATAGTTAATGAATTATCAGCGAGGGTTAAACAACTCACCAATTTGAACTAAATATTGATTCTAAAATTATAAATAAATCCGAAGAAGTGGTTGACCATCTAAATAACTATTTCATCAACATTGGTCAAAAAACAACTGAACATATAAATTCAATTAAGGGGGATTATATGAATTTTCTTAATAATAAGTCTATGAAAATTAGTAATAATTTCTATATAATACCTACAACTAACTTTGAGGTTATTGAAATAATAGACTCACTTGAAAATAAGGCTTCTTCAGGGATTGATGACTTAACATTAAAAGTTATAAAACATTTACCTTTTGAAGTAAATTGAGATAATAACATATTTAATTAACAATTCTTTTGAAACTGGTATTTTTCCAGACTGTCTGAAGACTGGAATTGTAATACCAATTCAAAAGGGAGGTGATAACGATAGTCCTTCAAATTATCGTCCTGTCGCGCTTCTGTCTATATTATCTAAAATATTGGAAAAACTAATTAAAAAGAGGATCACATCTTTTCTACTTGCACACAATCTATTAACCATAGATCAGTATGGTTTCCAAAGAGGGAAAAGCACTAAAGATGCAGTCTACAATTTTCTGGAACATGTCATATCTAAAATAAATAACAAAGACATAACGTTAGCAGTGTTCTGCGATTTGCAGAAAGCATTTGACTGTGTTGACCATACAATATTGTTGGACAATATTGAACACTACGGGCTTAGAGGTAAATTAAGAGATTGGATTGAATCATATATAAGAAATCGGCAACAACTAGTTCAAATCTATGGTATGAGTGGTAACAAAATTCGATCAGTGAAGAGAACAATATTGACAGGAGTCCCACAGGGTTCAGTGATAGGTCCCCTTTCTTTTGTTCTTGTTGTATATTAATGATCTTACATGCCTTCCAGTTGCTGCCAAATTTACACTATTTGCTGCGATGACACCTCTATTTGCTGGAGCAACAATGATGCACTGATATTACAGCAAAGCATAAATGTGGACCTGGCACAGATAAAAAATGGTTTGATTCCAACAAACTATCCCTAAATATTCAAAAAACTAAAAATAGTTGGCATGTTATATATACAGTGTGTCCCACTTTTAATGGCCCCCCCTTCACAACTCAGTTATTAGTTATCCGATTTCAACCAAATTTGGGTTACTATCAACGGCCTTTGGTGTGATCTTTTTGAATTAAACAAAACTTATTTTTGCCAGTGGCGTGCATTTTTATTAAGAAAAACGGGGTCACTTTTTCGAGAAGTCATATTAGGCATTTTTTTACAGAAAAACTAATGCAATATTATTAGTCAGCATGCTTTGGAACCCCTATGTTCAAAATTTTACTACATTTTGATTAAGGGTTTCCGAATAACGGGCCCAGTGAAAATACAATTTTTCAGTCGTAAATAACTGATAACATGAAAACGGTTTGTGTTTCGAAAAAAAGTCATTCGTCATTTTCAATTTAAACTGATTTGCTCTATCACATCATGTGCTCAAAAGTTTGAAATGCCGCAGTCGTAAATAATTAACTTGAAAACGGTTTATTTTTTGAAAAATAGTTTAATTTAATATCAGAGCGACCTTTTTTTCTTTTGCTATAAAATTGATTTATTATCACATAAGATCATTTTTTATCACTTAATGCCCAAATAATACAGAACCGGTTAAAATATTTTTTTTCGTCCAATGTAAAATTTTTATTTGCAGCATTTGAAATTTTTGAAGGCATGGGGAGATAGATTAAATCAATTTAAATTGAAAATGAAGAATGACTTTTTTCAAAACGCAAACCGTTTTCAAGCTGTCAATTATTTACGACTGAAAAAATTTATTTTTACTGGGCCCGTTATTCGGACACCCTTAATCAAAATGTTGTGAAATTTTCGGCAGGGGGGTTCTAAAGCATGCTGATTAATAATATGGTATTAGTTTTTCTGTAAAAAATGCCTAATATGACTTCTCTAAAAAGCGACCCCTTTTTTCTTAATAAAAATGCACGCTACTGACAAAAATAAATTTTGTTTAATTCAAAAAGATCACACCAAAGGTCATTGACACCGATCCAAATTTGGTTAAAATCAGATAACTAATAACTGAGTTGTGAAGGGGGGGGGGGCATTAAAAGTGGGACACGCTGTATACAGGGTGTTCATTAAGTATGTACAATAAATTTAACAGACGATTATTTGAGTGATTTTAAGACAGAGTTCATATAAACATGGGTCCAAAAATGCTTCGTTTTCAAGATACAGGGTGTTAAACTTTTTAAAAAAATTTCACCAAAAATACTTTTTACAAAAATTACAATTTAATAGCTTAATAAATTGACAACAGCTGTCTTATTGTTTGCCAAATGCTGCAATCGTTTTCCAATGCAACCCTTGATTATTTCCTACGTTTCCCCATGTTTCTTGTGTGGTCCAGGGATATGCAATTAATTGAATTTAATTTTCTGTCTCGAAAACTAAGCAAGATCCGAAAAAAATGCAAGAGACATAAACGTTGTATTTTCAGTTGCTTAACCCAAAAAAAATATAAAAATCACAAAATAGTCAGTGGCGTACATTTTCTTGTCAAAAATATTCGTTAAGGTGCCGCTCGGGACACCACTGGACTTAATAAATTTTATCAAGTTAGTGCGTAATTAGCCCCTTACACTACAAATAACATTGCCAAATTACAACAAATTTGGGTAACGGATATTTAAGATATTTACGAAAAACCAATTTTTTAAAAAAGTTTAACACCCTGTATCTTGAAAACGAAGCATTTTCGGACCCATGTTTATATGAACTTTCTGTCTTAAAATCACTCAAATAATCTTCTGTTAAATTTATTGTACATACTTAATGAACACCCTGTATATAAATAAGATGGTTTGTAATAATTATTGATAGCAACATAAAAATATATATCTATATAAATCATAAAGCAATCATCACGTATTTTCATTGAAGAACACCCAAAAAGAGAAAACATCACGTAACAAATTCATTCTGTTTAACAAAAATTTCTCGCTAAAAATCAAAATAAATGAAATTTCTTTAAATCGTGTTTCAGAATATAAATTTCTAGGCTTAAAAATTAAAGAAAATCTAAAATGGGATAAACATATATCATATGTTAAAAAACTGTCATTGGCTCTATTTGCAATAAAAAAAACTGCACAAGAATTAAACAGAGAGACTGCCTTTCAAGTATATTATGCTCTATTTGAGTCACAAATGAGATATTGTATTACCTTTTGGCAAAGTTTACTAAATAACTATAAGTTACCTCACTCCAGCGCGGAACTTTCTTATTTAGACATCTAAGGCTTACCGCGAACACGTGTTATTATCATAAACCGATACGGAGACATCAAAGGCTTACCGCGAGCGATACGGATACCGGGTGTATTAGCAACGTTTAAAAGCGCAGTCACCGCACAACGACATGTACCTAGGTCACAGAAATCATTCGTAGAGTGAACGAGTGCCACTGTGTAACATACTAGACAATCCACCGAGGAACCCCGGGGCCATATATCGCGGAAGTGGAAGTCAAGAGGTAGGGACAGGCGAGCCAAGTGCGGATTCTCGAATTTCGTAGAGTGATTTAACTTATAGTATTCTGTAAACTTTGCTTTTGGGGATATTCAAGCTCTACTAATCTCAATATAATATTTTTGCTGAGAAGCGAGTGTCCCTGTATTCTCCACTCTCGTTTTCTTCTTTATGATTGTTAGGTTTATTTTATATTTGTTATATATAAGTTTTAAATATAGGTATATTACTCATTTGTGACTGGCTGCATGGTCTATGACCCAATGCCAAAAAAAATATATATATATTTTTGCTACAAAAAAGAGCAGTTCGGATATTATCGGGTGCTAATTATTTAGACCATTGTAAACCAAATTTAAAAAAAATAAAAATCTTAACTCTTTTTGATTTAATCATATAGGCCAGTATATATAGGAAAAATAGAAAAAAAAAATGATACAAAGCTGGATTTTGGTATAGATGCTCAATTGGGCATGCAGTTTAATATACTAAAAGTCCTCAATGATACCATGTGAGCTTTCTTCACTATGCCCTTTAAAATGTTTTCTCACGTAATTTGACACCCTACTTTTAGTATTTTACACTAATAATCGTGCTCATAGCTTTTGATTGATCACTTAGGCAGATGTAATTTAATTTTTTTTTTCAAAAATGGCCGATAATACGAAATTTAGATAAAACAGTTTCTAAATGAATCATAATGTTTAGATATTTTTTTAATTGAAAAAAAAAAATAGCAGGCAGAAAGATATTTACAAAATTTCAAGAAGGGTAGTTAATTTCACCCCTTTGTGTACATAAGGTGGATGAAATGATTTCGTTAGATGCCTTTTGATTAGTAACCAAGATGTGCCAAATTTCATCTTTTTCCGATTACGCTATTTTGAGATAGAAATTAAAAACCATTTTTTAGCCCACCCCTGTAAGGGGGTGTAGCCGAACAGGGAAAGCTTATTTTGGAAAATTTTATATGAAGTACCCACCTTAATTTTCGACGAGGAATCTCCAGTTAAATTTTTTGCACTTTATTACGGGACACACAGGGCGAGTCAGGTTGTATGGTAAAAAATTAATGTGAATAGAGCATGAAAAACCAGTATTGACGTTTTGCTATACAACCCTTAATTTTTTTATACAAGGTGTTAAAGTTGTAAATGTTTCGTTGAATTTTTTTAATATCTTTTGGTTAAACAGTCAAATCAATGAAATTAGGTTGGTTTATATAGGGCGCTATCAACTGGCGATAACAGTTATTCAAAATTAATCCAGTGGCATCCGTTAACACATTTTTTTCTGATAAGAATGCCGATAACTGTGCGCCGCTGCATTGTTTTATACAATTTATTAGTTGAAAACCTAATGTAATAATAAAATACTCTAAGGAAACAAAATCTTTATTAACAAAAATTTAAAAACAACAGCGACTTAATTACTACTGTTTACAATAAATTTTCAAAATGAAGTACATTAACCTCAATGCACTCTAAAGATTAATCAATTAACAACCAACAAGTACTAGTTGACCGAATAGTACATTTTTCAAGTCAACTAAGGGTAGATGTGCATAAACTCAGGAATATATAAAATGAAATTTCCTTGCGGGCACGAAAGTGCATTGAGGTTAATGCTCTTCATTTTGAAAATTTATTTTAAAAAATAGGTAGTAATTAAGTCAGTTATTTTTAAATTTTCGTTAATGAAGATTTTGTTTCCTTATTATTTTTGCATTAGGTTTTCAAAAAATCCAGTGACGCACAGTTATCGGCATTCTTATCAGAAAAAATGCGTAAACGCACGCCACTGGATTAGTTTTGAAAAACTAATATCGCCAGTTGATAGCGCCCTGTGAAAAATATAAACCAACCAAATTTCATTGATACGACTGTTTTTAATCAAAGGATATTTAAAAAATTCAACGAAAAATTTTCAACTTTAACACCTTGTAAAAAAAAATTAAAGGTTATATAGCAAAATCCTGAGACGTCAATACTATTTTTTCATGCTCTATTCACATAGGTATTAATTTTTTACCATACAACCTGACTCACCCTGTATATATAAATTAAGGCACCAGAACAGAATAATCAACTCTTATAGAAAAAAATTACAAAATTCCAACTGATATCTTATAATTTTTAAGCTCTAACTTTTTTAATTTTTAAGCTATCACAAATTTCTACGTCATTTTATAGATTTTGAAGTTTTCTCGAATTTTCCTATTTTCATAATTTTTGATAACGGCTAAGATAATAAAGTTATTTGACTTTAAAAGAAAATTATCACGAATATTAAGATGGCGGACGATTTTTTAGTGTGTTCCGATACTCGGATTTTTGGGATTTTTATTGACATATTTAATACCCCCTCCTCGACATTTTACCGCAACAAACAGCGTGTTACAAATTTGTTCCGAATTTACGGTATATTTCACTTAATTTTACTGGCCTCTAATAGGTCGAACGCCGGCACAGTAAGTCGCACTATTAACGCGGTGCGCGGTCATGCGTAATGTCGCACAGTAGCCGAAGCTCACGTGGAATCTTTGAGGACTTTTAGTATGTTAAACTACACGCTCAAATAAGCATTTGTACCAAAATCCAGCTTTGTATCATTTTTTTTTTCTATTTCCGTAAATAGAGACTAAAATGACTGTACTAATATTTGAATCTATTATTCACATTCACAAAAATCAATACCAAATGGAAAAAAGAGAAACTGTACACAACCATGCAACAAGGTGTTCTGATCACTTATGTCTCCCCCAATCTCATACTAATTTAACTAGAATATAGAATATTTCACTTGGGGAAAGCATTTTACAATAAAATACCTACCAACATAAGACAGTTGACTTACAAAAAGTTTGGGCAGGTTATGAAACATTATTTTATAAATCAGGCTCACTACTCTCTGAATGAATATTTATCATCTCCAGTGGATATAGTGTTATAAAGTTACAAAGCACCTAGAAAATACGTAAGCAATTAAATTGTCTACTACTTAAATTATAATAATACAGGCTATTAAGTGTGATTTACTAGTAATTTATGTATATATATGTGTGTGATGTAGGAGTTTACTTGTATCGGGATATGCATATATATCTAGTATATATTTGTGTTCATAGTATATTAGGAATAGGATATATATAATAAAGTGTAGGTAGTATAAGTACGATCTGTTCAACGCCCGATAGGGTATTATGTAAAAAATTGTTGTTTTTTTACAAGAATAAAGTACCTATTTGATTTGATTGAAATAGTAGTAGTGGTAAGGAAATAAAGGGAATTAAACTTCTTTTAGGGTAATTTAATTACTTTAAAAATAATATAATTTTGAAAAGTAATTAGTTGTGGTAATTAATTACTTTAATATGGCAAATTACAATTACATACACAGAAAAATGTTACTTACCAATTACTGGTTTAAAACAGTAATTCAATTAATTTTAGAAGCTTTATGGGTATTTCATCCTCCCCAAAGGATTTTTTATTTTTTAGGGCTATTATATTAAATACTTCCAAAGCACTAGCAGGTTCTAAAAACAAAGATTTGTATGTGGAAAATGTTATTTCTCCTGTATCATTTAGTTTGCATGGCAGAGTAGCACTGAGTATGGCATACAACATCCTCAGGGGCCCAGATCCACTCCTAAGATTAGTAAGAGATCACGAAACCGTAAAGTAGGCGTATTATTGTTTAAGGAAGAGCAGAGGGCCGCAGATGAGCTCGGTCTTGTGTTCGACTACTAGTGGAGTCAATATGTCGGAAGAGACCTGCAAAAATTACAAATATTTCCTAATGCAACGAAAGATATTTCTCCCCCGTTTTCGAGGGTGCTGAACACGAATATCGCAGTTGGACAATTTTTTATCCTCTCCTACCTCTGCAAACGGCAAAAACCACCCCTTTTCACGACTTTCACTGGTAATGCGGATGCTGTTTTTTTTTTTTTTTTGGTAAAGTGGTGATGATATCGTTGGGATAATAGATGGAATGCAGTAGGGTGATGCCAGGGAGAGCCGCATTAAAGCCCTTGGGGGCGATTCTACCCTATCTGGGGGTGGAAAAGTGATACTATCGATACCTCTATTTTCAACATTTACCCCGTTTTCAAGGATGCTGACCAAGAACAAAAACAGTTTCAGGAATAGCAAACCACTATTACCCCCACAAACGAACAATAGGGCAAAATTTTCTGAAAATAAATTATTTCCAGACTTTTTTTAAGGATTATAATTATTGTAATTGTAAGAGCGGATGTTCGAAAAGATATAGTTGATAGTTGTATAAAATATGAGGAATGTAATATTACTTGTAAGTGCCGTAGGTTATATTCATGTATTGTAAAAAATATTTCATTATACCCAAGTACATATTGTGTATACATACATAATTTATTTAAAAAAAGATGAATTGTATAATGTTTCATTCTTTCAGGAGAATAAATTTCAACTAGTCATGCTCAAAAACTTTTGTCATTTTTTTCTTCATCCTTGAAAACGGGAAGACGGTATGTATTTTATTCAGGAGGAAATAAATTAATTTTTCCGTGTCTTTATTTTCTTAAATATATGTTAACAGTTAACAGTTAGGAAAGTCGACAAAATCATAAAACTAAGATGATTATTTCCAAGATAGTTTATTTCAAAATTGCTTAATATTACAAAGTCTATCTTAACACTGTTAACAGTAATAAATTACAATAACCGATTGGCAAAAATTCATCAGCTAGAACATCATAATTACCCTCATAAATTAAAAATTAATTCACATAATAAATCGATTCAACATTCTAACTGACTTATAAAGCTACAGTGTATAAAAAAAGAATTTTAATTTCTAATGGCAGTAAAAATATACACAAATAATTTCTGCCTTTATTATATTTATATAAAATAAAATATGTATCACCTTATGTTTAACCTATAATAATACTGACACCAGGAAACTAAAACACGAGCATTGACTGCTCTTAAACATAATGTTGCACAATTATTAATGTTTATATTGGTACCAATTAGAAGTTCATCACAGTCCACTGTCTATTAAATATATGTTAATTTCCAGATAAACTAGACCCAACTTCCTGTGTCAGTTTCTATTGGTCAGATCTCTATTTCACTGTAAAATAAATTTATGTGAATTATCGACATTTAAAATAATAATGTATAGAATTATTTTCTAATACGAAGTACCTATTCTATATTAAAATTAATACTTTAATGCTAAAAAAGTTGTTTCATCTATAAATTTCTATTTACTCATTATTTTCCAAATCCTGAAAACCATGATACAATAAATAAGAGATAAGACATCGCGCAGCTCATGACGTCACTCGCTGAGCTAAGACGCCATTAAACGCCCGGCTGTCAGGAGTGTCAGGCAGAATTGTCAAGTTGTTGAGGATATTTTTGTGTTTAAAAGTTAAAAAATCGTCGAAAATGAGATGTGCTGTGTACGACTGTGGTGTTGATAATCAATCAAGAGATGATGATATAACGTTTTTTAGTTCCCTGAAATAAAAAAAATGCAGGGTGTATGGAAACACGGTTTCAGAAAAAATAGTATGTGTATCATCATAGTAAAAGCATATTTTCGAACTACGTGTTGCTTGCGCCGCGATAAGCAATCTACACGGTCGTCCGGGAATGTTAAGTTATTCCTACTAGGCACACAATGTACTATTTAGCATTAATTCTCTTAGTAACTAGAAAATGTTTAGAGAAAGTTTATTTACATTTTTTACCTTAATTATTAACAATTTTATATTTTTTTAACTTCCTACATATTAAAGGTAAAATTTGACGTCAAAACGGGTTTTTCTTAGTATACTTCTTTCGACAAGAAACAATTTTTAAGAAATTAATTACAAATAAGTTTTCTATTATGCTGCATACTGTCTGGCAATCGCACTGTATTTTTACGTAAAAACATTAATTTATCGTTTTTTACATTTGACTTGCTATTTTTGTAGTTTTGAAAACTTCGAATAACAAGAACCCCAAAATTATTAATTTGTAGGGCCAGACATATTCAACAATTACAAATCGAAATACATGCCTACGAAAAATATAAATTGGGAGTTAATTTCGTATTATTGTACTTAAATTCACAAATAATATAGAAATATCTGCATAAAATAAATCAAATGTAATAATCAGTGTTATCTCTGGGTTCTAATAAATTTCATCTAAAATGTAATAATTTAAATAGCCGTCATTAACTTATAAGCAGTGAACCCATATTATGAATAAAAGCCATAAAACAGAGTTCTCATCAACCTAAGTACTAATTTCATAACGTAAACGATAAAAATATATACGCTTATCACTCATGGTTTGGAATCACTTGTTTTTAAAAATTATGACAAATAAGGTATTTCATTGATATTCTTACTTTATTATTATTAACCAATCAAAACTTACATTTTTTTAAAAATCCACATATGTATAGGATTTTTTTTAAGTAATAAAAACGGCTATCGACTAGTGATAAAAATAGAGAAAAATGTCTGTTGCTTGTTTGGTAGTAGCCATATGTCAAACTAAAAAAGTCATTAAAATTATTAAAATCTGACTCTTCGTGTGATATTAAACATTACACAAAGTTTCTATTTTTTATTATAGATTTGTTCCAACAGAGCAGTAGGACGAATTTGATATCGTCAGAAAAATTCGCCCTGTTGCCTCTCATACAGTAAGTGCCATTTACATTAATACTCAACTAGGCAAATATTTCTGACACTTTCAAATTCGTCTGGCTGTTTTGTGTTTTGTTGGAACAAACCTTATAAATTATTATTTGTTAAACTTTAAATAAAGTTTTCTTGTTCTAATAATTATTTTAGATATTTCTTTCTTAATCATAATAATATCTTCTGTAATACACACTATACTGTCTCACCAACAGATGCAAATAGACTCCGCCCCAAAAATGTCCGCTAAATTTGAATGGAATTTCTCAATTGAGATTACACTTGGCTGAGAAAAGTTATTAAATCCAAAAAGGTCTAGGTTCTATTGTAGAAAATGGACCACGAAAGAGAATGTTCAGAAAATATAATAAAAAACACTAGAATTTATTAAAAAACGTATAACCGCTAATAGTGAATATTAAAGAATAAATCAAAAACTGGTATATTGATAATATACCCTACAATATGTCAATGATATATAGAGCGTTCATGCAACGCGATACACTCAGTTGAAAATAGCAAGAAAAACGTAACTTCATTTGACACCCTGTATAAAACCAATCTCATACTTTTTCTTCATTTCCTAACTGTATCATATAGCCATAGAATAGAGCTATCAGAATATGGAAAATTTTGACAAATCGGTTTATGGGTAAAAAAGTTGCACTTGATGAAACTTAGGTAATTTTTTGAGTGGAACACTTCAAATATTGACGAGTGTATATGGAGAATGGGTAAACATATCCTTTTGAAAATTTGGATACCAAGATAACAGACTAACAGAGTATGCTCTGTCAGCCTAAAATATTATCGACCAGCGTTGCCAATTGTAGGTAAAACTGGCAACATCTTCGTTATTTTTATTTATTTATTTATTTATTTATTTATTTACATATACAGTGTGTTGCACTTTGGGCACATAAGAATCAACTTATAGCCCAAAAGCTATTTGCCCCTTACTAATGCAAAGCCACCCTACGATATCAAAATAAACGGGGAAAATCAAAAAAACATATTAGGCATTTTTTTATCAAAAATTTTATTAATGAAAGTTGTTCAGAGTTGTCCAAAAACCTTAAGTCCGAAAATATAATTTTAATGGGTTTATTGTATTGTAACATTTTATTTTTTATAAAAAAAAAAAACTAAAGAAATACTCTGCAACTAAATACGAATGATAATTATTGATATCATAAAATTATATTTTCGGACTTAAAATATTTTAAATCAAAATATCATTTTTTAATTTTGATGAGATTTTGGATAAGGTTTTTAGCCAATTCTGAACAACTTTCATTAGTAAAATTTTACGATAAAAAAATGCTTAATATGATTTCTTGATTTTTTGCGTTAATTTTGATATCTCAGGTGGCTTTGCATTAGTAGGGGACGAATGGTTTTTTGGCCATGAGTTGATCCTAATGGGATCTATCGAGTAAAATTTGGTTCAAATCGGATAAAAATGAAAAAAGTTATAAGGGTGTTTCACTCTTAAGTGTGACACACTGTATGGGAAAGCCTTTTAAATTACAACGAACAAATATATCTAATACAAAACTATATTTAAACTACAACCATAAAATATAAATTTGTAAATCTTATACATTTAGATTAGAAGTATTACTTATTAAGAAGAAAAAAAACAAACTACTATGTTAGAGGACAACAACTAAGCCTGAGTAACTTAGATTATGGTAATGGAAAGCGAAACAATGGATTAGATCTAGTATGCCGGCATACATTAAAGTTGAGACTTGTTAAAAACTGGGGGCAGACCTAAGTCCCTAATTTCATTAACCATTTTAATGGGATTGTTTTCGATATAGTAAGTATTGATTACTGGAGTATTAATTTTAGCAAACGTTATAGAAAAACATTAAGAGGTATTTAGGCTTATACTATTTGGATTGCGCAAATCATAGAAACTGCCTGTAATTGATTACTGTCTGAAATGGACTCCATGGATTTATACATTTTTAGGTCATTGGCAAACATTAAAAAGTTACTGTTGACTAATAGCTGATGAAATATCATTAGCAAACAAATTGAAAAGAAGAGGGCCACAGTGAGACCCTTGCGGTACACCTGAAGGTACATCAATTAAGCAAGATATACAACCACCTATTTTGACGTGCATTGTGTTCTATTTGTTAAGTAACTATGAATCCAAGATAACATATATACCACGAAATCCTATAGCAATTAGCTTTGCAATAAATTTATCAAGGTTGACAATATCAAACGCTTTAGAAAAGTCTGTATAAAGTCAACTTGTGACCTATTTTCCAAAGCGTTAATTAAAAAGTCATGGTAAACTAATTGTAACGTATGACTATACTACGTTAATTTATATATCGGTAATAAGAAATAACACTCACTTTTATAACAATTTGTATATTAACTTGAACATTGCAATATACAAACATTAATTCTTGACATCATGATATGACAAGTGATTCAAGCCACCCTCATATCAATAACTTATATCTAATACATTACACCATCCACCCCTTAAAAGTAACATATTATCTTAATATCCCAACCTGTCTGGTGCCTTCCTGGTTCTAACCGGTCGTCCAGAAGAAGGACCAGGTAGTGACACAGATTCCAACATGTTATCATTAACTGGTTCTTCACATGGTCCGTCCTTAGAGTCATAACATATGTCGTTATTAGCACCGTTTATAAAATCATCAATATTTTTGACCTGATCGACATTACTATTTTGTAAATTATTATCATAAATAGCAATACAATCATTTAGGACATTATCACGATACAACTGCTTAATTTGGTTAGTGTGTCTCTTCCAAATTAAATTACTATCTAGTGGCTTAACTAAATACACACGTTTGCCTAAAATACGTATTACTTTGTGTAACGTATGACTATACTACGTTAATTTATATATCGGTAATAAGAAATAACACTCACTTTTATAACAATTAGTATATTAACTTGAACATTGCAATATACAAACATTAATTCTTGACATCATGATATGACAAGTGATTCAAGCCACCCTCATATCAATAACTTATATCTAATACATTACACCATCCACCCCTTAAAAGTAACATATTATCTTAATATCCCAACCTGTCTGGTGCCTTCCTGGTTCTAACCGGTCGTCCAGAAGAAGGACCAGGTAGTGACACAGATTCCAACATGTTATCATTAACTGGTTCTTCACATGGTCCGTCCTTAGAGTCATAACATATGTCGTTATTAGCACCGTTTATAAAATCATCAATATTTTTGACCTGATCGACATTACTATTTTGTAAATTATTATCATAAATAGCAATACAATCATTTAGGACATTATCACGATACAACTGCTTAATTTGGTTAGTGTGTCTCTTCCAAATTAAATTACTATCTAGTGGCTTAACTAAATACACACGTTTGCCTAAAATACGTATTACTTTCGCTCTACACCAACTTGCTTTAACATTTCTATAATCTTTGGCTAAAACACATTGTCCTACTGAAAATATTATATTCCTTTGCCCCCTAAAATATTTCTTGTTTTTAAGTTGTGCATTTTCTAAATTCTTTTGTAACATTGAACAATTTGTAATACGTTCCTCTTTGTCTGCATTACTCGGCTTAATTAAATCAAATCGTGTCCGTAAGGAACGTCCAAGAAATATTTTAGCAGGAGATTCCCCTGACGAACAGTGAACTGTATTTCTATAAGTTAATAAAAATTTATCCAGAGACAACTTAATATTCCCAGAATTTAACTCTTTTAGCAAAAAATGTTTGACTGTTTTTACACTGTTCTCAGCTGCTCCATTACAATGAGCGGAATAAGGAGGAATAGTTATATGTTTAATACCATTCATTTTGGTAAATTGTTTAAATTCGTCCGATATTAATTGAGGTCCATTATCACTTACAAGAACCTTAGGTAAACCATATCTAGCAAATAATTCTCTAAGTTTTCCTATTGTCATAAATGATGTAATAGAAGTCATCATAAACACCTCAATCCATTTAGAATATGCATCAATTACAATAAGGAAATAATTATTTTTAATAGGTCCAAAAAAATCTATATGTATTCTGGTCCAAACATCATCTGGAATAGGCCATCCTTGTAAAGGAGCTTTAGCTGGATTAGCCTGCATTTTCTGACATTCATCACAACTTTTACTAATTTTTTCTATGTCAGCATTTAAAGATGGCCACCAAAAATATGACCTGGCTAATAATTTCATTTTAACTATACCCAAATGACTGCTATGAAGTTCATCTAACATAGAATCTCTTAATATTGAAGGAATAATAACTCTGTGTCCCCACAGTAAAATATTTTCATCAATACTTATTTCATAACGTTTACGAAAATACGGCATAAGTTCATTGTCCACTTTTTGCGGCCAATTATTTCTTGCAAAATTATAAACTTGTGACAGAATAAAATCGGATTGAATTTCATCTCGAATTTTGTTTATATCAATTGGCAACTCAGAATCGTTTTTTAAATAATTTATATTTACTGATACCTCATCTACATCATCATTAGATGCGTCATTTATAGGCAACCTACTTAAGAAATCTGCAATATTTTTGCTTGTATGTACATATTTTATATCAAAATCGAATCCACTTAAGAAATACGCAAATCTCTGTAACCTATTTGCAGCCATTACCGGAACACCCTTCTTTGGTCCAAATATCGAAATTAGGGCTTTATTGTCTGTAATTAAATTAAACTTCCTAGCATATAAATACTGATAAAACCGTTTAACTCCCCACACAATTGCGGTGGCTTCTTTATCCATTGCTGAATAGCCTATTTCTGCTTTCGTTAGAGTCCTAGATGCATAACAAATAGGCCTCTCAACACCATTTTCAAAAACGTGTGAAATAACCGCGCCTACCCCATAATCTGAACTATCAACCGTTAAATTTATTTCTAAATTTGGGTTATAATGAACTAATACTTTTTCAGAACATAATATACTTTTAATACATTCAAAAGATTTTTTACAATCATCATTCCAATGCCAGATTGAATTTTTTTTTAATAACTTATATAGCGGATTCAAAACATCTGGAATGCTTCTAATAAATCTGTTGTAATAATTGACAGTTCCTAAAAATGATTTTAATTGCGTGACATTTACAGGTTCTGGAATATTTTCAATGGCTCTAATTTTTTCTGGGCATTTATGAAGACCAAACTTGTCTATAATAAATCCCAAATAAGAAACTGATTCCGAAAAGAAAACACATTTTTCTCTCTTTAATGTCAAGCCACATCCTTGCAAACAACGTAAAACTGCCCGTAAATTCTGAATATGTTCATATTCATTTTGACCCGTCACTAATATGTCATCCAAAAATACACAAACACCTGAAAAGTTTGTAAACATTTGCTCCATAATAGATTGAAACTTAGATGGACCACACGTAACTCCAAAAGGAAGTCGATTGTAAACAAACAAGCCCTTATGAGTAGATATTGTGGTTAGTTTTCGAGATGATTCGTCTAAACAAATCTGATTATAAGCTGAAGATAGGTCAATTTTTGAAAATTGTTGTCCACCTCTTAACTTTGCAAACAGATCATCGATCCGTGGTAAAGGGTATTTATCTGAAATTAAGTATGGATTAATAGTAACCTTATAATCACAACAAATTCTTATACCTCCATCTTTTTTTAATATAGGTACAATAGGAGTACCCCATTCTGAAAATTCAATAGGAGATATAATCTTATTCTCTACTAATTTATCTAATTCCATTTCTACCTTACTTTTTAAAGCAAAAGGTAATGGTCTGGGCTTATGGAATTTTGGCACTGCGCTTGACTTTAAGTTTAAATTTAGTTTGAATTTGTTAAATCTGCCTAATTTATCAGAAAACACACTACTAAATTCTTTACTTAACTTCTCAACAATATCAGTATTGATATACTTTAACTCTTTAAATCCCATGTTATAATTGTTTATAAAATTACGACCTAACAAAGCTGGTCCTTCAGACTGTACTACGTAAAAGTCTAAATAGTTTGTTTTATTATGAAATGTGACCTTTAAACTTAATTTTCCCAACGGATATATTTTTTGTCCTGAAAAATTTACCAAATAAATATTTGCATTAATCAAGATATGTTTTCTAAAATTCTCATAATAGATAGAACTTGGCAAAACACTAACAGCTGAACCGCTATCTAGTTCGAATTTAAACATTTTACCTTCTAAAGATATATCAATATACATTGGTTTGTCAGAATCAGCTGGCACTGATTGTGACTCAATACAAAATACAGGTGCTGACTCTCCATCGCCGTCGTGGTGGTCTTCTGCCTCTACATAATGGAATTGCTTTACTTTGTTGCATACCGCGCGAAGATGTCCCTTACCATTGCAGGAATTGCATATATATTCCTTATAGGGGCACAAGTTAGCTGTGTGGTTTTTGCCGCACCTATGACATTTCTGGGCATTTTCATTTTTCTTCTGCTGATTTGGCTTCCACGAAGCTACCGTTCCCTTGAACTGACCTCGCCTTTGGTCCTGCTGGATATCCCTATTTGAATAATTTGGCTGTCGCTGCTGATAAAACCTACCCCTGCCTTGAGAAAGCTGGTAAATCTCATGCTCTTCTTTACTGTCTGCAATTGTTTCATTTATGCCAATCAAAGAAGCTTCCTCAAGTTTTGCCTTTTCCATTGCTTGCATTTTCTAAATTCTTTTGTAACATTGAACAATTTGTAATACGTTCCTCTTTGTCTGCATTACTCGGCTTAATTAAATCAAATCGTGTCCGTAAGGAACGTCCAAGAAATATTTTAGCAGGAGATTCCCCTGACGAACAGTGAACTGTATTTCTATAAGTTAATAAAAATTTATCCAGAGACAACTTAATATTCCCAGAATTTAACTCTTTTAGCAAAAAATGTTTGAGTGTTTTTACACTGTTCTCAGCTGCTCCATTACAATGAGCGGAATAAGGAGGAATAGTTATATGTTTAATACCATTCATTTTGGTAAATTGTTTAAATTCGTCCGATATTAATTGAGGTCCATTATCACTTACAAGAACCTTAGGTAAACCATATCTAGCAAATAATTCTCTAAGTTTTCCTATTGTCATAAATGATGTAATAGAAGTCATCATAAACACCTCAATCCATTTAGAATATGCATCAATTACAATAAGGAAATAATTATTTTTAATAGGTCCAAAAAAATCTATATGTATTCTGGTCCAAACATCATCTGGAATAGGCCATCCTTGTAAAGGAGCTTTAGCTGGATTAGCCTGCATTTTCTGACATTCATCACAACTTTTACTAATTTTTTCTATGTCAGCATTTAAAGATGGCCACCAAAAATATGACCTGGCTAATAATTTCATTTTAACTATACCCAAATGACTGCTATGAAGTTCATCTAACATAGAATCTCTTAATATTGAAGGAATAATAACTCTGTGTCCCCACAGTAAAATATTTTCATCAATACTTATTTCATAACGTTTACGAAAATACGGCATAAGTTCATTGTCCACTTTTTGCGGCCAATTATTTCTTGCAAAATTATAAACTTGTGACAGAATAAAATCGGATTGAATTTCATCTCGAATTTTGTTTATATCAATTGGCAACTCAGAATCGTTTTTTAAATAATTTATATTTACTGATACCTCATCTACATCATCATTAGATGCGTCATTTATAGGCAACCTACTTAAGAAATCTGCAATATTTTTGCTTGTATGTACATATTTTATATCAAAATCGAATCCACTTAAGAAATACGCAAATCTCTGTAACCTATTTGCAGCCATTACCGGAACACCCTTCTTTGGTCCAAATATCGAAATTAGGGCTTTATTGTCTGTAATTAAATTAAACTTCCTAGCATATAAATACTGATAAAACCGTTTAACTCCCCACACAATTGCGGTGGCTTCTTTATCCATTGCTGAATAGCCTATTTCTGCTTTCGTTAGAGTCCTAGATGCATAACAAATAGGCCTCTCAACACCATTTTCAAAAACGTGTGAAATAACCGCGCCTACCCCATAATCTGAACTATCAACCGTTAAATTTATTTCTAAATTTGGGTTATAATGAACTAATACTTTTTCAGAACATAATATACTTTTAATACATTCAAAAGATTTTTTACAATCATCATTCCAATGCCAGATTGAATTTTTTTTTAATAACTTATATAGCGGATTCAAAACATCTGGAATGCTTCTAATAAATCTGTTGTAATAATTGACAGTTCCTAAAAATGATTTTAATTGCGTGACATTTACAGGTTCTGGAATATTTTCAATGGCTCTAATTTTTTCTGGGCATTTATGAAGACCAAACTTGTCTATAATAAATCCCAAATAAGAAACTGATTCCGAAAAGAAAACACATTTTTCTCTCTTTAATGTCAAGCCACATCCTTGCAAACAACGTAAAACTGCCCGTAAATTCTGAATATGTTCATATTCATTTTGACCCGTCACTAATATGTCATCCAAAAATACACAAACACCTGAAAAGTTTGTAAACATTTGCTCCATAATAGATTGAAACTTAGATGGACCACACGTAACTCCAAAAGGAAGTCGATTGTAAACAAACAAGCCCTTATGAGTAGATATTGTGGTTAGTTTTCGAGATGATTCGTCTAAACAAATCTGATTATAAGCTGAAGATAGGTCAATTTTTGAAAATTGTTGTCCACCTCTTAACTTTGCAAACAGATCATCGATCCGTGGTAAAGGGTATTTATCTGAAATTAAGTATGGATTAATAGTAACCTTATAATCACAACAAATTCTTATACCTCCATCTTTTTTTAATATAGGTACAATAGGAGTACCCCATTCTGAAAATTCAATAGGAGATATAATCTTATTCTCTACTAATTTATCTAATTCCATTTCTACCTTACTTTTTAAAGCAAAAGGTAATGGTCTGGGCTTATGGAATTTTGGCACTGCGCTTGACTTTAAGTTTAAATTTAGTTTGAATTTGTTAAATCTGCCTAATTTATCAGAAAACACACTACTAAATTCTTTACTTAACTTCTCAACAATATCAGTATTGATATACTTTAACTCTTTAAATCCCATGTTATAATTGTTTATAAAATTACGACCTAACAAAGCTGGTCCTTCAGACTGTACTACGTAAAAGTCTAAATAGTTTGTTTTATTATGAAATGTGACCTTTAAACTTAATTTTCCCAACGGATATATTTTTTGTCCTGAAAAATTTACCAAATAAATATTTGCATTAATCAAGATATGTTTTCTAAAATTCTCATAATAGATAGAACTTGGCAAAACACTAACAGCTGAACCGCTATCTAGTTCGAATTTAAACATTTTACCTTCTAAAGATATATCAATATACATTGGTTTGTCAGAATCAGCTGGCACTGATTGTGACTCAATACAAAATACAGGTGCTGACTCTCCATCGCCGTCGTGGTGGTCTTCTGCCTCTACATAATGGAATTGCTTTACTTTGTTGCATACCGCGCGAAGATGTCCCTTACCATTGCAGGAATTGCATATATATTCCTTATAGGGGCACAAGTTAGCTGTGTGGTTTTTGCCGCACCTATGACATTTCTGGGCATTTTCATTTTTCTTCTGCTGATTTGGCTTCCACGAAGCTACCGTTCCCTTGAACTGACCTCGCCTTTGGTCCTGCTGGATATCCCTATTTGAATAATTTGGCTGTCGCTGCTGATAAAACCTACCCCTGCCTTGAGAAAGCTGGTAAATCTCATGCTCTTCTTTACTGTCTGCAATTGTTTCATTTATGCCAATCAAAGAAGCTTCCTCAAGTTTTGCCTTTTCCATTGCTTGCATTTTCTAAATTCTTTTGTAACATTGAACAATTTGTAATACGTTCCTCTTTGTCTGCATTACTCGGCTTAATTAAATCAAATCGTGTCCGTAAGGAACGTCCAAGAAATATTTTAGCAGGAGATTCCCCTGACGAACAGTGAACTGTATTTCTATAAGTTAATAAAAATTTATCCAGAGACAACTTAATATTCCCAGAATTTAACTCTTTTAGCAAAAAATGTTTGAGTGTTTTTACACTGTTCTCAGCTGCTCCATTACAATGAGCGGAATAAGGAGGAATAGTTATATGTTTAATACCATTCATTTTGGTAAATTGTTTAAATTCGTCCGATATTAATTGAGGTCCATTATCACTTACAAGAACCTTAGGTAAACCATATCTAGCAAATAATTCTCTAAGTTTTCCTATTGTCATAAATGATGTAATAGAAGTCATCATAAACACCTCAATCCATTTAGAATATGCATCAATTACAATAAGGAAATAATTATTTTTAATAGGTCCAAAAAAATCTATATGTATTCTGGTCCAAACATCATCTGGAATAGGCCATCCTTGTAAAGGAGCTTTAGCTGGATTAGCCTGCATTTTCTGACATTCATCACAACTTTTACTAATTTTTTCTATGTCAGCATTTAAAGATGGCCACCAAAAATATGACCTGGCTAATAATTTCATTTTAACTATACCCAAATGACTGCTATGAAGTTCATCTAACATAGAATCTCTTAATATTGAAGGAATAATAACTCTGTGTCCCCACAGTAAAATATTTTCATCAATACTTATTTCATAACGTTTACGAAAATACGGCATAAGTTCATTGTCCACTTTTTGCGGCCAATTATTTCTTGCAAAATTATAAACTTGTGACAGAATAAAATCGGATTGAATTTCATCTCGAATTTTGTTTATATCAATTGGCAACTCAGAATCGTTTTTTAAATAATTTATATTTACTGATACCTCATCTACATCATCATTAGATGCGTCATTTATAGGCAACCTACTTAAGAAATCTGCAATATTTTTGCTTGTATGTACATATTTTATATCAAAATCGAATCCACTTAAGAAATACGCAAATCTCTGTAACCTATTTGCAGCCATTACCGGAACACCCTTCTTTGGTCCAAATATCGAAATTAGGGCTTTATTGTCTGTAATTAAATTAAACTTCCTAGCATATAAATACTGATAAAACCGTTTAACTCCCCACACAATTGCGGTGGCTTCTTTATCCATTGCTGAATAGCCTATTTCTGCTTTCGTTAGAGTCCTAGATGCATAACAAATAGGCCTCTCAACACCATTTTCAAAAACGTGTGAAATAACCGCGCCTACCCCATAATCTGAACTATCAACCGTTAAATTTATTTCTAAATTTGGGTTATAATGAACTAATACTTTTTCAGAACATAATATACTTTTAATACATTCAAAAGATTTTTTACAATCATCATTCCAATGCCAGATTGAATTTTTTTTTAATAACTTATATAGCGGATTCAAAACATCTGGAATGCTTCTAATAAATCTGTTGTAATAATTGACAGTTCCTAAAAATGATTTTAATTGCGTGACATTTACAGGTTCTGGAATATTTTCAATGGCTCTAATTTTTTCTGGGCATTTATGAAGACCAAACTTGTCTATAATAAATCCCAAATAAGAAACTGATTCCGAAAAGAAAACACATTTTTCTCTCTTTAATGTCAAGCCACATCCTTGCAAACAACGTAAAACTGCCCGTAAATTCTGAATATGTTCATATTCATTTTGACCCATCACTAATATGTCATCCAAAAATACACAAACACCTGAAAAGTTTGTAAACATTTGCTCCATAATAGATTGAAACTTAGATGGACCACACGTAACTCCAAAAGGAAGTCGATTGTAAACAAACAAGCCCTTATGAGTAGATATTGTGGTTAGTTTTCGAGATGATTCGTCTAAACAAATCTGATTATAAGCTGAAGATAGGTCAATTTTTGAAAATTGTTGTCCACCTCTTAACTTTGCAAACAGATCATCGATCCGTGGTAAAGGGTATTTATCTGAAATTAAGTATGGATTAATAGTAACCTTATAATCACAACAAATTCTTATACCTCCATCTTTTTTTAATATAGGTACAATAGGAGTACCCCATTCTGAAAATTCAATAGGAGATATAATCTTATTCTCTACTAATTTATCTAATTCCATTTCTACCTTACTTTTTAAAGCAAAAGGTAATGGTCTGGGCTTATGGAATTTTGGCACTGCGCTTGACTTTAAGTTTAAATTTAGTTTGAATTTGTTAAATCTGCCTAATTTATCAGAAAACACACTACTAAATTCTTTACTTAACTTCTCAACAATATCAGTATTGATATACTTTAACTCTTTAAATCCCATGTTATAATTGTTTATAAAATTACGACCTAACAAAGCTGGTCCTTCAGACTGTACTACGTAAAAGTCTAAATAGTTTGTTTTATTATGAAATGTGACCTTTAAACTTAATTTTCCCAACGGATATATTTTTTGTCCTGAAAAATTTACCAAATAAATATTTGCATTAATCAAGATATGTTTTCTAAAATTCTCATAATAGATAGAACTTGGCAAAACACTAACAGCTGAACCGCTATCTAGTTCGAATTTAAACATTTTACCTTCTAAAGATATATCAATATACATTGGTTTGTCAGAATCAGCTGGCACTGATTGTGACTCAATACAAAATACAGGTGCTGACTCTCCATCGCCGTCGTGGTGGTCTTCTGCCTCTACATAATGGAATTGCTTTACTTTGTTGCATACCGCGCGAAGATGTCCCTTACCATTGCAGGAATTGCATATATATTCCTTATAGGGGCACAAGTTAGCTGTGTGGTTTTTGCCGCACCTATGACATTTCTGGGCATTTTCATTTTTCTTCTGCTGATTTGGCTTCCACGAAGCTACCGTTCCCTTGAACTGACCTCGCCTTTGGTCCTGCTGGATATCCCTATTTGAATAATTTGGCTGTCGCTGCTGATAAAACCTACCCCTGCCTTGAGAAAGCTGGTAAATCTCATGCTCTTCTTTACTGTCTGCAATTGTTTCATTTATGCCAATCAAAGAAGCTTCCTCAAGTTTTGCCTTTTCCATTGCTTGCATTTTCTAAATTCTTTTGTAACATTGAACAATTTGTAATACGTTCCTCTTTGTCTGCATTACTCGGCTTAATTAAATCAAATCGTGTCCGTAAGGAACGTCCAAGAAATATTTTAGCAGGAGATTCCCCTGACGAACAGTGAACTGTATTTCTATAAGTTAATAAAAATTTATCCAGAGACAACTTAATATTCCCAGAATTTAACTCTTTTAGCAAAAAATGTTTGACTGTTTTTACACTGTTCTCAGCTGCTCCATTACAATGAGCGGAATAAGGAGGAATAGTTATATGTTTAATACCATTCATTTTGGTAAATTGTTTAAATTCGTCCGATATTAATTGAGGTCCATTATCACTTACAAGAACCTTAGGTAAACCATATCTAGCAAATAATTCTCTAAGTTTTCCTATTGTCATAAATGATGTAATAGAAGTCATCATAAACACCTCAATCCATTTAGAATATGCATCAATTACAATAAGGAAATAATTATTTTTAATAGGTCCAAAAAAATCTATATGTATTCTGGTCCAAACATCATCTGGAATAGGCCATCCTTGTAAAGGAGCTTTAGCTGGATTAGCCTGCATTTTCTGACATTCATCACAACTTTTACTAATTTTTTCTATGTCAGCATTTAAAGATGGCCACCAAAAATATGACCTGGCTAATAATTTCATTTTAACTATACCCAAATGACTGCTATGAAGTTCATCTAACATAGAATCTCTTAATATTGAAGGAATAATAACTCTGTGTCCCCACAGTAAAATATTTTCATCAATACTTATTTCATAACGTTTACGAAAATACGGCATAAGTTCATTGTCCACTTTTTGCGGCCAATTATTTCTTGCAAAATTATAAACTTGTGACAGAATAAAATCGGATTGAATTTCATCTCGAATTTTGTTTATATCAATTGGCAACTCAGAATCGTTTTTTAAATAATTTATATTTACTGATACCTCATCTACATCATCATTAGATGCGTCATTTATAGGCAACCTACTTAAGAAATCTGCAATATTTTTGCTTGTATGTACATATTTTATATCAAAATCGAATCCACTTAAGAAATACGCAAATCTCTGTAACCTATTTGCAGCCATTACCGGAACACCCTTCTTTGGTCCAAATATCGAAATTAGGGCTTTATTGTCTGTAATTAAATTAAACTTCCTAGCATATAAATACTGATAAAACCTTTTAACTCCCCACACAATTGCGGTGGCTTCTTTATCCATTGCTGAATAGCCTATTTCTGCTTTCGTTAGAGTCCTAGATGCATAACAAATAGGCCTCTCAACACCATTTTCAAAAACGTGTGAAATAACCGCGCCTACCCCATAATCTGAACTATTAACCGTTAAATTTATTTCTAAATTTGGGTTATAATGAACTAATACTTTTTCAGAACATAATATACTTTTAATACATTCAAAAGATTTTTTACAATCATCATTCCAATGCCAGATTGAATTTTTTTTTAATAACTTATATAGCGGATTCAAAACATCTGGAATGCTTCTAATAAATCTGTTGTAATAATTGACAGTTCCTAAAAATGATTTTAATTGCGTGACATTTACAGGTTCTGGAATATTTTCAATGGCTCTAATTTTTTCTGGGCATTTATGAAGACCAAACTTGTCTATAATAAATCCCAAATAAGAAACTGATTCCGAAAAGAAAACACATTTTTCTCTCTTTAATGTCAAGCCACATCCTTGCAAACAACGTAAAACTGCCCGTAAATTCTGAATATGTTCATATTCATTTTGACCCGTCACTAATATGTCATCCAAAAATACACAAACACCTGAAAAGTTTGTAAACATTTGCTCCATAATAGATTGAAACTTAGATGGACCACACGTAACTCCAAAAGGAAGTCGATTGTAAACAAACAAGCCCTTATGAGTAGATATTGTGGTTAGTTTTCGAGATGATTCGTCTAAACAAATCTGATTATAAGCTGAAGATAGGTCAATTTTTGAAAATTGTTGTCCACCTCTTAACTTTGCAAACAGATCATCGATCCGTGGTAAAGGGTATTTATCTGAAATTAAGTATGGATTAATAGTAACCTTATAATCACAACAAATTCTTATACCTCCATCTTTTTTTAATATAGGTACAATAGGAGTACCCCATTCTGAAAATTCAATAGGAGATATAATCTTATTCTCTACTAATTTATCTAATTCCATTTCTACCTTACTTTTTAAAGCAAAAGGTAATGGTCTGGGCTTATGGAATTTTGGCACTGCGCTTGACTTTAAGTTTAAATTTAGTTTGAATTTGTTAAATCTGCCTAATTTATCAGAAAACACACTACTAAATTCTTTACTTAACTTCTCAACAATATCAGTATTGATATACTTTAACTCTTTAAATCCCATGTTATAATTGTTTATAAAATTACGACCTAACAAAGCTGGTCCTTCAGACTGTACTACGTAAAAGTCTAAATAGTTTGTTTTATTATGAAATGTGACCTTTAAACTTAATTTTCCCAACGGATATATTTTTTGTCCTGAAAAATTTACCAAATAAATATTTGCATTAATCAAGATATGTTTTCTAAAATTCTCATAATAGATAGAACTTGGCAAAACACTAACAGCTGAACCGCTATCTAGTTCGAATTTAAACATTTTACCTTCTAAAGATATATCAATATACATTGGTTTGTCAGAATCAGCTGGCACTGATTGTGACTCAATACAAAATACAGGTGCTGACTCTCCATCGCCGTCGTGGTGGTCTTCTGCCTCTACATAATGGAATTGCTTTACTTTGTTGCATACCGCGCGAAGATGTCCCTTACCATTGCAGGAATTGCATATATATTCCTTATAGGGGCACAAGTTAGCTGTGTGGTTTTTGCCGCACCTATGACATTTCTGGGCATTTTCATTTTTCTTCTGCTGATTTGGCTTCCACGAAGCTACCGTTCCCTTGAACTGACCTCGCCTTTGGTCCTGCTGGATATCCCTATTTGAATAATTTGGCTGTCGCTGCTGATAAAACCTACCCCTGCCTTGAGAAAGCTGGTAAATCTCATGCTCTTCTTTACTGTCTGCAATTGTTTCATTTATGCCAATCAAAGAAGCTTCCTCAAGTTTTGCCTTTTCCATTGCTTGCATTTTCTAAATTCTTTTGTAACATTGAACAATTTGTAATACGTTCCTCTTTGTCTGCATTACTCGGCTTAATTAAATCAAATCGTGTCCGTAAGGAACGTCCAAGAAATATTTTAGCAGGAGATTCCCCTGACGAACAGTGAACTGTATTTCTATAAGTTAATAAAAATTTATCCAGAGACAACTTAATATTCCCAGAATTTAACTCTTTTAGCAAAAAATGTTTGACTGTTTTTACACTGTTCTCAGCTGCTCCATTACAATGAGCGGAATAAGGAGGAATAGTTATATGTTTAATACCATTCATTTTGGTAAATTGTTTAAATTCGTCCGATATTAATTGAGGTCCATTATCACTTACAAGAACCTTAGGTAAACCATATCTAGCAAATAATTCTCTAAGTTTTCCTATTGTCATAAATGATGTAATAGAAGTCATCATAAACACCTCAATCCATTTAGAATATGCATCAATTACAATAAGGAAATAATTATTTTTAATAGGTCCAAAAAAATCTATATGTATTCTGGTCCAAACATCATCTGGAATAGGCCATCCTTGTAAAGGAGCTTTAGCTGGATTAGCCTGCATTTTCTGACATTCATCACAACTTTTACTAATTTTTTCTATGTCAGCATTTAAAGATGGCCACCAAAAATATGACCTGGCTAATAATTTCATTTTAACTATACCCAAATGACTGCTATGAAGTTCATCTAACATAGAATCTCTTAATATTGAAGGAATAATAACTCTGTGTCCCCACAGTAAAATATTTTCATCAATACTTATTTCATAACGTTTACGAAAATACGGCATAAGTTCATTGTCCACTTTTTGCGGCCAATTATTTCTTGCAAAATTATAAACTTGTGACAGAATAAAATCGGATTGAATTTCATCTCGAATTTTGTTTATATCAATTGGCAACTCAGAATCGTTTTTTAAATAATTTATATTTACTGATACCTCATCTACATCATCATTAGATGCGTCATTTATAGGCAACCTACTTAAGAAATCTGCAATATTTTTGCTTGTATGTACATATTTTATATCAAAATCGAATCCACTTAAGAAATACGCAAATCTCTGTAACCTATTTGCAGCCATTACCGGAACACCCTTCTTTGGTCCAAATATCGAAATTAGGGCTTTATTGTCTGTAATTAAATTAAACTTCCTAGCATATAAATACTGATAAAACCTTTTAACTCCCCACACAATTGCGGTGGCTTCTTTATCCATTGCTGAATAGCCTATTTCTGCTTTCGTTAGAGTCCTAGATGCATAACAAATAGGCCTCTCAACACCATTTTCAAAAACGTGTGAAATAACCGCGCCTACCCCATAATCTGAACTATTAACCGTTAAATTTATTTCTAAATTTGGGTTATAATGAACTAATACTTTTTCAGAACATAATATACTTTTAATACATTCAAAAGATTTTTTACAATCATCATTCCAATGCCAGATTGAATTTTTTTTTAATAACTTATATAGCGGATTCAAAACATCTGGAATGCTTCTAATAAATCTGTTGTAATAATTGACAGTTCCTAAAAATGATTTTAATTGCGTGACATTTACAGGTTCTGGAATATTTTCAATGGCTCTAATTTTTTCTGGGCATTTATGAAGACCAAACTTGTCTATAATAAATCCCAAATAAGAAACTGATTCCGAAAAGAAAACACATTTTTCTCTCTTTAATGTCAAGCCACATCCTTGCAAACAACGTAAAACTGCCCGTAAATTCTGAATATGTTCATATTCATTTTGACCCGTCACTAATATGTCATCCAAAAATACACAAACACCTGAAAAGTTTGTAAACATTTGCTCCATAATAGATTGAAACTTAGATGGACCACACGTAACTCCAAAAGGAAGTCGATTGTAAACAAACAAGCCCTTATGAGTAGATATTGTGGTTAGTTTTCGAGATGATTCGTCTAAACAAATCTGATTATAAGCTGAAGATAGGTCAATTTTTGAAAATTGTTGTCCACCTCTTAACTTTGCAAACAGATCATCGATCCGTGGTAAAGGGTATTTATCTGAAATTAAGTATGGATTAATAGTAACCTTATAATCACAACAAATTCTTATACCTCCATCTTTTTTTAATATAGGTACAATAGGAGTACCCCATTCTGAAAATTCAATAGGAGATATAATCTTATTCTCTACTAATTTATCTAATTCCATTTCTACCTTACTTTTTAAAGCAAAAGGTAATGGTCTGGGCTTATGGAATTTTGGCACTGCGCTTGACTTTAAGTTTAAATTTAGTTTGAATTTGTTAAATCTGCCTAATTTATCAGAAAACACACTACTAAATTCTTTACTTAACTTCTCAACAATATCAGTATTGATATACTTTAACTCTTTAAATCCCATGTTATAATTGTTTATAAAATTACGACCTAACAAAGCTGGTCCTTCAGACTGTACTACGTAAAAGTCTAAATAGTTTGTTTTATTATGAAATGTGACCTTTAAACTTAATTTTCCCAACGGATATATTTTTTGTCCTGAAAAATTTACCAAATAAATATTTGCATTAATCAAGATATGTTTTCTAAAATTCTCATAATAGATAGAACTTGGCAAAACACTAACAGCTGAACCGCTATCTAGTTCGAATTTAAACATTTTACCTTCTAAAGATATATCAATATACATTGGTTTGTCAGAATCAGCTGGCACTGATTGTGACTCAATACAAAATACAGGTGCTGACTCTCCATCGCCGTCGTGGTGGTCTTCTGCCTCTACATAATGGAATTGCTTTACTTTGTTGCATACCGCGCGAAGATGTCCCTTACCATTGCAGGAATTGCATATATATTCCTTATAGGGGCACAAGTTAGCTGTGTGGTTTTTGCCGCACCTATGACATTTCTGGGCATTTTCATTTTTCTTCTGCTGATTTGGCTTCCACGAAGCTACCGTTCCCTTGAACTGACCTCGCCTTTGGTCCTGCTGGATATCCCTATTTGAATAATTTGGCTGTCGCTGCTGATAAAACCTACCCCTGCCTTGAGAAAGCTGGTAAATCTCATGCTCTTCTTTACTGTCTGCAATTGTTTCATTTATGCCAATCAAAGAAGCTTCCTCAAGTTTTGCCTTTTCCATTGCTTGCATTTTCTAAATTCTTTTGTAACATTGAACAATTTGTAATACGTTCCTCTTTGTCTGCATTACTCGGCTTAATTAAATCAAATCGTGTCCGTAAGGAACGTCCAAGAAATATTTTAGCAGGAGATTCCCCTGACGAACAGTGAACTGTATTTCTATAAGTTAATAAAAATTTATCCAGAGACAACTTAATATTCCCAGAATTTAACTCTTTTAGCAAAAAATGTTTGACTGTTTTTACACTGTTCTCAGCTGCTCCATTACAATGAGCGGAATAAGGAGGAATAGTTATATGTTTAATACCATTCATTTTGGTAAATTGTTTAAATTCGTCCGATATTAATTGAGGTCCATTATCACTTACAAGAACCTTAGGTAAACCATATCTAGCAAATAATTCTCTAAGTTTTCCTATTGTCATAAATGATGTAATAGAAGTCATCATAAACACCTCAATCCATTTAGAATATGCATCAATTACAATAAGGAAATAATTATTTTTAATAGGTCCAAAAAAATCTATATGTATTCTGGTCCAAACATCATCTGGAATAGGCCATCCTTGTAAAGGAGCTTTAGCTGGATTAGCCTGCATTTTCTGACATTCATCACAACTTTTACTAATTTTTTCTATGTCAGCATTTAAAGATGGCCACCAAAAATATGACCTGGCTAATAATTTCATTTTAACTATACCCAAATGACTGCTATGAAGTTCATCTAACATAGAATCTCTTAATATTGAAGGAATAATAACTCTGTGTCCCCACAGTAAAATATTTTCATCAATACTTATTTCATAACGTTTACGAAAATACGGCATAAGTTCATTGTCCACTTTTTGCGGCCAATTATTTCTTGCAAAATTATAAACTTGTGACAGAATAAAATCGGATTGAATTTCATCTCGAATTTTGTTTATATCAATTGGCAACTCAGAATCGTTTTTTAAATAATTTATATTTACTGATACCTCATCTACATCATCATTAGATGCGTCATTTATAGGCAACCTACTTAAGAAATCTGCAATATTTTTGCTTGTATGTACATATTTTATATCAAAATCGAATCCACTTAAGAAATACGCAAATCTCTGTAACCTATTTGCAGCCATTACCGGAACACCCTTCTTTGGTCCAAATATCGAAATTAGGGCTTTATTGTCTGTAATTAAATTAAACTTCCTAGCATAAGTAGTAAGGTAATGAGAACAATAACGGAGCAACGGAGCATGATCAGTGATCAAGGTCAAGGTAGGGGGTAATGACCTATATATCTCAGAGGTGGGCGATTTGATGTATTTAAACAAATATATTACACACGATATATTTAATACGATTGGGAAATATAGGATGTGTAAAAGGCATGACATATGGCTCTCTAAAGTTACCAAAAAGTTTTCATATTTCCAAGAGTTTATAGGACAATAAAATATGTATATTGCAAGTTAAAATATCTGTCTATGAGACATGATCAAAAAACAGATTCACAAAGTTTATAAAGTTCAAATCCCACACGCCTAGAAATAATTGAGTCCAGGGGGTTTAACAGTTGCTTGAAATAAATATATAAATAAATATCCGCGAACTAGAAGCTACCAACGCGGTTATACATTCTAGTGAAAAAATCCAACATTACTGCTGTATGACCGGGAATTAATATTGCATAAAAATCTAATACTGGGGGAGCTTCTTAGTAGGGGTAACATTTTTATCAAACTACGATATAATAAATATCCCCAACAATATTCAGAGCTCAGTTCAAATAAATTTATTAGAGAGATATACAATTAGAATAATGAAAGTTATTGCCGGTTCCTCGAAGCAGACAGCAGTTTCTCAACAGGGGAAATCAATGAAAATCTTACAACATTTAAGATTATTAGCGAACCATACAAATTTTGAAGAAATGCCTAGTACGTCCAAACATTGTGACAATTCAAATACAAGTTGTGAAAGCGATTTTGTTATTACAAATGGATCCTTTTCTAAAATAAAGCCCATCGGCACATCAAGAAAATTACCTAATCCCATTGCAACGTCTACGCCGAAATATGAGGATATTAGCCAATACGAAGAAAGTGACCATGAAGACACCGCCATGAAATTGGAGGTACCTCCTATCACAATCTCCACCCAAAAATATGAGGACATTACCGATAGCGACGAAAATGAAAGTGACGTTACATTTAATCATTTTACAGACGTGGCAGCGGAGAAAGAATCTTGTAATGAATACATAACCGAATTAAAGCAGTTCATTAAAAGGAGTAATGGTTTTGTGCAAAAAAAACAGCGAAAAAAATTAGACATTCTTAAGAAATTAAAGAAGTACCAGAAGAAAATTGCAAGAGTTCAACAGGCATTAGACAATATAAATCAGGCTATTTTAATTGGTTCTAAAGTGGCACACAACATTGACGAACTTTAATTGTTTAATTGTTTAAATTATTGCTTCCATTATGTTGAACATGCTTAACTAAAATATATATACATATAATAATGTGCTACTTAGTTTTATATTAGATTAAAAGTGTTAATTATTATTGTAAATTCGAAATTGATTGAATTGTTTGTGAAAAAAAACATATTTCATTTTTTTTATTGTATATTTCGCTAATAAATTTATTTGGGTTCTTGAATTTTCTATTATTATCTACCTTATACTAAAACCATAGAGTGATAAATGTCGAAAAAGTCTATTTTAAATTACAGTAAATTCAAATCACTGATATTTTTTTAATTAATTTACCTTTCTGAAGAATGGTCTAATTCTTCTTCAATATAATACTAAAAAAAGTGGTCTACTTACGAAAAATCATATAAAGTAATCCATTTAAGGTAATCCAATATACACA
Source organism: Rhagium mordax (assembly GCA_963680705.1). Classification (NCBI taxonomy): domain Eukaryota; kingdom Metazoa; phylum Arthropoda; class Insecta; order Coleoptera; family Cerambycidae; genus Rhagium; species Rhagium mordax. The sequence goes on along the minus strand of OY796656.1, from coordinate 69,384,116 downwards.
CATTCAAATTTCACAGAAAACACCTGTAGAATGTACCTATAGGATGCAGGTGAACACATTTAAATTTCACAAAATCACCTTAGTTTAACAGAATAACTTCACTCATATAATTTCTGTGAAATAGAGGTATATTAATCACTTGATTTCACAGTAAATAGAACACAATATACCTATTAAATTAAATTAAGTACAGGCTTCGAAAATAGAGGCTTTTAGAAATATTATAACGCCTTACATCGAGTCAACACCAAAGGCTATAAATAGCACGCCTTTGAACGAAATTGAAACATACAGTGCCATCTGTGACATTTAGTAATTTATACACAACTTATTCAATTTACAAAGCCAGATGTCCACATACATTTAGCTACTGATTTATTTCATAAATTTAATATAATACAGATGGCGTAAGACTTCAGTTCTTAATAATTTAAACACAGAGATATTTTTAACGGTATGAAATACATATTATTTTTTGCTTATAGGTGGGAAGAGAAAGGTATAAAGTTTAATTAGAGTTTAGAAGTATAACTATTTTATTGATTATATATTATTACACATATTACAAAATTCAATCAGACAGAATTGATATAAATTTAATCCACAAATAATGCAAGAAACACATTTTGGAATAAGTTCGTTAACACCACCTGTGAAATGTTCAGTTTTGTGCCGTCCTTCAATATCAAAGTCTAACCCTGAAACTGCTTCATAAAAACATGTTAAACATAGATTGTTTTCATCCAAAACTAAAATGTACTGAGTTACGCACACTTTCTGAAAAGCATTATAATTCAAAAATTTAAAACTATTCATTGAGACACTTCTATTTATTTTATCATCAATTTCTGAACTGTCTTCTTGTATGCCGTCATCATCAGAAAAAAAAACTTGTTCGATCTCCATGATGGACTTTGACAGTCACTTTTATTTGTCTTCGGAAATTAAGTTCTCTTCTGCACTGTCTATTTCAAATTTTTTCTTTTCTTCGTCAAGCTTACGTAGTCTTTCTCGTTCCGCAAGTCGGAAATCCTTTTTGACTTTCTTAGACTTCCCAATTACAGAATAAGCACTTCTCAAAATATTTTTGGTTTGTATGTCTTGCAAAGGAGCATAACTTGAAAAATTATCACTGTCCCAAGATTCGCATCTAATATCAGTCATAACTGTTCACGGTGATATAACAGATAGTAAGTATTACTCAAAGAATCTCATTTAATCTCTATTTAAAAGCAAATCCCCCACCACAAACGGAAGCAGTGAATCATCTACAATCTACATCTGGAGACGTTTCAAGTACGATAAAAGGTGGGAGGTAGTAACATGCGTCGTGGGGATCAATCCAACGTACTATTCCCACAGTTAAGCTCATCTAATGACCACATGGTGTACATCTGGTGCACATGTGCTTTAATTTTTTGTCTAGTGACCACATAGTGTACATCTGGTGCACATATGCTTTAATTTTTTGTCTGGACATTTACATCTGGCTAGAAGTAAGCATTTGAGGAACAGATGTTTCCACATATGGTTAAAACTTGTCTAGACAAGTCAGGTCATATATCCGGCTAGATGTATATATTTAAGGAACAGATGTAACATTTGTTTATCAGGTTTAGAACATCTGTCCAGAAGTGACTAAACTGGTGGGGGGAGTGCATATATAACTCATGACATATTCCTAGCATGTATTAGTCGTCAAAAATGTCTAGACCATTAAATTTCTTCGCTCATTATGTGACTCAGCTGGATACTCCATCAAGTTTACCTGAGTTCAAGAAAGAAGATAATACTCCAAAAGTAATCGGTGAGAGAAAATATAAGTTAAATAAATCCAAGTGCAAGTTTGTTTCGGTGGGAATTTCATGTGATTTTGGTTATGTACCTTGTGTAACGTTATCTGGAAACAAAGGTGATCAAGTGGTTTTCAATGAAGCTGATTGGAAGAAATTTTTAACTCATCAAGGAGTAATCATGAATTTCCTGTATTACAATGAAAAACCAGATACAATACACGAGGGAAACATTTGCATACATTTCGATCAGTTTTCAAATGCTCGAGTGATTAGAATTTCAAAAGAAGATAACTACATATATTTGGCATATGAAACAGTATGTTGTTTAATAGAAATACTACCCCTAGTGAACTACAGAATCGAAATGATAAAAAATCTACAATTTGAAAACTATTTCAAGATTTTACGTAGAGGATTACAAAGTCAAAGCGGTAATATTATTGAAAATGCTCTAAATATACTTAAACCAGAAGATAATCCAAAAAGTGAAAATATCTGCATGATTCTGGAATTAATTTATACTTATCCTGATGTCTTTGAAAGCGTATGTAGTACAACAGTGTAATGAAGAAAGTAACGTTTAATGAAAAGTATAATGAACTGCATCATCTAATTACATGGAGTTTTGCTTATAGTATGACTAGGAAGAAATATTGGGAATTTTTGGCAGCATTTTTGTAGAAGAATCGAGGCAGCCTCAAAGTTACTTGATCCTATTTTAGATACAAATCACAGATGTAATATATTTAATGAAAGATTTGAAATAAAAACAACATATAACAAATAATTTTTTTATTTAATTAGAATAAGTTTTACATGTGTTATACTAATTCATTTTTATTAATCCAGGAATTAAATTTTCCGCTTAAGCCCAGCCACTTGACGTAGAGTTTGTTCTGTTTTCTTCGTAAAACCTTCTCCACAAGATATATATCAGGATGTTTTACTTTCTGAATTTCATATCCATAAAATCCTCCTTGAATTTCATTACCTTCCTGATCTTCTAAAATAAAAGTAGTGGGATTTGTATTTCGTACTTTACGTATCTTAAAAACTTCATTTGACCAATTGGGAGTATAGCCCTTTGAAAAAGCTTCTCGGTATTTACTTATTCTTACCGAGTCGCCTTCTATAAATTTTTGTTTCTGTGGATCTACTGTCTTCAGATGACTATATACATGTCGCAGCAAACGCTGTTCATCTTTCTTCGTTACGCTTTTTGGTTTCAAACCAGTAGTTTTGTGTGTAGTGTTATTATATTTTTCTACAATGTCCGATAAAATATTTATCCATTTGTAGTTTCCTTGTAAACTAAATTGTCGCCACATTAAGTTTTTTAGAGTACGATTTACACGTTCCACTACACTTGCTTTCAAATTGGAATATGTACTGTAATGGTTAATTTTAAATTTATTCATTAGTTCTTTAAAATCTTTGTTGTAAAATTCTTTACCCATATCGGTTTGTAAATTTTTAGGCTTTATTTTATTCTGGGATAAAATTTTTTCCATTGCGTGAGTTACTTCTTTCCCAGTTTTATTTTTCACAGCTTCACACCAAACAAACTTTGAAAATACATTAATAACAACCAGAATATACTTGTATCCCTTGTTGATTTTAGAATATGGGATCATTTCTACAAGGTCCGCTTGTATAAGGTCGTTTAAGCCTAACAATGACATGTCTCCTTCGAAAATTTTTCCTGGCTGATTTATGTAATTCATTAACTACTTCCTCTTTAATATTACTCATTTCTTACTAAGGGGCAACGCAGTACAATTTCAACAAAAAGAGGTGGTTTTGGGTCTACACTTGGAAGTGGAAATGATAGATTATCTCCTTTACTGAGCGTTTTATTATCTTGATCATAATTACCATTGTTTAAAAACATTGTGACATTCAAAGGTAAGTTTATGCTTTCAATTGTACCTGAAATAGGTAATGTATATGTTGTAGTACCACTATCTAACACGTAATAAATTAACGTTTTATGGTTTAATGTTTTCTTTGCCACACCTCGAATTTGTATAAGACAAAGACTGGATAGACTGGTAGCAAAATCTTCAGTTGCAGTTAAAAGAGGTGATGTTATTGGGTAAGGTGTTGACCGATAAGCAAGCATATGTCTACCAAATTTATCAATAGGCATGATGAGCGCTAGATGTATACTGTGAGGAAAATAGATGTGTGACCATTATTTAATAATTTTTAATTCTCTCAATTCTTCGAGTATTGAGGCAATTTCATTATTGTGTCCATTATTTCCAGCCATTTGGGAAGCTACTAAAAGCCTTAATCTATTCACGAGCTCATTCGGATTATCAAAATATACATAATCAATTTTGTTGTTAGATAAGTTCAACATTCCACCACTTTGCTTAAATGATTGAGATCTGGGGCGAATACTAGTTTGAGATCTAGTATTGGGTGGTAGTGGTTTACTAAATGAAGATGATCTTGGAACCGTAGTAGATTTCAATAAACCTTTATCTATTAAATAGGGTCTTATGATACTTCTATACTTTATAGTATTATTGCTTTGAATTTGCTCTGTAGAATCAAAATTTCTGCGATAGGTATTAGTACGTTTTAATATATCCATATAATGATCTAATTCTGATTTATTATAAGCTTTAGGATTTTTCTTAAACAGTAATTCATACAGCCCAACGGTACCAGGATATACTATGTCCTTCACTTTTACGTCTTTACCAACAATTTTTAATTCGGAATCACCTATTTTAAATTTTTCAGTTTCAACATCGTGTGTTATGCCATATGTACGATCATATTCTGATTCATCCCCTGTTATAGATTCATCAATATACGTTCTTGGTAAAGGTTCATATGCTTCCAAATAATCTGTGTAAGCCCTTGATTTTGATAATTCTTGCATATACGCACGACTTTTATCAACTTCTTCATTAACTAAATCGCTACTATTCTGCTCATCCACGATTGAATGTTGGGTTGGGTCAAATTGATAAGTATCCTCCAAGAAACTAAGTCCAGTCATAGGCAATGTGGGCATATATTTGTCTAAAATATTTACTGGGGATTTTCTAGGGGTAGAAGTTCTACTTTGCTCTGACTTAAATTCATCAGGTTCTTTTTTAATTGAGACCTCTGATTTTATGTTTCGTAATAATTTTTGCAATGGCTCAGTAATGGGTTTGAAGCTTTTCTCCAAATGAACTTGTGATTGTGCGACATCGGATTTTAGAGACTGATATTTATGCCTCACTGATTTTCTGGTTTTTATTAGTTCCTTAGCTAACTTTTTATCCATCTTTACGCTTCGGATTATTAATAAGCACTACATTTCGCTCAGCTCATTATGTATTAATATACTATTACAACTTGATGTAATTATCAAAACCTTTCCTATACCTTCCATTATTTATTGTACAATCTTTATCTATAACAACAAATCCGAATGAGTCTTTCCAACACAGAGAGCAAAGATCTTTGAATAATTGAAACGACATATCGACATTTACATGGTCATTATAAATATGTTTCAGATTTGTATTATCCTGTTGAAAAATTACTATTAAATTACTATTGTCTCGGATGAGTTGCTTTTGGATCGATGAGTACGTTTGACATAAATAAAAACAGTCTGTATTTTTGTGACGCCCAAAACAAAAATAATCTCGCATAATATTTTGATTACATGAAGCTACATCATCGAAGATAATAATTGAATTGGGTCTGATCTCTTGAGCTGGTATAACATATTCTCCATCACTAAATTCAAAATAACCTATTTCTTTCATTGGTTTAAATAACTTTCTTAGATATTCATATTTTGGTTGGTATAGGGACTTTGAGTAGAGATAAACATTCTCAAATCTGAGTCCATTAGGGTGTATTAGTAGCGTGACAAGTAAATTAGTCTTGCCACAACCCGAACATCCAACAATCAATGCACGCTTGGATGAACCCCCAAATAGTTCGCCATGTTTTTGATAATTATTTTCTAACAAACACTCATCTTGGTTAATAACAGGTAATGTAACATTTTGTTTTTCGATCTTCATTGTAAAACTAAATCTAACGAACTGTGTTATAAATCATTATCTTGACTATATATAAGATTGTACATCGCTAAAAACTTAGTTCTGTATAAGACTTTCAACAAGTTATATAATGATTGTACACAACCCATCCTTAGTTAATCATAAACTAAAGTCTGCAAAGAGAGGGTCAGGATTTATTAATAAGCTTATTGATAAACTCCCTTTTGAATTGCATATACCAGGCTACAATTATTGTGGCCCAGGAACAAAACTATCTAAGAGAATTGCGAGAGGTGATATTGGTGTTAATCCATTAGACGAATATTGCAAAGAGCACGACATTGCTTATTCCCGTTCAAAAGATATAAGCAATAGACATCAAGCTGATAAAGTATTAGCAGAAAAAGCATATCAGCGGCTAAAAGCGGGTGATTCTTCAGTTGGAGAAAAAATTGCCGCCTTAGGTATAACAGGCATTATGAAGGCTAAAACTAAACTGGGAATGGGTATGCGTAGAAAAAAGCATTCCAGACAGAGACGTGGTAGAGGGCTACGTAAGATAAGTTTTAATAACGCAGTACAACGAGCACGACGTGGTATTCAAGGAAGTAATTCTAATAATCTTATTAAAGTCGCACAACAAGCTTTATCATCAATAGGAACAAAGAAACTCTCTTCACCAAGGAAACGAATAATTCCCATTCCAAAAACAGGTGGTTTTCTACCTTTCCTTATTCCTTTATTTGCTGCATTAGGAGCTCTTGGAAGTATTGGTGGAGGCGCAGCGGGAATTGCGAAGGCTGTTAACGACGCAAAGGCTGCAAAACAAAAGCTTGAGGAGGATAAAAGACATAACTTAGCTATGGAGCAAGTTGCAGTAGGAAAAGGTTTATACTTAAGACCATACAAAAAAGGCATGGGATTATATCTAGCCCCATATTCAAAAAACTCCCTATAAAGCTACCTCGTCGAGCACTAACAAACATAGATTTAATGAGATACGTAAAAAAATTACATATACCAAATTTTCGTGGAATATACATGAGAAATACTTTACCAGTAAAGATAAGAAAAAATGAATGTGGTATTATTAATTTGGATATATCATCAGGCCCCGGTACTCACTGGACAGCATATGTGAAGAATAATAACTCAATAATCTATTTTGATAGTTATGGAAACTTAAGACCACCAAATGAAGTAACAAGTTATTTCTTTAGTGATGGTAGCTTGAATAAAGTTAACTATAATCATGATCAGATGCAAACATATAATTCAAATAATTGTGGACATTTATGTATAAAATTTTTATATAATGTATGTAAATAAGGAAAATCCGTTTATTACGTAAATACATTTGAATTGTGTAACATGTCTTTAACATTTTCACTTACTGGAAATTCCTCCATCTTGAGCGCCGATTTCAATCCACCAATATATTTAGAGGACGATTTTGATTACGTTATTGGCTTGGTGAATTTTGAAACTTTCAATGTAATACCAAACATTGATGAAACAAACAACAAATTTACTTACGGGGATATAACCACAACTATTCCTGTTGGGGCTTATGAAATTGATGACCTTAACGATTATCTTCAAAAAGTCATTGAACATCCCAATAATATTCATATTATTGCTAATCGTAATACATCAACGGTTAAAATAAAAGCAAATGTGGATATTGATTTCTCATCTGAAAATTCCATAGGGCATCTCTTGGGATTTGAGAAAAGGGTTCTTATAGCTAATGAACTAAATGAATCCGACTTTCCAGTACAAATAATTAAGGTGAATGCTTTATGTATTGATTGCAATATTGCTACTGGATCTTATTCTAATGGTAGCCCTGTTCACATAATTCACCAGTTCTTTCCAACGGTGGCTCCAGGCTATAAAATAGTAGAATCACCTTTAAACGTCCTATATTTTCCAGTAAGCGTTAAGACAATCAACTCGATTACCGTTAAAATAGTCGATCAAGATTCGAATGTCGTCAATTTCCGCCAAGAGACCGTTACAGTCAGACTGCATTTGAAGAAATCCTAAACGATGGTAGTCCGCTATAATTCTAAATACAATATTCCAAAAATATCTAAACGGAGTTATAAAAGAAAATCTAAGGATGAATTTTTACTCAGTAATAAGAAGAGCGTTAGCCCAGTAACACCTCAGAACAAAATTTTTCTGCAGTCTCTTGGTTTTGAAGTACTCATATAATGGACATTTTAAATGTCACGCAGCAACCTCTAGTCGATAATTCAATTATTGACTTCGAATACCACAATTATCAGCCTTTCGTAGCCACTGAATTTAATTATAATGATGAAATTAGAATTCCAATCCAAGAACTGGACGCCTACACCTTACCAAGTGAAAGTATTCTATATTTAGAGGGAAATCTAAGGAAAGATGATGGGAAACCAGTTACAAAGTTAAAATTAATAAATAATGCCTTCAGTTTTCTCTTTAGAGAAATTCGATATGAACTCAGCGGTATTGTACTTGATTCGGTTCGAAATGTAGGAGTGACTTCTACTCTTAAAGGATATTTGTCTTTCAATGAAAGCGAAAGCATCAAACTTCAAAATGCCGGATGGTTTCCTAAAGATAGTATTATACCCGATACTGATAAATTTAATGTTTGCATCCCACTTAAAATGTTAATGGGATTTTTTGAGGATTACAGAAAAATTATATTAAATATGAAGCAAGAATTAGTTTTAATTCGGAGTAGTAACGACTTAGATGCGGTAACTAGTGTCGATGATACGGAAAAACCCAAAATTACTATCGATAAGCTTTATTGGAGAGTGCCACATGTTTCCGTAGGAATACCACAACAATTGGCGCTAACGAAAATATTAGATAAAAACTTGGAAATTTTTATTGCATTTAGAAGTTGGGAAATTATAGAATACACCTTACTTCCACAAACCACCAGACATAATTATACTTTGAAGAGTAGTATAAAGTTAGAAACTGCACGACACTTAATTCTCGGGTTACAAACTGATAAAAAAAATAAACTAACTTCCAACATGAGTACATTTGATAATTGTAATATTACTAACGCTAGAGTTTTCTTAAATTCGGAGAGATATCCTTACAGTGATTTATATTTGGATTTCAAAAATAACAAATATGCGACTTTATATGAAATGTTTTCAAATTTCCGCCACTCGTACTATGAAACTGGAAACGAACCTATATTTACACCTAAAGAATTCAAATCTATTTCACCCATAACTCACATCGACTGTTCTCGTCAAAAGGAGACTGTGCAGTCAGGATCAGTTGTCATGCGCATCGAATTTGAAACAAGCGAAAATATTCCAAAAGACACTACCGCATACTGCTTAATTTTGCATGATCGTGTATTCCGGTATAATCCAATGACAAAGATAGTTAGACAGGCTTAATTCATTTAAGGAAAATAATGTAAACTACCAAGTTAGTTCATGATGATCTCTAAGTACAGAAAGGCGTTAGAAGAATACCAGCAAAAACTTAGAGATTTAAAAAAAGCAGTTGAAATATATAGTTTAAAAGTTTCTCTAGTGAGAAGACTAGCAAACATAAAAATATGCCATTAATTTTGGATGTGCAAGGATTCAAAGTAGAAAAAAATAAGTTTATTGTCAAGGAGCTGGCAGCCTACAATGGCTATAAAACAGCACATTATATTTTTAAACCTCCATTTTCTATAAAGCTCCTACCACCAGATTTGGAGAAGCAAGTGAAGTGGTTAACACATAATTATCACTGTATTAATTGGAATGAAGGGTGTACACCATTTTTCAAGTTTGGGAAAATTGTCCGAGAGTTAACCGATACTGAAGAAATAATTCATGTAAAGGGAGGAGAAAAGGCCTCGTACATAAGAAAATATTCATCTAAACCTGTATACGAGTTAGAAGACCATCCACCGCTCCAGTTTTCCGAACCTCGATGTTTTTATCATTTAAAATCTAAATGTATGTGTTCTTTGTCAAATGTATTTTATCTTTATGAAAATTTTATAATGTCATAATAAAAAATGAAACACATTTAAAGTCTATTTATTTTTAACAAGTCTAGACATTTAAGCGAAACCAGATGTTAGTCGATGACCCCAAAGTCACTATCTGTTTACCAGATGTTAATGTGAGTCATTGGCCTCAAAGTCGCAATCTGCTCACCAGATTTTACCACATGTGTAACTTATATCCACACATGTTTACATCTAATCACCGGCTTACCAATAGAAATAATTGTATCCCTTCTCCCTGTGAGATTTTATAATATATAACAAACGATAAAACATATTTTTTCAGTCTAGTTTTATTGCGAACACAATAATGAAGTGTGAACATTGTAAAAAGGAGTTTTCGTCTAAGAGCAATTTAGTTCGACATATTCGTCAATACTGTCTCATTCTTCATAATAACAAACGAAAAAGTGATAATGTACTAATAAGTGATGAAAACAAAAAACAAAAGACTGATAGTATGCCTTCTACAAATGGTGGAAATAGTGTACCTTCTACAAGTGGTTTTAATAGAAACATTTGCGGTCAATGTGGAAAAATGTTTTCATCATCTTTTAACTTATCACGGCATATTAATAAAAACTGTCATGATTTATATAATAAAAATTCGATTAATAAAAAAATAGACAATCCATCAAGCTATAAAAAAATTAATAGGCCTATTATTAGTAATTTGGGAAATGGTGTAGACAAACTTCATCACGCATTCAAAAATAGAATTGCTAGTTATCGGTTTACTAGTCCTAAAACACACATCGATTATTCTGATTTTCTAGAAGAAATAAAACTAAAAGTATTTGATATAATTAATGAATACTTGCTGAAACACTATACCCTTAAAATTAATTTGGAAGTGTTTGGGCTTTATGTTATACCCGAAAAGGAGATGTCTGACATAAAGTCATTCAATACAAAGAATAAAATAATAACTATTTCAACAGACTTGCAGCAGATTTTCAAAGAATTTAAAGAAGAGATGATTTCACAATCATTCGAATTTCAAGAAAAGGATTCTGGCTGGACATTGAAACATATAATGTTTCTTGATGTAAACATTAATAGGTTTACTCCAGTAGCAGCTTCATCATATATTAAGCTACCTAAAGCTATAGGATTAAAGAAAGCGGTTTTAAACATACAAAACCAAGACAATGCTTGTTTTGCTTGGTCAATTAATGCATCTATTTTCCCACCAAAAGCCGATCCAGTGAAAATAAGTTCATATCCACATTATGAAATTTTATTAAATTTTTATGGTTTAGAGTTTCCTATGAAATTGAAAGACATCCCCAAATTCGAAAAAATGAACAACATCTCCGTTAATGTGTTTGGTATTGAAACAGAATTTAAGGATGGAAAAACAATTACTGAAGTAGTTGGACCTTTACATTTTACTTCATGTCGTCAAGCTACACATGTTAATTTGCTACTTGTATCAGATAATACAGGTAGAAGCCATTATACTCTCATAAAAGACTTATCAAAATTAGTGTCAAGCCAAAAATCAAAACATAATGGAAGGTTACATATTTGTGATGGATGTCTACAATCATTTGGAAAAATAGAACAGCTAAAAGCACATGAGAAAAATGACTGTAACCATACATGCACGAAAATACCAACTACCGATTTGAAGATAAATAAATATGGAGAATCGGTGCCTGAAAACATTCTTAAATTTATAAATTTTGAGAAACAATTACCGGTCCCATTCGTCATATATGCAGATTTCGAAAGTTTGTTGAAACCCATCCATCATAATGAACCTTCTGATGAAAAATCATTCACAGTGAAATTATGTGAACATGTACCATATTCTTTCGCATTTTACGTGAAATGTAATTTTGATGATAAATATTCGAAAATTATAACATATCGAGGTTCCGATGCTGCTGAAGTATTCTCTAAAAAGTTGGATGAAACAGCTCTGGATTTATATAACACACACTTGAAACATATTAAAGAGATGCTCCCCCTTTCAGACCAAGAGAAAATCGAATACGAAAATACTGTATGCTGTCACATTTGTAAGAAAGACTTTAAGCTTGGTGATATAAAAGTACGTGATCACTGTCATTTGACAGGTCGCTTCCGTGGGCCTGCACATTCTATTTGCAATTTGAACTATAAAGTTCCGAAATTCATACCAGTGTTCTTCCACAACCTGACAAATTACGACAGCCATCTATTCATAAAAAAGCTGGCATGCAAAAAGGAGACTGTTTCCGTCATAGCGCAAACCAAAGAAAAATACATTTCATTCTCCAAATCAATTCTTGTTGAAAAATCTATAAATCCTAAGGTACCTGATACATATCTGAGATTGAAATTTGTAGACTCTTTTAGATTTTTATCTAGGTCCCTCGACAAACTAAGTCAAAGTTTAGAGTCTCCTCAATGTGTTGAAACCAGAAAATACTTTGAAAAGGATGAAGAGTTTAGTTTAATCAGGCGGAAAGGGGTCTTTCCATATAATTATGTGGACTCGTTTGAAAAACTAGAAGAACCAGAATTACCCTCAAAAGATAAATTTTACAATGACTTAACAAATGAGTATATCCTTGATGAGGATTATGAGCGAGCTAATAAAACATGGAATACCTTCAAATGTAAAACAATGGGAGAGTATGCAGATATATATCTAAAATCGGATATTTTATTATTAGCCGATGTTTTTGAGAACTTTAGAAAAGTGTGTTTGGAACATTACAAATTAGATCCAGCCCATTATTTGACAGCACCATCTTTGAGTTGGGACGCAATGTTGCGTTATACCCAAGTTGAACTCGAACTTTTGACTGACGTGGATTCTCTACATTTCTTTAGAAAGGGGATTCGAGGTGGAGTGGCTCAATGCAGTAAAAGAAAAGCTGTGGCCAATAATCAACTTGTACCAAACTATGATCCTACGAAACCAACATCATATATTATGTACCTAGATGCAACCAATTTATACGGAGCAGCAATGAAAGAATACCTACCCACCGGTGATTTTAGGTGGCTTGAAAAAGATGAAATTAAAAATTTTGACTGTTCGACCATTGAAGATGATTCACCAAAAGGTTATGTTCTAGAAGTTGACTTGGAATATCCACCACACTTGCATGATGACCACAACGATTTACCGTTTTGTCCAGAGCAAATGGCTCCTCCAAAAAGTAAGACTTCCAAATTAATCCCCAATTTACGTAATAAATATAAATATATCATTTACTACAAAAATTTAAAGCAGTGTTTAAAATATGGATTAAAATTGAAAAAAATCTATAGGATAATAGAATTTTCCCAATCGTCATGGCTTGGATCATATATTGAATTAAATTCAAATCTTCGAAATTCTGCTAAGAACGAATTTGAGAGAGATCTCTTCAAATTGTTTATTAATTCAATATTTGGAAAAACAATGGAAAACGTTGATAAAAGACAAAACATTAAACTGTGCTCGTGCTGGGAAAATAAAAAAGGTCTGTTGGGTGCAAGAGCGTTAATAGCCCTACCACATTTTAAATCCTGTTCAATATTTGATGAAAACTTAGTAGCAGTTCAATTGAAAAAATTAAAGGTTGTTTATGATAAACCACTCTACGTCGGATTTTCAATTTTGGATATTTCAAAGACTATCATCTATGAATTTCTATATGGTTACATCAAATCCATGTATGGGAATAAAGCAACTGTTTTGTATACTGACACCGACTCACTAATTTTGGAGATATTCACCGACAATGTTTATGATGACATCAAGAAAAATATTCAATATTTTGATACGTCAAATTATAGTATTGACAACATCCATAACATACCCAAAACAAAGTCTGTAGTCGGAAAAATGAAGGATGAGTATGCTGGAAGACCTATTGAGGCGTTTTATGGTACCGGTGCTAAAGCTTACTGTGTTAAAGCTGGTGAGGTCATGAAAAAGGCAAAAGGTGTTTCCAAAAGTGTTGTTAAACATCAAATAGATTTTTCTGATTATGTCCAGATTGTTGAAAACGGTGGTATAATATTTCGTAAAATGTCTATATTTACCTCCAATTTACACACCATTCACACCGAATTAAAAAATAAAGTAGCCCTATCATCAGCAGATGACAAAAGGTATGTTATACCTGGAGATGTAAATACCTTGGCGTGGGGGCATCATCTAATTACTGAAGATAGTAGTGATAAAAAATTAGAGATTTTACTAAAATATGCTGACCGTTTGATGGAAATGGAAGAGCCTGAAGAAGGATGGGATAGTGTTGATTTGGATGAACCCGAATTAAGTTGTGATAGTTTTGATTTGTATTTATTGGATTTGTAATTTATAAATAAAAAACATATACATTATGAATTATTGTTTTATTGTTTCACCACATATTCATATATAAAATATAATTATTTAATGTAACATTGAAATAAATATTAACCACATCTTTCCAATCCCCATTTACATACATGACATCTAGATTGCCGGCATGGAGGACCATCTACATGGTTATGCCATTCGGGACGATTGTGATGTACAAAACAAGGTAGTTGAATTTCAAGTTCAAAATTTTGTGTGTGCTCCCGTGGTAGTTTATGCCATGTATAAAGAAGCTCAACTGGGCCAGCTTTTTCAATTAGATACTGCAGTGGAAAATTCCGGAGTTCTTCCTTAGTAAAATCATACAAATTTTTACCATTCCTATGCTTATCTATCAACTCCCTCGTTAGACAATTCGAACAAGTCAGACCTTGAGACATTTTAAAACACTTGTAAGTATTAATTTAAGCACGAGCGATGAACAACAAACTGCTATATACCAAATTACAAACTGATTTGTGTCATGATTCATTTCAGTATTTGTACTATTATTAACAGTGGTGGGGGGTTTGCTATAGAGTTCCAACCATTCCGAATCTTGAGTGAGATCATTGCCTTTTCTTAGTTTTAGTTTATACATAGTACTGTTGGTGGGTATTGGATATCTGAGGGTTGCTGCATTAGTGGCTGCATATGGTTCCATTCTATTCCATTTAGAAGGCCAACTCTCATTTCGGCTTCCATTACTATCGAAGCATATAAACACTTCTTTTGCGCTGTGAGGGTATTGTATAAAAAGAAAACTTTGAAAAATTGCTTGTAAAGCTATGAATTGTGAAGCTATCATCGTAATATCTATAAACACACTAATGTATTTTTAAATTGTTATGAATTTATATTCTATTATTGATGAGGGAGAGGGGGTATACATTTAATGTATAGTGTTTTACTGAATCAATGAATGAGTCAGGTTGGCCGAGTGGTTAAGGCGTCAAACTTAAGATTTGATTCCTATAAGGAGCGTGGGTTCGAATCCCACACCTGACATTTTTCTTATCCCATAACTGATTTATACATCTGATTCCCTGTGGAGAAGGAGAGGGGCATATATATTTAATATAAAAAGTTTTCACTGAATCTATAAGTCAGGTTGGCCGAGCGGTCTAAGGCGTCTAAGTTAAACTATGATTCCCAAACGGGAGCGTGGGTTCGAATCCCACACCTGACATTTTTTTTCTTATTTCATAACTATACATCTGATTCCCTGTGGAAAAGGAGAGGGGCATATATATTTAATATAAAAAGTTTTTACTGAATCTATGCCACATTTAATGATTTAAGGCCGATATCGATATTACCAACATTTTCAAAGATGTTTGAGAAAATTATAGGTTGGCAAGTTACCGATTATTTAGAGGAAAATCAAATATTGCCTGCGATACAGTCAGGTTTTCGTCAAAAACATAGCACTGGGTCCGCATTATTAAAAGTAGTCGATGACATAGCTATTGCTTTTGATAACTCATTTTCAACAATTCTAGTTTTATTAGATCAAAGTAAGGCTTTCGATTTGGTCTCCTTTGACCTTCTGTTAGCTAAGATGTCATATATTGGATTTGGTCATACTACCTTGTTATGGTTCTATAATTATTTGTACGGTCGAAAGCAACGTGTTAAGATAAATAATGAAATGTGCTCACAATTGTCACCAACAACCAGTGGTGTTCCCCAAGGCAGTGTCTTGGCACCGATTTTATTTTCAATTTTTACTTTCGATTTACCAAAGGCAGTAAAATATTCTCAACTGCATCTGTACGCAGATGATATGCAATTGTATAAAACTTGCTCTGATGTTAACGCTGCAGAATCCATTATTCTAATGAACACTGACTTAGACAATGTATTTCATTGGTGCGGTAATAATGGACTAAGATTAAATCCAACTAAATCTGTAGCTATATGTATTGGCCCAGAACGTCAAAAAAATACAATATGTGATGAAAATATATTAGTTAACGGAATACCAATAGAATGGGTATCCTCAGTAAAAAATCTGGGTGTATACATGGATAGCAGTTTATGCTTTAATGAACATGTTAAACACGTATACCAGTTAGGGTTTTACAAATTGAAATCGCTGTATCACTTAAAATATAATCTCAATGAGAATATAAAATTAAAGCTAATTAAATCTCTAATTTACCCACATATTGATTACTGCAGTATGGTCTATTATTATTTTTTGCCAAACTATAACCAACAAAAAATTCAGAGATTACAAAATGCGTGCATACGGTTTGTGTGCAATGTTCCTTATAGAAGTCATATAACTCCGTATATAAATAGATTGTCGGAACCTAAAATTTGTAATAGAATAATGTATATTTCATTAATTTTCCTTTATAAAATGATCATCTCTAAAATGCCTTCGTATTTGCACAGTTTGTTGATAAGAAGATCTGACATTCATAATGTCAATGTAAGGATAAATTATTTCACTATTCCGCAACATACAACTAGTAAATACGAAGGATCATTTTCATATGTAGCTCCTTCTCTTTTAAATAGAGTTTTAATGGAAATTAATTTGCCGTACCCACAATTTGTTAGACATGTTAAGGCACTAACTAACCATGTAAATATTTGATAATTATTGTAATATTTCTCTTATAGTGTGTAAGATTCATTTTTCAAAATATTTGTGAACATTTAAATATTATTTGTCATTATAGGTGGAATGGAAGAACGGCTATGCCGAATTCTCACCTTTTGTGTGATTCTCTTGTGGCACAATAAACATTTATTTATTTATTTATTTATTTATAAGTCAGGTTAAGGCATCAAACTTAAGATTTGATTCCGAAACAGGAGCGTATATACCATTCTTCTTCCCCATCGCCACAATCACAATCCCCGTAACATCCTAATATTTTAATGTAAGAATAGTTATCTTTTAGATTAAATGTTTCTTTAACACATTGAAGCTTATAACTCTCCATACATTCTTGACCAACAAGTTTATCGTTTTCATCATAAAACTTGATTACAATAAAGAATGAGTAACCCATGCTTCTAATTATAATTATGATCTTCTCACTGTAACATCTGGCGAGCAAATGAATGATGACTCGTAACATATGCCCTAATTAACTTGTCTAGACAAGATATATCCGGCGACATGCACATAAATGTTACACGTGATAACATCTGGTGAACAGATGGTGACGTCGAGGTTAATGACTCTCGTCTGGTTTCGTTAAATGTCTAGACTTGATAATAAATAACACAATAAATATGTTTCATTTTTATTATGACATTATAAAATTTTCATAAAGATACAATTCATATGTTAGCAAACCTTTGCTTATTTTTAAACACTTTCACATTCCACATATTCAGTTCTGCGTTTTGCATCTTATTCTTCCCTATAGGCGGATGTCTAATCATGTCCTTATCTTTTTTAAATTCCTCAGGATTATGGCTTGGAGAATATTTAGTATCCCAGTTTTCTTCTTGTGATCTTGTGCACTCCATATTCACGTATAGGTGAATTTAGGATTTGGCACTTATCCCATTCATATGACCGAAATACTTTAATTGGTCTTGTTTGGCTGCACATACGCGTACATAAACCTAGTATTAGTTTAGGTTTACTTATCCATAAATCACTAGGAAGATATCGCGTACTTATAATTCTGCGGCAAACACAACACTCCTTTGTCTCTATTACATCTAGCTCTTGCTGCACTGCACTATCACACTCTCTAAACATATTAATAAAATCTGATTCAAATCTGTACTTATATCTTAAGTCCCCCACCTTTACACTGCCAGATGTCTGACATTGCCAGATGTATGTCATATGTTATACAGATACCCCCTGTCACGGGCCATTCAACTGTACACGTGTTGACCACTCATAAATCTATTTTTAGATGCAACATGTTCATATATCGTATTACTAACGAAACACATGTCATTACCCCCTACCTTGACCTTGATCACTGATCATGCTCCGTTGCTCCGTTATTGTTCTCATTACCTTACTACTGATAAAACTGATAAAACCTTTTAACTCCCCACACAATTGCGGTGGCTTCTTTATCCATTGCTGAATAGCCTATTTCTGCTTTCGTTAGAGTCCTAGATGCATAACAAATAGGCCTCTCAACACCATTTTCAAAAACGTGTGAAATAACCGCGCCTACCCCATAATCTGAACTATTAACCGTTAAATTTATTTCTAAATTTGGGTTATAATGAACTAATACTTTTTCAGAACATAATATACTTTTAATACATTCAAAAGATTTTTTACAATCATCATTCCAATGCCAGATTGAATTTTTTTTTAATAACTTATATAGCGGATTCAAAACATCTGGAATGCTTCTAATAAATCTGTTGTAATAATTGACAGTTCCTAAAAATGATTTTAATTGCGTGACATTTACAGGTTCTGGAATATTTTCAATGGCTCTAATTTTTTCTGGGCATTTATGAAGACCAAACTTGTCTATAATAAATCCCAAATAAGAAACTGATTCCGAAAAGAAAACACATTTTTCTCTCTTTAATGTCAAGCCACATCCTTGCAAACAACGTAAAACTGCCCGTAAATTCTGAATATGTTCATATTCATTTTGACCCGTCACTAATATGTCATCCAAAAATACACAAACACCTGAAAAGTTTGTAAACATTTGCTCCATAATAGATTGAAACTTAGATGGACCACACGTAACTCCAAAAGGAAGTCGATTGTAAACAAACAAGCCCTTATGAGTAGATATTGTGGTTAGTTTTCGAGATGATTCGTCTAAACAAATCTGATTATAAGCTGAAGATAGGTCAATTTTTGAAAATTGTTGTCCACCTCTTAACTTTGCAAACAGATCATCGATCCGTGGTAAAGGGTATTTATCTGAAATTAAGTATGGATTAATAGTAACCTTATAATCACAACAAATTCTTATACCTCCATCTTTTTTTAATATAGGTACAATAGGAGTACCCCATTCTGAAAATTCAATAGGAGATATAATCTTATTCTCTACTAATTTATCTAATTCCATTTCTACCTTACTTTTTAAAGCAAAAGGTAATGGTCTGGGCTTATGGAATTTTGGCACTGCGCTTGACTTTAAGTTTAAATTTAGTTTGAATTTGTTAAATCTGCCTAATTTATCAGAAAACACACTACTAAATTCTTTACTTAACTTCTCAACAATATCAGTATTGATATACTTTAACTCTTTAAATCCCATGTTATAATTGTTTATAAAATTACGACCTAACAAAGCTGGTCCTTCAGACTGTACTACGTAAAAGTCTAAATAGTTTGTTTTATTATGAAATGTGACCTTTAAACTTAATTTTCCCAACGGATATATTTTTTGTCCTGAAAAATTTACCAAATAAATATTTGCATTAATCAAGATATGTTTTCTAAAATTCTCATAATAGATAGAACTTGGCAAAACACTAACAGCTGAACCGCTATCTAGTTCGAATTTAAACATTTTACCTTCTAAAGATATATCAATATACATTGGTTTGTCAGAATCAGCTGGCACTGATTGTGACTCAATACAAAATACAGGTGCTGACTCTCCATCGCCGTCGTGGTGGTTTCTGCCTCTACATAATGGAATTGCTTTACTTTGTTGCATACCGCGCGAAGATGTCCCTTACCATTGCAGGAATTGCATATATATTCCTTATAGGGGCACAAGTTAGCTGTGTGGTTTTTGCCGCACCTATGACATTTCTGGGCATTTTCATTTTTCTTCTGCTGATTTGGCTTCCACGAAGCTACCGTTCCCTTGAACTGACCTCGCCTTTGGTCCTGCTGGATATCCCTATTTGAATAATTTGGCTGTCGCTGCTGATAAAACCTACCCCTGCCTTGAGAAAGCTGGTAAATCTCATGCTCTTCTTTACTGTCTGCAATTGTTTCATTTATGCCAATCAAAGAAGCTTCCTCAAGTTTTGCCTTTTCCATTGCTTGCATTTTCTAAATTCTTTTGTAACATTGAACAATTTGTAATACGTTCCTCTTTGTCTGCATTACTCGGCTTAATTAAATCAAATCGTGTCCGTAAGGAACGTCCAAGAAATATTTTAGCAGGAGATTCCCCTGACGAACAGTGAACTGTATTTCTATAAGTTAATAAAAATTTATCCAGAGACAACTTAATATTCCCAGAATTTAACTCTTTTAGCAAAAAATGTTTGACTGTTTTTACACTGTTCTCAGCTGCTCCATTACAATGAGCGGAATAAGGAGGAATAGTTATATGTTTAATACCATTCATTTTGGTAAATTGTTTAAATTCGTCCGATATTAATTGAGGTCCATTATCACTTACAAGAACCTTAGGTAAACCATATCTAGCAAATAATTCTCTAAGTTTTCCTATTGTCATAAATGATGTAATAGAAGTCATCATAAACACCTCAATCCATTTAGAATATGCATCAATTACAATAAGGAAATAATTATTTTTAATAGGTCCAAAAAAATCTATATGTATTCTGGTCCAAACATCATCTGGAATAGGCCATCCTTGTAAAGGAGCTTTAGCTGGATTAGCCTGCATTTTCTGACATTCATCACAACTTTTACTAATTTTTTCTATGTCAGCATTTAAAGATGGCCACCAAAAATATGACCTGGCTAATAATTTCATTTTAACTATACCCAAATGACTGCTATGAAGTTCATCTAACATAGAATCTCTTAATATTGAAGGAATAATAACTCTGTGTCCCCACAGTAAAATATTTTCATCAATACTTATTTCATAACGTTTACGAAAATACGGCATAAGTTCATTGTCCACTTTTTGCGGCCAATTATTTCTTGCAAAATTATAAACTTGTGACAGAATAAAATCGGATTGAATTTCATCTCGAATTTTGTTTATATCAATTGGCAACTCAGAATCGTTTTTTAAATAATTTATATTTACTGATACCTCATCTACATCATCATTAGATGCGTCATTTATAGGCAACCTACTTAAGAAATCTGCAATATTTTTGCTTGTATGTACATATTTTATATCAAAATCGAATCCACTTAAGAAATACGCAAATCTCTGTAACCTATTTGCAGCCATTACCGGAACACCCTTCTTTGGTCCAAATATCGAAATTAGGGCTTTATTGTCTGTAATTAAATTAAACTTCCTAGCATATAAATACTGATAAAACCTTTTAACTCCCCACACAATTGCGGTGGCTTCTTTATCCATTGCTGAATAGCCTATTTCTGCTTTCGTTAGAGTCCTAGATGCATAACAAATAGGCCTCTCAACACCATTTTCAAAAACGTGTGAAATAACCGCGCCTACCCCATAATCTGAACTATTAACCGTTAAATTTATTTCTAAATTTGGGTTATAATGAACTAATACTTTTTCAGAACATAATATACTTTTAATACATTCAAAAGATTTTTTACAATCATCATTCCAATGCCAGATTGAATTTTTTTTTAATAACTTATATAGCGGATTCAAAACATCTGGAATGCTTCTAATAAATCTGTTGTAATAATTGACAGTTCCTAAAAATGATTTTAATTGCGTGACATTTACAGGTTCTGGAATATTTTCAATGGCTCTAATTTTTTCTGGGCATTTATGAAGACCAAACTTGTCTATAATAAATCCCAAATAAGAAACTGATTCCGAAAAGAAAACACATTTTTCTCTCTTTAATGTCAAGCCACATCCTTGCAAACAACGTAAAACTGCCCGTAAATTCTGAATATGTTCATATTCATTTTGACCCGTCACTAATATGTCATCCAAAAATACACAAACACCTGAAAAGTTTGTAAACATTTGCTCCATAATAGATTGAAACTTAGATGGACCACACGTAACTCCAAAAGGAAGTCGATTGTAAACAAACAAGCCCTTATGAGTAGATATTGTGGTTAGTTTTCGAGATGATTCGTCTAAACAAATCTGATTATAAGCTGAAGATAGGTCAATTTTTGAAAATTGTTGTCCACCTCTTAACTTTGCAAACAGATCATCGATCCGTGGTAAAGGGTATTTATCTGAAATTAAGTATGGATTAATAGTAACCTTATAATCACAACAAATTCTTATACCTCCATCTTTTTTTAATATAGGTACAATAGGAGTACCCCATTCTGAAAATTCAATAGGAGATATAATCTTATTCTCTACTAATTTATCTAATTCCATTTCTACCTTACTTTTTAAAGCAAAAGGTAATGGTCTGGGCTTATGGAATTTTGGCACTGCGCTTGACTTTAAGTTTAAATTTAGTTTGAATTTGTTAAATCTGCCTAATTTATCAGAAAACACACTACTAAATTCTTTACTTAACTTCTCAACAATATCAGTATTGATATACTTTAACTCTTTAAATCCCATGTTATAATTGTTTATAAAATTACGACCTAACAAAGCTGGTCCTTCAGACTGTACTACGTAAAAGTCTAAATAGTTTGTTTTATTATGAAATGTGACCTTTAAACTTAATTTTCCCAACGGATATATTTTTTGTCCTGAAAAATTTACCAAATAAATATTTGCATTAATCAAGATATGTTTTCTAAAATTCTCATAATAGATAGAACTTGGCAAAACACTAACAGCTGAACCGCTATCTAGTTCGAATTTAAACATTTTACCTTCTAAAGATATATCAATATACATTGGTTTGTCAGAATCAGCTGGCACTGATTGTGACTCAATACAAAATACAGGTGCTGACTCTCCATCGCCGTCGTGGTGGTCTTCTGCCTCTACATAATGGAATTGCTTTACTTTGTTGCATACCGCGCGAAGATGTCCCTTACCATTGCAGGAATTGCATATATATTCCTTATAGGGGCACAAGTTAGCTGTGTGGTTTTTGCCGCACCTATGACATTTCTGGGCATTTTCATTTTTCTTCTGCTGATTTGGCTTCCACGAAGCTACCGTTCCCTTGAACTGACCTCGCCTTTGGTCCTGCTGGATATCCCTATTTGAATAATTTGGCTGTCGCTGCTGATAAAACCTACCCCTGCCTTGAGAAAGCTGGTAAATCTCATGCTCTTCTTTACTGTCTGCAATTGTTTCATTTATGCCAATCAAAGAAGCTTCCTCAAGTTTTGCCTTTTCCATTGCTTGCATTTTCTAAATTCTTTTGTAACATTGAACAATTTGTAATACGTTCCTCTTTGTCTGCATTACTCGGCTTAATTAAATCAAATCGTGTCCGTAAGGAACGTCCAAGAAATATTTTAGCAGGAGATTCCCCTGACGAACAGTGAACTGTATTTCTATAAGTTAATAAAAATTTATCCAGAGACAACTTAATATTCCCAGAATTTAACTCTTTTAGCAAAAAATGTTTGACTGTTTTTACACTGTTCTCAGCTGCTCCATTACAATGAGCGGAATAAGGAGGAATAGTTATATGTTTAATACCATTCATTTTGGTAAATTGTTTAAATTCGTCCGATATTAATTGAGGTCCATTATCACTTACAAGAACCTTAGGTAAACCATATCTAGCAAATAATTCTCTAAGTTTTCCTATTGTCATAAATGATGTAATAGAAGTCATCATAAACACCTCAATCCATTTAGAATATGCATCAATTACAATAAGGAAATAATTATTTTTAATAGGTCCAAAAAAATCTATATGTATTCTGGTCCAAACATCATCTGGAATAGGCCATCCTTGTAAAGGAGCTTTAGCTGGATTAGCCTGCATTTTCTGACATTCATCACAACTTTTACTAATTTTTTCTATGTCAGCATTTAAAGATGGCCACCAAAAATATGACCTGGCTAATAATTTCATTTTAACTATACCCAAATGACTGCTATGAAGTTCATCTAACATAGAATCTCTTAATATTGAAGGAATAATAACTCTGTGTCCCCACAGTAAAATATTTTCATCAATACTTATTTCATAACGTTTACGAAAATACGGCATAAGTTCATTGTCCACTTTTTGCGGCCAATTATTTCTTGCAAAATTATAAACTTGTGACAGAATAAAATCGGATTGAATTTCATCTCGAATTTTGTTTATATCAATTGGCAACTCAGAATCGTTTTTTAAATAATTTATATTTACTGATACCTCATCTACATCATCATTAGATGCGTCATTTATAGGCAACCTACTTAAGAAATCTGCAATATTTTTGCTTGTATGTACATATTTTATATCAAAATCGAATCCACTTAAGAAATACGCAAATCTCTGTAACCTATTTGCAGCCATTACCGGAACACCCTTCTTTGGTCCAAATATCGAAATTAGGGCTTTATTGTCTGTAATTAAATTAAACTTCCTAGCATATAAATACTGATAAAACCTTTTAACTCCCCACACAATTGCGGTGGCTTCTTTATCCATTGCTGAATAGCCTATTTCTGCTTTCGTTAGAGTCCTAGATGCATAACAAATAGGCCTCTCAACACCATTTTCAAAAACGTGTGAAATAACCGCGCCTACCCCATAATCTGAACTATTAACCGTTAAATTTATTTCTAAATTTGGGTTATAATGAACTAATACTTTTTCAGAACATAATATACTTTTAATACATTCAAAAGATTTTTTACAATCATCATTCCAATGCCAGATTGAATTTTTTTTTAATAACTTATATAGCGGATTCAAAACATCTGGAATGCTTCTAATAAATCTGTTGTAATAATTGACAGTTCCTAAAAATGATTTTAATTGCGTGACATTTACAGGTTCTGGAATATTTTCAATGGCTCTAATTTTTTCTGGGCATTTATGAAGACCAAACTTGTCTATAATAAATCCCAAATAAGAAACTGATTCCGAAAAGAAAACACATTTTTCTCTCTTTAATGTCAAGCCACATCCTTGCAAACAACGTAAAACTGCCCGTAAATTCTGAATATGTTCATATTCATTTTGACCCGTCACTAATATGTCATCCAAAAATACACAAACACCTGAAAAGTTTGTAAACATTTGCTCCATAATAGATTGAAACTTAGATGGACCACACGTAACTCCAAAAGGAAGTCGATTGTAAACAAACAAGCCCTTATGAGTAGATATTGTGGTTAGTTTTCGAGATGATTCGTCTAAACAAATCTGATTATAAGCTGAAGATAGGTCAATTTTTGAAAATTGTTGTCCACCTCTTAACTTTGCAAACAGATCATCGATCCGTGGTAAAGGGTATTTATCTGAAATTAAGTATGGATTAATAGTAACCTTATAATCACAACAAATTCTTATACCTCCATCTTTTTTTAATATAGGTACAATAGGAGTACCCCATTCTGAAAATTCAATAGGAGATATAATCTTATTCTCTACTAATTTATCTAATTCCATTTCTACCTTACTTTTTAAAGCAAAAGGTAATGGTCTGGGCTTATGGAATTTTGGCACTGCGCTTGACTTTAAGTTTAAATTTAGTTTGAATTTGTTAAATCTGCCTAATTTATCAGAAAACACACTACTAAATTCTTTACTTAACTTCTCAACAATATCAGTATTGATATACTTTAACTCTTTAAATCCCATGTTATAATTGTTTATAAAATTACGACCTAACAAAGCTGGTCCTTCAGACTGTACTACGTAAAAGTCTAAATAGTTTGTTTTATTATGAAATGTGACCTTTAAACTTAATTTTCCCAACGGATATATTTTTTGTCCTGAAAAATTTACCAAATAAATATTTGCATTAATCAAGATATGTTTTCTAAAATTCTCATAATAGATAGAACTTGGCAAAACACTAACAGCTGAACCGCTATCTAGTTCGAATTTAAACATTTTACCTTCTAAAGATATATCAATATACATTGGTTTGTCAGAATCAGCTGGCACTGATTGTGACTCAATACAAAATACAGGTGCTGACTCTCCATCGCCGTCGTGGTGGTCTTCTGCCTCTACATAATGGAATTGCTTTACTTTGTTGCATACCGCGCGAAGATGTCCCTTACCATTGCAGGAATTGCATATATATTCCTTATAGGGGCACAAGTTAGCTGTGTGGTTTTTGCCGCACCTATGACATTTCTGGGCATTTTCATTTTTCTTCTGCTGATTTGGCTTCCACGAAGCTACCGTTCCCTTGAACTGACCTCGCCTTTGGTCCTGCTGGATATCCCTATTTGAATAATTTGGCTGTCGCTGCTGATAAAACCTACCCCTGCCTTGAGAAAGCTGGTAAATCTCATGCTCTTCTTTACTGTCTGCAATTGTTTCATTTATGCCAATCAAAGAAGCTTCCTCAAGTTTTGCCTTTTCCATTGCTTGCATTTTCTAAATTCTTTTGTAACATTGAACAATTTGTAATACGTTCCTCTTTGTCTGCATTACTCGGCTTAATTAAATCAAATCGTGTCCGTAAGGAACGTCCAAGAAATATTTTAGCAGGAGATTCCCCTGACGAACAGTGAACTGTATTTCTATAAGTTAATAAAAATTTATCCAGAGACAACTTAATATTCCCAGAATTTAACTCTTTTAGCAAAAAATGTTTGACTGTTTTTACACTGTTCTCAGCTGCTCCATTACAATGAGCGGAATAAGGAGGAATAGTTATATGTTTAATACCATTCATTTTGGTAAATTGTTTAAATTCGTCCGATATTAATTGAGGTCCATTATCACTTACAAGAACCTTAGGTAAACCATATCTAGCAAATAATTCTCTAAGTTTTCCTATTGTCATAAATGATGTAATAGAAGTCATCATAAACACCTCAATCCATTTAGAATATGCATCAATTACAATAAGGAAATAATTATTTTTAATAGGTCCAAAAAAATCTATATGTATTCTGGTCCAAACATCATCTGGAATAGGCCATCCTTGTAAAGGAGCTTTAGCTGGATTAGCCTGCATTTTCTGACATTCATCACAACTTTTACTAATTTTTTCTATGTCAGCATTTAAAGATGGCCACCAAAAATATGACCTGGCTAATAATTTCATTTTAACTATACCCAAATGACTGCTATGAAGTTCATCTAACATAGAATCTCTTAATATTGAAGGAATAATAACTCTGTGTCCCCACAGTAAAATATTTTCATCAATACTTATTTCATAACGTTTACGAAAATACGGCATAAGTTCATTGTCCACTTTTTGCGGCCAATTATTTCTTGCAAAATTAAAAACTTGTGACAGAATAAAATCGGATTGAATTTCATCTCGAATTTTGTTTATATCAATTGGCAACTCAGAATCGTTTTTTAAATAATTTATATTTACTGATACCTCATCTACATAATCATTAGATGCGTCATTTATAGGCAACCTACTTAAGAAATCTGCAATATTTTTGCTTGTATGTACATATTTTATATCAAAATCGAATCCACTTAAGAAATACGCAAATCTCTGTAACCTATTTGCAGCCATTACCGGAACACCCTTCTTTGGTCCAAATATCGAAATTAGGGCTTTATTGTCTGTAATTAAATTAAACTTCCTAGCATATAAATACTGATAAAACCTTTTAACTCCCCACACAATTGCGGTGGCTTCTTTATCCATTGCTGAATAGCCTATTTCTGCTTTCGTTAGAGTCCTAGATGCATAACAAATAGGCCTCTCAACACCATTTTCAAAAACGTGTGAAATAACCGCGCCTACCCCATAATCTGAACTATTAACCGTTAAATTTATTTCTAAATTTGGGTTATAATGAACTAATACTTTTTCAGAACATAATATACTTTTAATACATTCAAAAGATTTTTTACAATCATCATTCCAATGCCAGATTGAATTTTTTTTTAATAACTTATATAGCGGATTCAAAACATCTGGAATGCTTCTAATAAATCTGTTGTAATAATTGACAGTTCCTAAAAATGATTTTAATTGCGTGACATTTACAGGTTCTGGAATATTTTCAATGGCTCTAATTTTTTCTGGGCATTTATGAAGACCAAACTTGTCTATAATAAATCCCAAATAAGAAACTGATTCCGAAAAGAAAACACATTTTTCTCTCTTTAATGTCAAGCCACATCCTTGCAAACAACGTAAAACTGCCCGTAAATTCTGAATATGTTCATATTCATTTTGACCCGTCACTAATATGTCATCCAAAAATACACAAACACCTGAAAAGTTTGTAAACTTTGCTCCATAATAGATTGAAACTTAGATGGACCACACGTAACTCCAAAAGGAAGTCGATTGTAAACAAACAAGCCCTTATGAGTAGATATTGTGGTTAGTTTTCGAGATGATTCGTCTAAACAAATCTGATTATAAGCTGAAGATAGGTCAATTTTTGAAAATTGTTGTCCACCTCTTAACTTTGCAAACAGATCATCGATCCGTGGTAAAGGGTATTTATCTGAAATTAAGTATGGATTAATAGTAACCTTATAATCACAACAAATTCTTATACCTCCATCTTTTTTTAATATAGGTACAATAGGAGTACCCCATTCTGAAAATTCAATAGGAGATATAATCTTATTCTCTACTAATTTATCTAATTCCATTTCTACCTTACTTTTTAAAGCAAAAGGTAATGGTCTGGGCTTATGGAATTTTGGCACTGCGCTTGACTTTAAGTTTAAATTTAGTTTGAATTTGTTAAATCTGCCTAATTTATCAGAAAACACACTACTAAATTCTTTACTTAACTTCTCAACAATATCAGTATTGATATACTTTAACTCTTTAAATCCCATGTTATAATTGTTTATAAAATTACGACCTAACAAAGCTGGTCCTTCAGACTGTACTACGTAAAAGTCTAAATAGTTTGTTTTATTATGAAATGTGACCTTTAAACTTAATTTTCCCAACGGATATATTTTTTGTCCTGAAAAATTTACCAAATAAATATTTGCATTAATCAAGATATGTTTTCTAAAATTCTCATAATAGATAGAACTTGGCAAAACACTAACAGCTGAACCGCTATCTAGTTCGAATTTAAACATTTTACCTTCTAAAGATATATCAATATACATTGGTTTGTCAGAATCAGCTGGCACTGATTGTGACTCAATACAAAATACAGGTGCTGACTCTCCATCGCCGTCGTGGTGGTCTTCTGCCTCTACATAATGGAATTGCTTTACTTTGTTGCATACCGCGCGAAGATGTCCCTTACCATTGCAGGAATTGCATATATATTCCTTATAGGGGCACAAGTTAGCTGTGTGGTTTTTGCCGCACCTATGACATTTCTGGGCATTTTCATTTTTCTTCTGCTGATTTGGCTTCCACGAAGCTACCGTTCCCTTGAACTGACCTCGCCTTTGGTCCTGCTGGATATCCCTATTTGAATAATTTGGCTGTCGCTGCTGATAAAACCTACCCCTGCCTTGAGAAAGCTGGTAAATCTCATGCTCTTCTTTACTGTCTGCAATTGTTTCATTTATGCCAATCAAAGAAGCTTCCTCAAGTTTTGCCTTTTCCATTGCTTGCACGAAGGTTATATCACCTTTTTCATTAAATAAACTTCTTTTAATTTTTCCAGAATTAAATTGCGTTATGAAGACGTCCGTTAATTTAGTATCTAACTGAGTTCCAAAATTACAATATCTTGCTAAACTCTTAAGTCTAACGCTCCACTCTTGCACCGATTCATTTTCATTTTTAGTTGCTTTATAAAATTTAGTACGCTCTACCCATATTACACTTGATTTGTCATAATAGTCACTTAAATATTTCACTATCGTGTTGTAATCTATTTTCTCAGGTTTGTTAGGCATACACAAATGAGTTAATAATAAATATGCTTCTTCTGACAAATTATATAGTAAATTTGCTCTTTTCATACTCATATCCACTATGGCATTTGCGATGAAATATTGTTCCAACCTTTTGATATAAACGCTCCACTCATTTTCCTTAGGATTAAAAGTAGACATGTGACCAACCTTAGAACCCGCCATTTCAGCTTACTCACTACTGCTTAGCAAATTTACTTGATAATTATTATTCTTATTTTTTTTAAATCCTCGTCGCCAGTGTAACGTATGACTATACTACGTTAATTTATATATCGGTAATAAGAAATAACACTCACTTTTATAACAATTTGTATATTAACTTGAACATTGCAATATACAAACATTAATTCTTGACATCATGATATGACAAGTGATTCAAGCCACCCTCATATCAATAACTTATATCTAATACATTACACTAATAAGTTTGTAATTGTAGATCTGCTCTTGGTGAAACCGTGCTGTTTCATGCTCATAATATTTTTGCAATGCCACGATAAGTATATACTCACTAAGCAATCAAATAACTTAGGTATCTCTGATTGTAACCATATCGCTCTATATTTTTAATAATAATAATGTTTATTTGCAGAATGCGTATTGTTACAATATATTTTATTTTACAGACATAAAGAGAGAATTATTACATATTCTACAAAAAAGACTAGAAACATGTCTCGGAAAGAGACTGCTGATCTTAGTTCTAGCCTTAAAACTAACCTAAAATAATAACATACCTACTTATTTAGAATTGTTAGACTCATATTAAATTGAGGGATAGAAATGGGAGACATATAAGTATTGGGTTATAATCAATTATTTAGAAGTGCAGTTTGTACTAGTTAAGATATTTTTTTACTTGAGTCTTAAAATTTGAAGTTGATAAATGTTTATAAACGGCGGGTAACTGATTATATAAATAGTAAATAGTATACGAGAAGGATCGACGGTAAATAGCGGTCCTGTGAGTAGGTGGTGAGAGTAATCCTTTATGTCTTAGATTTAAGGTATGAACATCAGAACGAAATACTATTTTGTCAAACAGATATGGAGGACTTTTATTAACAATTATATTATGGAAGAGTGTTAACGAATGAAGTTGTCTTCTAGCAGCCATGGTTAGCCACTCTGCCTCTAATAGTTTGTGAGATATTCTTTCGTATTTCTTGACACCATATATAAACCTAAGACATGACTTTTGTGCTCTTTGAATTTGATTAATGTCCACCTTATCTAAACACGGGCCGTAAAAACATCACAATAATTAAAAGGCAACAAATTAAATGATCAGTATTTTAATTTTATGGACGGTACACTTTTCCAGTACTGTATTTGAAATGGTCAGTATCATAATATTTGATCAGTAAAATTAATAAGTGTTCGATATGATAATAAATTGTAAGTAAAGTTAATGAGTGATCAGTAAAATTCATGAACGAACGGTAAAAAAAAACGGCCAAAAAATAATAATAATCAGTCAGTAAAATTAATAAGTAGTCAATGAAACGTTCTTGTTTTTTTTTTTTTTATTAAATGCACCAGACATGACATGAGATCTATTGCAGGTTAGAAGCCGGAGGCGATAGCCGGAGGCAGGTTAGATATGTGTGTTATTCCCCTGATAAAGGAATTTTTTTTTATTGATTAAAGGAATTTTTTTTTATTAAATGCATCAGGCATGACATGAGGTCTATTGCGAGTTAGAAGCCGGAGGCGATAGCCGGAGGCAGGTTAGATATGTGTGTTATTCCCCTGATAAAGGAATTTTTTTTTATTAGATTAAAGGAATTTTTTTTTATTAAAAAGGAATTTTTTTTTATTAGATTAAAGGAATTTTTTTTTATTAAATGCATGCCTTTTTCCGAACATTTATTATTTTTACTGAAAGGATTGGAATAAAATACTATGCATTTAATATTTGTTTACTGCATACTTTTCAAACATTAATTAAATTACTGAGCATGAGTTACTTGCCATTTGTACTTTTCAACTTTACTGTACCATATGTATTATTTTATAGGACAATTTTATCTATTTACTGTACAGAATTTAAATAAATATTACTCGATTATACTTTTTTACTGAACAAAATGGAATTAATTACTGAACAGTTTATTAACACCCTAATTAAAATGGGATAAAACTAATGAGTCTGCTAACTTAATTTTTAAAGATTTAGAGAGTAAGTGACGATGTGGATATAGTAATTTTAAATTGTAATAAGCTTTTTGCATACATTTTGAAATATGTTTCTTAAATCGCAAACTTACCTCGAAAATAACACCCAGATTTTTTTGCTTCGCTGGTGGGCGATAATGCATTATTGTTTATAACAATACTGATATCACATTCCACCAAACCCCGATTTTTACCGAAGACTAAAACATTTGATTTGGTTGGATTTATCTTAAAATTGTGTAGCTCAGATATTAATGCTAGTTCTTTTAGATCATTATTAATCTTGACATTGGCGCTGTGTGGGTGGGATAAAATGAGTAATAAACCTGTGTGTCATCGGCGTACATATGTGCATTACAGTTTTTTAATACATTGACTAAATTGCAAGTGTAAATACAGAAAAGTAACGGTCCTAAAATGGATCCTTGTGGAACTCCACAAATATATTGCCATAACTAGATTTGCCTTTAGTAGTCTCCACAAATTGTACTCGATTTAATAGGTAATTTTGTATTAATAAAATTGAATTTTCAGAAAATCCGATAAAATATGTAATATGGAGTACAATAATGTGTGACTAATAGTATCGAACGCTTTAGAATAATTAATCAGCACCAAAGCGGTTGCTTTGCCTTGATCAGTTGCGGTTAAAATGTCATCAGTACTGTAACCACTTCTGAATCCTGATTGATTTATAGGTAGGATGTTGTGATTGTTTAGGTGATGCCGGATTTGAAAATTCATAATTTTTTCGGTAATTTTAGAGAGTACTGAAAGTAAACTTATAGGACGGAATTCATTAAAACTAATTGGGTTAGCACATTTAGGTATGGGTATTACTTTAGATACTTTCCAAGCATCAGGGAAATCATTTTTATCCAGGCAAAAATTTACAATATCGGTGATATAGGGTAATATGTGTGGACAACATAGCAGCAACATCTCGATATTAATCTGATCTGCACCTGTAGCTTTAGATTTTATTTCCAGTAAATATTTATAGATAACATTTTCAGAGACTGTTTCAAACATGAATAACCTACTGAAATCAGTTTTAAAGTTGGTGTCATAAAAACGTACTAAATCTTTATCTGGAACAAAATTACCTGTACCCTGCTGCAGAAAATAATTATTTAAATCATCTGGTACGTTTAAGGTATCAGGCAACTCATTTGTCTCTTTCGATTTGTTATATACATTCAACTTACCTAACTTCTTCCACAATACCTTACTAGAATTGTTATTAGTTACTAGATATTGTAAATAATGTTTTTTTTCGTTTCGAATGGCCACATTTGTTTGATTTCTGAGAGTTTTATAATATTCCCAATGTATTTTATTTTTTGTTTTTTCATATTTTTTTAGGGCCTTGTCCCGTATAGTGATCATTAATTTAATTGTATCAGTAAACCATGGCTGCTTTTGCTTTTTAATTTTAATGTTTTTTTCTGGTGCAACTGCATCAAATAAGCCTATTAGTAAAGTATTAAAATAATCTACTTTTGCATTAATATTCTGCATGTCTATTATATCATCAAACGGTGCAAGACGTAAAAGATTATTTAATAATTCCAAATCAACACGTTTAAAATTTCGAAATTTAATGAATGTTTCTTCTGGTAGAGTTTTTTTGTCTTTTAACGTGCAAAACACTAGATAGTGATCGGAAACATTAGTAACATTTTTTACACCACATTTTTCATAATTTAGATCATTTGAGATTAATATGATATCTAGTAAAGTGGCTGAATTATTAGTACCCGAGTTGGATTATTTATTACTTGTTTCAAATTAAAAGATTCAAAGCATTCTGTAAAAAGTAGTGTTTTTCTGCTGCTAAGATCTAATATATCGATATTGATGTCTCCGCCACATATTACCTCATTACATCTTGGAAATATATCTGATAGAGTATCTTCAAAATTGCTTAAAAAATCTAAAATATTTTTGTTAGGTGCTCTGTATAATACACCAACTAACTACAATTTGTTTTTTGCTAACAGTAAGTTTTACCCATAATTGCTCAAGAGATTCAAGGCAGCCTATTTAAACAACTTCATATCTTAAATTAGACTTAAGGTATAGTCCTACTCCACCACCTCTCGTCTCTCTATCACACCTAACAAATTTGTATCCATCTATATTAACAGCAGTACTAGGTACTCCATCTGTTAGCCATGTTTCAACAATACCGATAACATCAAAATTTTCTTGTAAAATAAAATCTTTAACATCTGAAAAACTGCTAGTTAGTGATCTTACATTAAAAAACGCAATAGACAAGTCCCTCATTTCTAATTTAAATCTAGTAATTTAATATATTTAAAGTTAATTATTAATATGTGTATGCGCACGCAAACACTCGAATAACAGATAATGACTATTTATTGCAAATGTAAGTACATAATATATCCTATGCAATGTCTATCTGTATAACTACCTAAATTCAAACATGAATATATATTATTTTCCTACTTTAATAGTTGGTACACCATTAACAAATTTTAGAATAACATTTTCACCATTTGCCTTACGTCTATTAATTTCGTCGAGTATATGTTTAAAATAATTCCTTTGATTAAGGGTTTGATAAAATGATATTTTCACACCATCAAAATCTTCATTAATTTTCTTTCGGTTTTTAGCAAATCTAAAGCATCTTTCTTCGATTTTAAATAAATTTTATTAGGACGAATCTTTCCTTCGGTATTTTTGCCTAGGCACTTTTTATATCGCTGGTATTTAAATCTTTGTTGCAAACATTTAGGAAATTAGAGATTTTGCTGGAATCTGTTACATCTTGCTCCTCTATGCAGTTTGAAACGCCCCGCACACGGGTCAGTAATTTACAAATATTTTCCTAAATTTTATCATGAAATTAAATTATATCAAGATATTAATATCGTGAAATTACAAATTATTCATTACTTATAGTCAATGATTTTATTCGGGGATAATTAAATTATTAGTCGCTGCATCAATATAATATTTTAAAATATTCTTTTCAATACACAGCATAGCTCGCAGTTTTAGCATCAGTTTAGGGCTCGGTTTAGGGCCAAGTTGGGTGAATTCTCACAGAAACTCTGGAATGTTAAAATATACAAATTAGAGCCACTCCAAATTATAGTACGGAAGAAGCGCCCTTATGGACAGTTACTGATACTCTAAATCCCGTTTAAATCCCGATGCATTAGCATCATTAAAATTGTTTAGATTACAGCCTCCCTTGTGCACACATGCCAGTGGGTGGGTGTGACGTAACCACCACAACCGCGTTTTCTTTGTTCGAAAGTCGTATAAATACAACCCGGGAAGTAGACTCCGGGTCAGTCCTTGGCCACGCCGCTACGAACGTTATCGACGGGTTTCACAACCCCCAGAGCCGACTAAACTACGGTTCCTCACAGGACCTAGTAAGTGCCGGTGCCTTCGATAACGTTGCCGTTCTCGTTGGGTTTCACAACCCCCAGCGCCGACTAAACTATGGTTCCCCCCAGGACCTAGTAAGTGCCGGTGACTTCGAAAACGTTGCCGTTCTCGTTGGGTTTCACAACCCCCAGCGCCGACTAAACTACGGTCTCCACAGGACCTAGTAAGTGCCGGTGACTTCGAGAACGTTGCCGTAGCTTGCGCTGACCGCTGGCCCTCCTAAACGTTTGCCACGAAATCACTGCCACGGTGATAGAATGTACGCGACCACAATGCTTTCGAGCTATTCAGATATCCGCGAATCCGGGGGAGAAGAGATGAACGAATGGACCGTCTATCCACGAATAGGTGAGAACGTCCGTAATTAATAAAGCCCCAACGATGTCTTTCGATTCCACTATTGACTTTTCTTCCAAATTTACATTAAACCAGTTCGGCCTAAATTTATGAATCGAAAGTACATTCAAATCAATCGCGACTCTATATCCACATACCGGTTTTAACGAATTTAGGGAAATAACTGTTGGTACCAATTTACTATTTTAAAGTTTAATTATTTTATAAGTGCATTTAATCTAATCAAGTCTTTTAACTTCTATTGACCTGCTTTAACGGTCAGCTGATCTATATTTAGGGTGTCGGTTAGGTATTCAATAATAATGATTGCTTTACGACGTGACTTGACATCTGGTCTGGATTTGCAATTTATCGGTTAGTACTACGGTTCTTTTGTGGCCACTTGAACAAATCTTTGCTGCGGTGACAAGACAACTGAAAGCCTGCTTTCTTAACACATCTGGCAGTTTAACTATTACCAATGAATGTTCTTACGGCCAACGTCACTATACTGTGGTATTGCGTTGCTTACGCAATTATCATTACTACGAATTAAAAGACGACCTGGGGAAATTTCCTCGGTGTAAGGCATATTTGCATACATCACAACGTGAAGTCGTCAGGGGACAATGTCCTCGTATGGTTCCTGATTGGTCCATACATAACTACGCTTCGGCGAAAGTCTGCACAATGCA
This sequence comes from Rhagium mordax, assembly GCA_963680705.1. Lineage (NCBI taxonomy): Eukaryota > Metazoa > Arthropoda > Insecta > Coleoptera > Cerambycidae > Rhagium > Rhagium mordax. The sequence continues at coordinate 69,347,565 of OY796656.1, read as the reverse complement.
ATAAGTATAGTAACAACGTGCCAAGTTTTCAACAAGTACTGCTTGTTGACTTGTCGCCCATGCAAACGAGAAGATCAAAGTGTTCACAAGGGATATTTCCCTTGACGTCTGGGCACTATTTTGCTGACGTCAGGATTAACTGAACACGACAGTGGATATTTCCACTGCATTTAACGAGATTTCGTTAAATTGCATCTTCAGCCAGGTTATTTTCACGTCTATTTTGACTATTTGTCTTTATCTGAAAATAAACCTGTTAAACCACTTTTCTGTGTTTATTTCTTTTTTTATGAGGTCTAATTATCTTCCTACATTTAAACTAATGTGATTAAACTAAGGAAAATCAAACGAAATAATAAATTAAAGTGTATTAGATTACGAGGAAATTAGTAAACAAGTAAGAATTCAAAACATCTCAATATTAAGAACAAGTAATATCAAACTTTAGTAAAGAATCTGTTAAATTTACTAAATCACAACGTAGTTGGTCCTAACTAAATAAAAACTAGACGATCATGCCAAACAAACAAACACCCTGCATTGGACTTATCGGTTCACGATTTGTCACAGGGATAATCGAGGGGGGTATGGGGTGTTTCAAGTTGTAAACAATTATGTTACTCGCTCGGTTTTCCCTTTCAGATATTTCGTTTATAACACTTTGAATTAGCACTGATTCATTAAAATGTTCGATTTTGTTTTCCTTAAGTTGAGACACTTCTTTGCTTAAAGACGATACGGTTTCCTTTAAGTTTTGAATCAATTTCACAAGGGAGGGTAAATTTTTGCATTGAGAACATGAAAATTTTAATGTGCGATCTTGACTTCTAAGAAGGCCTATTTCTGTCCTAGATAATTTGGTGCATTCAGGATGAAAACATTCATTGCAATCATCACATTTTATTTGTTTACTAACGTGGACTTCTTTGTTGCAAGAAAAACAGTTAAGAGACATCGATAAAGTGTATTATCTTTTTATAAACAAAAGGTGTTTGACAGCTTAGAGAAATGAGCCTTATTAACAATATAAATAAGGAAAGTGCAGTTAGAACTCGAACAGAATAAGTAAAAATCAAAATTTACTCACAGATGCACTTCTGTTGCGTTGTATTTTTGAACTATAGGGTGTTTTTAATTAAATCAGATCAGAAACTCACTCAAAATAACAATTTCCATGGAGACACTTCACTATGGTATGTATGTATAAGATATAATAATATATTATATAATAATATATTTCTACATTTTCTTTTGAGCCCGACTTGAACACAGGTTGTAAAAAACTATGCTTTCAAAATTCATGAAAGATGCCCGAATATAACGATGAACTAAAAATTATTTGCAGTGGTTTAGCTAAAGTAAAAACAAAGTTTTTCAAAACACAAGTAGGGATTCCATCTGGCCCGAATGAATACCTTGGTGGAAGTTTGTTAATACTGTCAACGATATCAGCAAGGTCTATGTGACCCTGACTAATATCTATAATATTACTAATGTTATATAAGGATATGTCATCATCTTCAGCATTGATGTACACCGAAGAGAAAAAATTTGCAAAAAGGTTTACAATAACATCTAACTCACTACTGCTGTGGTTGTTAAAAGTCATGGACACCAGTCAAATTGGACAAAAATAGGGCGATCGGTGGAAAAAATTCTTAGAGAGTAGGATTTTTTTTAAACGCTTCCTTTACACTTGATTAGAGATATATTAAAAGTCCCCGAGGGTGGGGGATGAGCTCGAGTAGGGGGGCGGGTTTAAAGGTACCATTTTTAAGTTTTTTGCTTATATCTCGGAAACGATCACTCCTATCGGTTTTTACCGTCTTACCAAAATTAAAGCTAACAAAATTTACTACAATGGTCCAACGCATTTTTGGTGAAGGACTAACCGTAAGTGAGCAATAACTTCGAAACACGTGTCCGTAGCTGCATCGTTTCTTTTTAGGTGTCTGCGGCATTATTTATTTTTTTTGTATTATTTAACCCTACTAAACAACACTCTTTTATAATTATAATTGTTGTTTAGAAACTGCCAATTTATCTAATTATTTTTATACTCTGTTTTTACTTTAATTTGAACCGCCACATCAAATTGCCTAGTGATGTCAAAAAAAAATAAAAATATTAGTCAGTCACCATTCTGAAGTTCACATAGAACATACATAATATTCCTATTGACTCCATAAAGACACAGTGTTTATCACACCATATCTCCCATCCTACCCCTCAAGATATCCAGAAGAGTTGGGCCCAACAAGCAGAGGAACACAACATCAAATTCAAGAGAAAATATTTCTCATAATCACCCGCTTGTCAATTTTGACTGGTCCTTCAACAATCCAGCTCATAAGGTAAATTTCATTTAATTGTTCTTTAATTGTATCCAATTTTATTGCCCCGCGTCAAACCATTTTGGACCTTGCGAGCCGTATTACTTAATTAATTCAGCACCTTTGATAATTACTATTTACAGTTCATTCTTCAACATCGTGTTTATTATTTAGTATTTATTTTGTTATACAGAGGCTTTGATGTGGTTAGTTGAAATTATTTAGAATACAAAATTGCAATATCAATTTATTGGTATTTCTGAACCTGTCGCTATTCATTCTTTATTTTTTTTTAATAAATAGGATTATAAGAAACAACTACTGGACGGGCAAAGGCCCCGACTCCCATTGAATTATACCTATAAATCCAAAATTGGTAGCCAAATTTGTTATTTGTCTTTTCTCCACCAGACACAGACCGGTTTCGAACTCTTTATGTTCTCATCAGTGTGCCACAGGTAGCTGAAAAGACAAATAACAAAGGCAAATCAAACTGGTCTATGGCAGACCCAGCACATGGTAACTGTGAGAGATAAGTACATCCCTCTGGTGGTCAGTTGCTACTACCAGTCAAGACATCGAAGATGTCTCGTGACCGATAGCGGCTTGCCAAGCAAGCACCAAGAGCGGCGACCTCTAGCCCTGATGGACTAAAACATGCTTAATAAATAGGATTATAGGAAACAACTACTGGACGGGCAAAGGCCCCGACTCCCATTGAATTATACCTATAAATCCAAAATTGGTAGCCAAATTTGTTATTTGTCTTTTCTCCACCAGACACAGACCGGTTTCGAACTCTTTATGTTCTCATCAGTGTGCCACAGGTAGCTGAAAAGACAAATAACAAAGGCAAACCAAATTTGGCTACCAATTTTGGATTTTTTTTTTTTTTTTTTTTTTTTTTTTTTTTTTTTTTTTTTTATTTTTTAATCGTCTTATTTATATTAACGTCCTGGCGAAGTTTAGCTTAGAGCTATTCTGACACTTAACCAGGACACACCACATACACCCATTCCCTCCGACATTGCCATCTGCCGGAGCTGGGACTCGAACCCAGGAGAGATAGGCAGTAACTAGTCGCCTTGTGCCACTCAAGGGCGATCTAGCCCGCTGCACTATCCTCGGTAATGTAATGAGATACGGTCACCCATCCATTCCCCGGCTCCGACCACCGCTGCTTTGCTCCGAAGATCGAAGACCGGCAATTGTATGCATGACCCCATCTCATTATAGGTATAATTCAATGGGAGTCGGGGCCTTTGCCCGTCCAGTAGTTGTTTCCTATAATCCTATTTATTAAGCATGTTTTAGTCCATCAGGGCTAGAGGTCGCCGCTCTTGGTGCTTGCTTGGCAAGCCGCTATCGGTCACGAGACATCTTCGATGTCTTGACTGGTAGTAGCAACTGATGTACTTATCTCTCACAGTTTATTTTTTTTATCAAAATAAAATAATTTGCAATATCCTGCATTCATTTAACTGTGATTATTCCCTTCATAATTATTCTATTTAAAGTATTACTTAGGTAAATTTCCTTTCAAAATGAAGTTTGTGGATTTTGAGAAGGAATGCAGTACTGCAATTAAAAAACTAGCTTCTATATCAGAATATGCACTGGCTGTTGGTGGAGATAATGCATCTCGGAATATGTTCTTTGCAAAATTCAATAGAGCTAATGTCATTTATCAGGATATTAGTGAACAACGTAAACAACTAAAATTAAGTCAACTTTCAGAAGAAAATTTAGATCGACTCAATGTTTTAATTGAACAGTTTGACTCACTTTATGATAATATACAGGCGGTCAATATAGGATTGACTAAAATTACAATTCCTTTGGAAAATTCTCAAGCAAATGTGGAAAATAAAAGTAATGTTCAATTACCTCAAATTAAATTAAATAAATTCTCTGGAAATCCAGTTGAGTGGACTTCCTTTCACGAACTTTTCAAATCACTAATTCATGATAACTTGAAATTGTCTAAAATTGAAAAATTTCAATATTTAGTCAGTGCTCTTTCTGATGAACCATTAAGGTTGGTTAAACATTTGCCATTAGTCTCTGCCAATTATGATATAGCTCTGGTTGCTTTACAAAACAGATATGACAATAAACGTGTACTTATTTCTACATATTGGGGAAATCTTGTCAATTCGCCGAAAGCTACGGCGCACTCTGTTAATACATTGCGCAATCTGTTAAACACATATTCGGAAAATATTTCCGCACTGACCAATTATAAAGTCGATTTATGGGACTTCACCTTGTTTAATTGGTTGATCCAAAAGGTTGATTCAAATACTCGGGAACGGTTTGAGCTTCAGCATAGTGACGCTGAAATTCCCACTTATGATAAATTGTATAAATTTTTAACTGAGCAATGTAAAGCCTTAGAATCTAGTAATATGACCTCAACACTTCTTGATACTCCATCTCAAGTCTCGAATACCAAATCATGCTCTTCTTTTAACCGCAAGCAATTTACACATGCACAATCAAAACAAATCTCCTCAAACTCGTCGTTAGTTGTAACTAATAATCCAAAGCAAACATCATGCTTTGTGTGTAAAGGTGACCACACGATTTTTAAGTGTGATACGTTTTTAAATAAGCTGCCACGCGAACGCTATAACTTTATTAAGGAGTGTAAACGCTGTGTAAACTGTTTCGGGACACATAGCCTGCCATCGTGTTCTTCACAATCCACATGTCGTCTATGCCAAAAACGTCACCATACTACTTTACACTTTCCAAGTGTTCAAAATACTGAGCCTACACCTGCTAATGATATGGCTACCGCTCAACCTCATATTGTGGCAAATGCTGTCGCTCCAGTCACTATTCTCTTATCCACTGCCTTAATATCAGTTTGCGATGCTGAAGGCAATTTTCAGACATGTCGTGCTCTCATCGATAATGGCAGTCAAATTTCAATCATTACGGAAAAATGTCTGAATAGACTGGGTTTACCACACACTCAGACTTCGATTCCCATTCAGGGAATTGGTCAAACTTCTCCCGCCTCTGCTGGTATAGTTGCCTGTCAGATTACTCCATTATTTCGGCATCGTCCGAGCTTTGTTATTCAAGCAATGATCCTACCAATCATTTGCAACAATGTGCCATTATGTTACGTTCAAACGTCAGGCTACAAACACTTGAGTGCTTTACCTCTCGCTGATCCTGATTATGGGAAGCCAAGCGAAATAGATATTCTGCTTGGTGCTGATATTTATTCTCGCATAATACAACCGGGTATAAAATATGGTTACCCTAGTGAACCGATCGCAATGAAAACCATATTTGGTTGGATATTGTCTGGTCCAGTTAATGCTCCTCCCCCAACCATAGTCAATTCGTTTCATATATCTATGGATATAAATCAGGAGGTGGATTTGGATGCCACCTTAAAGAAATTCTGGGAATTGGAAGGCGTTCCAAATAAAATAACCCTTTCTCCAGATGACCTTAAATGTGAAGAAATATTTCTCGATAGTCATACCCGTGATCAGTCAGGTAGATATATGGTATCGCTACCTTTTCGCACCCCAAATCCTCTTTTAGGTGACTCTCTTAATTCGGCAACACGTCGTTTCGTATCGTTGGAAGCGCGTCTAAACAGAGATCCTTCACTATATCAGGACTACGCAAAATTCATGCAAGATTATCTTGAGTCGGGTCACATGGCTCCTATAAATTCCCAAACCAGTAATATACCTTCTAATTCTTGCTATTACATTCCTCATCATTGCATCTTAAAGCCACATAGCACTACCATGAAATTACGTGTAGTCTTTGATGCTTCTGCGAAGTCATCCAATGATATTTCTTTGAACGATTCACTCTTCATAGGTCCCAAGTTACAACAGGATATTGTTTCACTTCTGTTACGCTTCCGTATTCATAAAGTAGTACTCATCGCAGACATCAAACAGATGTATAGACAGATCTTAGTCACACCAGAACATCGAAATTACCAACGCATATTATGGCGTTCTTCCTCAAAAACTCCCATACAAGAATTCGAGTTAAATACAGTCACTTATGGTGTATCAGCGGCCCCTTACCTGGCTATACGCACCTTGCTACAACTTGCAAGCGATGAGAGATCTAATTATCCCGATGCATCTAAAATATTACAAACGGATACATATGTAGATGACATAGTCACAGGTTGCCGATCTACTAGAGAGGCTATCCATTTATATTCTCAACTTTTAGACCTTCTCAAAAGTGGTGGATTTGAACTGAGGAAGTGGTCTAGCAATGATTCCGTGGTGTTAGAAGCCATACCCTCTTCAATACGACAAACTAATTGTCAATCATTCGATTCTCCTGATTCCTTTCAAAAGGTCCTAGGCCTACATTGGAATCCAACTTCTGACTCCTTTTTCTTTGCGGTAGGTACTAATTCTCGCTCTAGTACAAGAGAGCAATTCTCTCTGAAATCGCTCGCATTTTCGATCCTTTAGGCTTCTTATCACCTCTCACCTTATTCGCTAAACATTTAATCCAAATTCTTTGGACTCAAGGCCTGTCATGGGATGATACGCCTCCTGCTGACATATGTTCTCGTTGGTTACAGTACAAAAGTGAATTACCCTATCTTTTGGAACTTCAATTACCCCGTCGTATTTTAACGGATAGTATTGACACATGTGATCTTCATGGGTTTTGTGATGCCAGTACAATTGGTTACGCTGCTGTTGTCTACTTTCGAGTTGTACAGGCGGATGGTTCGGTAAACGTATTCTTTGTGTGTGCAAAATCAAAAGTCGCTCCTCTTAAACACATTACTATTCCTCGTCTGGAGTTATGTGCCGCTCTGTTGCTATCAGAGTTAGTAGAATTTGTCACTCAGACATATTCCAATATCCTACGTATTGAAAGAGTTTTCGCTTGGTCTGATTCCACGGTGGCGCTTACTTGGATTAAATCCTCACCACATCAGTGGAAAACTTTTATTAGTAACCGGGTAACCCAAATCCAAGAGAAAATTTCGCCTCAAAATTGGTATCACGTTAGTTGTTCCCACAATCCTGCTGACTGCGCTTCCCGTGGTCGTCTACCACAAGAACTATTGACCTGTACTATATGGTGGTCAGGCCCTCAGTGGCTTCAACTTTCCGGTGAACTTTGGCCTACCAACACGGTTTCTATTGTTCCTTCCGAAGCAAATTTAGAGGCAAAGCCAATATCGCTTGCTGTTACACTAAAACGTCACTGCATCGACGATTTACTGCTTCGCTTTTCTTCTTTACTCAAGATTCAAGGAATCTTGGCATATATAAGGCGTTTTATTGCCTCTTTGAGAAACAAGAATATCTCATCTCAAGGGCCTCCAACTTCATTGGAATTACATAATGCTTTATTGATCATGATCAAGCACGTTCAACAAACAGTCTTCTCTCGTGAGATAAAGCAGGTTGAATCGAATTTGCCTTGCCTTAAACCTTTGCGGAATCTTGCTTTGTTCCTTGATCAAGAGGGTGTTCTCAGGGTGGGCGGAAGACTTCGCCATTCTCAAGAATCATTTGAAATGAAACACCCTATTTTGTTACCTCAAGATCATCAACTAACTCGGTTGCTCATCCAACAATATCACAATAAATATTTGCATCCTGGTGCTACTACTCTTCATTCCTTATTGGCGCAACAATTTTGGATTTTATCCGCCAAACGGGCTATTAACCGGTGTATCTCTCGTTGTCATCGTTGCTCTCGCCATAATCCCAAGCCATACACACCACTAATGGCTGATTTGCCTAAGTATCGTGTGTCTGAAGTTAAACCCTTTTTACATACGGGTGTGGACTATGCTGGTCCCTTTACCATTACGTTCGGTAGACGCCGCGGTGGTAAAACCCAAAAGGCTTATCTATGTCTCTTTATATGTCTTGCCATTAAGGCTTTACACCTTGAGCTTGTATCTGACCTCTCGTCAGAAGCATTCATTGCTGCTTTTCGGCGTTTTGTAGCCCGTCGAGGCCAATGTCTTCACTTATATAGCGACAATGGCACTAATTTTGTTGGCGCAAATCGCCAGCTCATTGAACTTTCGAAGAAGGCAGCAGGAGCTCTTGCTCTCCAGTGGCATTTTAACCCTCCTTCTGCTCCACATTTTGGTGGCCTGTGGGAGGCGGGAGTCAAGTCTGTTAAACATCACCTCACACGGACAGTTGGTGAGCAAATTCTAACGTACGAAGAACTTAATACCGTATTCCATCAGATAGAGGCAATTTTAAATTCTCGTCCCCTAGTTCCTATGAGTAATGACCCGAATGATTTACAAGCTCTGACTCCGGGACATTTCCTTACCATGTCTTCCCTAACTGCTCCTCCTGATGAAGGTCTTCTCTTAATTCCTACAAATCGGTTATCTAGATGGCAACTGTTACAACATATCCAGCAAACGTTTTGGAAACGCTGGCACAATGATTACTTGCATACTCTTCAGCAGCGTTCCAAGTGGACGACTTCAACTGCTCCTCCGTCTATTGACACTATAGTTGTCATAAAGCAAGATCATACTCCTCCATTGACTTGGCCATTAGGGCGTATTACCAAATTACACCCAGGCTGTGATGGACAAACCCGCGTTGCCACTGTGCGCACGGCTGGCGGCCTTTTGACAAGACCCCTAATAAAATTATGCCCTTTGCCTACCGAGCAGTAATGTATATATATTTTTTTATCTCATATTTTTATAATTTAATAACTATGTGTTTCTACGCTTTCCTTTTCTTACATTCCATAAACGGCATGTGTATCCATTTATTTTAATCGTCTCTCTTCTCAAATGCATAGTCATTTGGGTGGGCGGTATGTTTAGAAACTGCCAATTTATCTAATTATTTTTATACTCTGTTTTTACTTTAATTTGAACCGCCACATCAAATTGCCTAGTGATGTCAAAAAAAAAAATAATATTAGTCAGTCACCATTCTGAAGTTCACATAGAACATACATAATATTCCTATTGACTCCATAAAGACACAGTGTTTATCACACCATATCTCCCATCCTACCCCTCAAGATATCCAGAAGAGTTGGGCCCAACAAGCGGAGGAACACAACATCAAATTCAAGAGAAAATATTTCTCATAATCACCCGCTTGTCAATTTTGACTGGTCCTTCAACAATCCAGCTCATAAGGTAAATTTCATTTAATTGTTCTTTAATTGTATCCAATTTTATTGCCCCGCGTCAAACCAATTGTTATTAAATAAAATACATTTTTGTTTTTAATTTAGATCAATTCCTATTTTGTACTTGAATTCTCAGTTTTCGCTACTTTAAGTCCAACTCTCTGACCTGTTTTCTGGCCTCCAGCAAGTTTTATAACCTGACTGCTTCTCAAACAGGTTAAACTTTTTCGACTTCATATTATGACACTTTTAATAAGGGGGTATAAGCGATTTTCACAAGTTAAACTATTCGAATTTTGAATATTTATAGGTTTATAGGTTAGTTGCATCAAACGTAAACGTCAGTTGGTTGTTAAAGTTCATATTCGCATGCAAATGCGTGGATGCCGTCATTTTCCAACCGCATCAAATAGAGATCCTGAATTATGATTTGTGGCCTCTTCGATGCAAGTTACAGAATACCAATAGAGTATGGGATCGACGCGATAGAAATAAATCATTTCAATTTTCAATGATTTCTACTTGTCCTGCTCATTTCTATTAGAGTTACAGAATAGGACTGAATATCTCTGAAACAGCTTGAATAGGACTAGTAATACATTAACTCAGAATTGGGTGTAGATTTTAAAAATTGAAAAATATACTTGGTGCTTCATTTAAAATAACAAAGATGTTGCCAGTTTTACCTACAATTGGCAACGCCACGCGGTCGTTAATATTTTGGGCTGACAGAGCTCTGTTACTTTGGTATCGAAATTTTCAAAAGGATATGTTTACCTGTTCTCCATATACTTCTGATACCCCAGAATTAAGCACATCAAACCCAAATTCACTACAGGTCCCGATGGTATCCCTGCTTTCATATTAAGAGATTGCTCTAACGCATTCGCATATCCACTTTTTTATTTTATTTAACCTCTCCTTGAAAAATAATACCTCCCCAAAAGCATGGAAATACTCCAAAGTCTGTCCCGTCTATAATTTCACCGACACTGACACTATCAAACTTTTGTATTACACATTCATTCGCTCAAAGCTTGAGTATGCTTGCCTTATTTGGGATCCGCATTACAGTGTGAGCATAAATAACGTAGAATCAGTGCACCGTAGATTTCTAAAATTTTTGTTTTTCAACTTAGACGGTATCTATCCTGCCATCGGCTTTCCGCTAGGCTCTACTTAGACGGTTTTCTCTGCACTCTCTTGAAAATAGGAGGGTGCACTTATCACTATCATTTCTTCACAAACTAATTCATGACACAATCAACTGCACCGAATTAGTACGACATTTAAATTTTCATATCCCTCGGCTTACCTCAAGACAAGATCAATGCTTTTATCTACCAACTCCTCGTTCAAACATTTTGAAACACTCTCCATTATATAATATGTGCAACTACTATAACCATCGTGTGACCGATTTTGATATTTTTTTTTGACAAAGTACCGAAACTTTCAATAAACTCCTCATATAGCTATTGGGCAAGCGCACTGCTAGTTTTTCTCTGTCATTTACTGTTTATTTTTTACGTATTTATA